>VZTZ01038849.1:0-166387 GCA_013400955.1 Drymodes brunneopygia
TCTCCTCTCCAAAACCTCCCCTCCCCTCGCAAGCACAAACAAGCATCACCTTTCAGACTGCCTGGGAAATGTGATGGGGCCACAGTCACATTTCAAAGGAGCTACAGCTCATGGGAAGCCAGAATTGCTGTTTGAAATGTCAGCCTTGCAACTTCTAGTCAAGAACAGGTTTCTACATCAGTTTGAGCTGCACCTCATTGCAACTTTTGTTTATACCACTCCAAAGAGCCTGGCAGGTCTCTCTCACATCACATTGCCCAGACCCAGAAAAGTGCTGTGTCTGCCTAATGTCTTTTTTGTCCCTGGTCACTGACTGCACAGCTGCAATGCATGTGCTGTGTGCAAGTTATTTCCTTCCCTGCACTTTACTTTAATAAAATAGAACCTTCCAGAAGAGAAGATATGATTTGAATACTATAAATCATTCTGAACTATTGTAGAAAACCTTCTGTTGGAGCTATGCAGTACTGGGGAGTATTCCCTTCTCATTTTTTAGGCCATATTAAAGTGTACAGGAAATATAAAATTGCACCAAGGTCCTTGATTCTGGTGATCATCTATAAAGAAATGTTAGTAAGGAAGAGAGATCCTTAAGAGATCCATATGCAGATGTGCAGTCACATATATCTTTGATTGTTTCTCCATTTTTTTCATGAAAATTTTTCTGGTATTGGTCACTAAATTTAATAGCCGAAGCCTCACACATCATGACTGATTTCCTTGATGGGAGACGTAGTCTCACATTTGAATTTGCATTCTTACTACTGACCCTGTTGTCAACTGAGAATCCACTATCTTGCTTTGACTAATGTTTTCTTTAATTTTAGCTAATGTATGTCACAGCTTGCATATTGAGTTATATGCTGGCATGCCCTTGTAGGAGCCAGCACTGCTGTTACCCTGTCAACACCAGGTTTCAGAAGGAATTCCTTTGTTCAGTCTGCCTTCAGTGCTGTGCCCCTCAAATTTGAAGTTTGTCCTTGCAGAGGGTTGTCTTGCTGGTTCAATATCTCTTTCAGTTGTTTTCATAATGCCTTCCACTCACTGGATTACTGTTTTCTTTAGGGAGTGTCTTGGAAAGCTGTTAAAAAATATCTATTTTAATAAACACATGTATGAGCGGAGCAAGAGAGAGGCAGAAACACTCTACAGATATCTAAACTACTTTTTCTTGTGCTACAATACCTTTGAAGATACTTCACTAAAAGACATTTTGTGAATTATTTTTCCATATTGTATATTTAAAACTAAAACAACCAAGAAACAAGCATTTTATAAAGACCAGTACTATCTCCTTAAATAATATTACAATACACTTGGTATTGTTTAATGCATATTGAGCAAAAATACTTTCATTGTTCTACATGAGCATTTATGGTATATTTTGGACCTGTTACAAGAACTGCTGAAGTGAGAAGATTTTGGGGTGACCTGAATAATTTTATTGAATCTTTACTACTCTTGAGTAAGCTGATTAACTCACACAAGTGCCAACACAGCCTTCATGCCAATCCACAGCACACTATCAGGTTACTTTTCCCTCCCTCATCTAACCTCGTTTTCAGCACCTATACCAAAGCCAAACTGCCATGATGAGAGTCTCAAGGCAGGAGAAAGAGGGGTTGCAAGTTACTCAAGCCTGAGAGTATTTTGGCACAAAGGTGGTAGGATAGATCTTTGTGAGGAATTAACCGAAGTGCAGGTCATATAGAAGAGACTGGAACAAAGTCTTCCTCATGTAACAGCCCAGCTGTGCTATAACTGGTGGGTTTCTTTGTGTAAGTGAGAAGAGGCTTTGACTGAGCATTTATCTAATAGGTTAAATGTAAACAGAGTCCAGTAGAGAACTGTATTTTCTACGCTAATCTGAGTTACTGCTGGGAGTTAAACCATGTGTGTCCCTTTCTTATATTAAAGAAAATGAGTAGGAGAAATATAATCTAATCACTTGCTGATATTTCATAGAGATGGAAGTAGGTAGAGGCTTTAGGTTTCTTCAACTGTTTATTCTTCTTTGTTTTTCTTCTGCACATGAATCTCTCTTCTCAGGAAAACTGCTGTTTCGGATGCAGTCTTACTGAACCTCTGCCCAGTGCTGAAACCAAACTGAATCTGAGCCTTTTCCAGGAAGACTGAGAGGAGATGTGAAAACTGTTTAGAACCAAGATTAAAAAAATAAATGTGGTGTCTCAGTACTGCTGCTTTCACTTGGGATCCAAACTCAGGTCAGATGGTCCATCCTTACCACAGTTCCTGAGAGGACCCAGCCAGGAAAAGTTCATTTTTCTTAGACTGTCAAAGGTGACACAGGCATTTTGCAAGTGACCCTGATGCCAGATTTGTAGATTTCTCTTCCTTTAGACACAAATTTGGAAGGAACACTGAGCATGGTAGGAAAGGAGGAGGAGAACTCTGGCCAGGCAACTTTCTGTCCCATAGGAGAAACTGGACCCCTGGCTGCCAGAGGAGGGATGGCATTTCCTGCAAGAAGGATTTTTTGATTGGCTCAAACAGAACAACCCCAATTCCAGAAGCATAGTTTTCACTTGCACGAGGGTTAGGAGGTGCTTCACTAGTAATTCATGTGTCAGGAAACAGATTCAGCTAGAACAGAACAATGAAATAGGGGTTAAAACATTTCACTGTTCAAGGGCACAGCATGGCCTGTAACTACAAATTCGTTTTGCACAGTACCAGTGCAATTGCAACATCAGTGCATTTTTTCCTGCTTACTGATTTAGTTGATATTTCAGCTTTGATTTGTAAGGGTTAAATTAAACTAGACTGCGTTCTTTTTATAGATAAACATCAAAAGCAAGATGTTTGCTAATAGCAGAAAATATTCACAATTTATGAGTAACACATTGAATATGACCAAGAAAGAGCACTTCTAACCTACCTTGCAAACTTTATTTTTATTTTCATTTACACTGCCTATATGAATATAGGAGATTGAAGGGAGAGACACTATGGCAGGATTTGACCTATGAAACAAAGTTTATTTCTGGTGAAAAATAATCTTTATGAAATTCCTCAGTGTATATACAGCGTTGAATTTTTTCTGTACTTCCTCAGCCTCTAATGGTGCTGCATGTCATTGTTTAGTTGTGGTTGCTGTGACAAAAGGAAAATGTCTCTCCAGTTGACAAAAAGTCACATGGGGTCTCTCAAGGGACAAAGAACTGGTGAAAGGAGGAGGAAAGGGAAGAGGAAGGTGAATTTTCTGTAGGTGTCATTCCATTACCATGTATGTGACGGAGTAAGCTCACAAGTATTTGTTGCATGCTTCATAGAGAGAAGGATGTAGGCTGTGTTTCTGCTCTGCTTTTAGAAATATTTCCCAAATCTCCCAATCCATTAACCTATGTTGTTCTTTTTTTTAATTTCTGAGGAAATAGACACAGAGCCTCTCTGAACAAGGTTGTACAATTAGAGGATGAAGAAACTTATCTGGCTATGGATTCATGAGTCAGTTATGGATAGCAGAAGTGATTTATAAAACATTCTGGTTAGTATCTAAAACTAACTAATGAACCTAAAGATACCATGAAAATGTTTAAGTGTAGCAGTTGTCTCCCCACTCCCTCCTTGTTATCTTTTTAATGCCTTCCTATTCTTCAGCTAAATTAGTGAATTACAAGGAAGTGTCATTCATTTGTTCACTGTCAATGCAGAATGACACGTTTTTACCAGCTTATATCCCTCAGTGTGTCTGAGTCACACTTGAATCTGTTTAGTGTCTCAGTAAAGATCATACTTATGCACAATTTTAGTTGTTAACACAGATCACTAAATATGTTTTTGGTGTTTTCAGCAGTTTTCAAAGTCTGTTTAAGAAGAGTTTCCTGCTTCAGAAAGGAGATTTATGCTTCTAAAGAAACAGAACACTACCCCTCCTGATCCCATCCTGATCCCTTTCTATCTTCTCCCCTGCCCATTTCTGCAAAGAGGAATCTGCAGGCGTCCAGAGGAATGTCTCTCTACATTTCTGCACTGATTCCTTTTCTGTCTGCTTCTGCAGATTATAGAAAGCAAACAATTAGGCTCAGGATAAGTTAACTTCAACCATATTACCTCCTACCTCTAACTGATTTCAGTATCTTGGACCAAGTCTTTGATGCAAGTGAGCTAATTACTAATGCATTCAACTTAATACCCCTAGGTTTTATTTTTTGTTTTGCAATGAAGGTAACCTTGTACTTCTCCCTTAAGTCACAGTTCCTTTTTTGACTGCAAATTATCAAAAAGAGCAACACTATTACCAGATCTACTTTTAACTACAAAAGGCTTATGACATTAGCAAATCACTGGAAACATTCAGATTTGGAGAACTTCACACAAAAGTGGGTTAAACCAAGTGAAAACCAGTTCTAGTTCCAAAGACTTTTCTCTTGACCAATGACTGTGAAAGTAACAACACTGCCAAGATAAAGAGCAGTACCTTAGCACTAGGTATAAGGGTATACTGTGGATTTTAGAGTCAATCTCAGCTGGAGCTGGTTTATATGAAATACACTAAAGAAGCTTAATATAGAAAAATAATTATTCTTTGCTTATACTTTTCAGTGGCTTTTCACCGTAGGGAAATTTGTTTTAAATGTAAATGAAGGTTGCTCAAGCTTAGACTAGTTCTTGGTGAATTTTCATGTTAATCAGTTGCCACGCCAATGCAAATTCTTGGTAAATTCAGCACTTAGAAGCAGTTCTGTCTGTCCCATGCTGTTGACTAAGTTAATTTTCCCCACTTAGTGTTCTTAATTTTATATCTGATTTTAATAAATACTCTTAATGTATTGTTAATATATGACTTCTTAAAAACGTCACCATAATTGTGTTACCTTCATTTTGTCTATATTTTTTTTTTGTTTGTAGATATCTGTAGACCTTTAACTTCCTTCAGCTGAATCAACTATTGATCCCTGGTTTGGAACTTACACTATCCAAGAGGGGCTTGTAATTTTATCCATAATGGGCAAAAGAGAATGAAAAAAGGGTTGTGTTTCTCATTTTCTGTATATTAGGACCTAGATGGAAGCACAAGTTGTACGAATATTGCTCATATCTGTAGATTTATACATATGGTACTCTTCAAATTCTATTAATGATGAAGACTCTTTCAAATTTTATTGATTTTCTAAATGAGTTCTTCTCTATCTCTTCATGGTATTAAAATCTCTATAAGAACCAGACCAAGCTTCCTTTCTTTGCCAGACCTAACTCACTTCAGAAGACATAACCAATACTGCTTTCTTCTAGAAGGATAAAACATTCATATTACAAGGGATTTAATTATTTTTCACTTCATTGTTTTATTTTACTTTGAGCAAGGGGTGATTTTTCCTGATTTGTTACTAACAAGCAGTAAGAGTCTTAATTTCATATGTTATTTCTATAACAATTTTCTCTTTCATACCTATATGTGGAGACCTACTATCATATGCACACCACCAAGTGAAACACAATAGTTGGAAAAACAGTTTGCAGAAGAAATAATTTGCCTATGAAATGGTTTCCAAAGTACAAAGGGGTAAAGTGGGACAGGCAGGACTATCTGTATTTGGAGTGTGTGTTGAACAGGAAATAAACAGGGCATCAGTATACCACTGTATACTCTAGGAAGTGCATATGTCTTGCCTGCTCTGCACAGACATTCCACTAAAGTCTGAATTTCATATGGGAGGTGAGATATACACTGAGTGATACGGGTGTTAGTTCCAATTTATTAAATTCTAGGTGGAGTGACACTGTTCCTGTGGAGATATTTGTCTGCACCTGGAAATCAGTACATATTTAACATAATTGTCTGACACTGGGAACTTGGCTTAAATAGTTTCTGCTCATATGCTTATCTGGCTTTGATAGTGCTATTTAGTTCCTGAGAGCTCTGTATGATAAAATTTAAAATCAACTTATTAAACAACTTTTTTATCCCTTCTACCTCTATTAATTATCTCATTTGATAAAAATATTGCATAAAATGAAGATTTGCCACAAAATGACAATTTAATCTTGTATATCAGCAAGTAAATACTAATGGTACAGAACCTGTGCCCAATTCTTAATCAGTATACTTCTTTTAATACTTTCATTCATTTTATGGCATTCGTTTATCAACTTATGTCTAAGAGTCACTACTTCTGCATGGATATAAGGGAATCTCTTGCTGACTGACATGAGACCTTCATTCCTTGCTGGTGAGATAAACTCCTCCCTGGAAAGCAGTATGGATGAAGGTGACATATTATTCTTAGTGGTTTTTGTTTTGTTTGTTTTTCCACACTGGAATTCTCTCTCCTTTACAATTGAGATAATTCCCTTAAGATCTTTCATTTAAATTAAAGGTCAGAATTTGCATATGCAATGGTAAATGAAATCCACTGGAGCAGGTTTTATGATTCATTACATTCATGCACAATAGTAATTTTACTAAATTAAACAGACCCAACTTTGTATCAATAGCACAAAATCACCTTTTGCCTCTGGGTCTCAATTTTAGGTGTTTTGACAAACTATCCTCTAATTATAGCAAACAAGATGTTGTAACCTTTCCACATCAGTAAGTGGCTTCATTGGCTCAGTTTGAAAGTAGCTGCATCTAATTTTTACACTTTCTGCACTATTTAAAACAGTTAATTGGTGCTGTCAATAACTCTAGTGGAGAGTAATGCTAATCTTTAGACTGTAGCATTCCAAGCTTGTTTCCAAGTTTTAGGGTATTTTACTTCTTGTAATGGTGTATTGCAAAGAAAAACAGTACAACAAAAATAGATAGTCACTGTAGCCAGCATCAACAAGTAAGTTTCCAATTATTCTGGATGTGTCTATTTAATTTTATCCTAGCCAAATTAATTGCTCCTTCAATCTCCAGATTCTGAGAAATATAAAGAACTACAAGAGAATGAGCTCACTGTGATAATGTGCATTAACAGGAGAATTGGCCTAGAGTGAGAAACGTCTGAGCATATGAAGAAAACATAGGCCAAGTCCAGGACTGAAAGTCTTGATGAGAAAACATTTTCATTAGAAATAAAAACATATTATCCCTATCTATTATCTATTATCTATTTATCCATTGAAAAATCTAACCAGTATCTAATTTTAGTGATATCGGCACATCTTCTTTTTGCTGTAAATTGTTGTTATGTCCAAACATTAAATCCAGATGAGGATTTAGTTGCATACCCTGTTCTTTTCAAATGCTCAGAAATTAATTGTCTGTAATAAGCATTACCTCTTGCATTTCAGAACTTGAGTGAATTTAGTGCCCAGGAAATCAGAGTCAAAACCAACTCTGGCTGATAATTAAGGCTGGTGCAGGTGTCATGCAAAATTTACCTCTGTGCCTCCCCAGCTATGACTTGTATTGACCTACTAGTTCAAAATAAATGCTAACAAATTAAAAGGAGAATCTGAAATGCTGGCAGTAGCTAAAGACAGTGATGATACCATTGCATATCATGACATACTATGATTTACTGCTTTTTGGATGTCTTTGATGCAAAGGTAAGATAAATGTCTGTTTCCAGCTAGATATAAAGTGCTTATTGTTCAAAGCAACTCAAAAGCTGAACCCTCCCTCAGGACTGTGTTTGCCATTGTTGAATGACCCTGAGATTGGAGGTTAGAGCATGGTGCTAACAGCACCAAGGTTATGGGTCCAACCCCTCTATGAGCCATTCGCTTAAGAGATGGACTTGCTCATCTTTGTGTGTTCCTTTCAACTCAGAATACTCTGTGATCTGGAAATAAATATTAAATATAATAGCCCTCCACCCAAATAGGTTGATCTAGTTGCTCCTTAGTGGCTCCTAGGAATATTCAGGTTTCCTGAGTGAAAGTAATTTATTCTGAATTTTAAACTAGGCCTTCACAAATAAATATCTGTATCTAAAAAGATCATACCAAAACAGGATTCAGTAAAACAACAGGTACAATTCACAGCAGTCAGACTTATACACTAATTTGAGGAAAACCTTATACTGTAAGTACCCTAGTAAATCAGTTAATGTATCTTTTTTACTTCCATGTGTTTATCATATTACAACAAACATTGACTACATGAGATCATGAACCATTAAAATTATGACTCTAGAAGTCCAGAACCTGTTTATGTAGCTGTAGTTGTGAATTTCAGTTGAAAGCAATGAGACAGCTTTCAGCTATGTAATAAGATTTGCTAAAATACTCTGGAATGCAGACAGGTAGCCCCACTGATGACCATAAGGAGAATGCAGGAAATTTATTTTCCTTGTCAAGGAGTTATTCAAAAGTACTGGGGCAAGTGAGAGTTTCAGATGTTGCAGACATAAACCTTCTGCAAAAGAAAATATTTAGATACCACTCCCAGATGCTCAGGAAAGTCAAGAGGGTTAATGTACTTTTTTGACTGCTACTAATACAATTTTAATATCTTTTCTGACTACATATGTCTATAGGAATTTCGAATATCTCCATCTCATGAGTTTATCAAGAAGCTGAATAATGAAATGGCTACAAGAGCTGCTCCTTGTAATCAGAACAAAAACCACACAGAAGGGGAGAGGTCTCATGCAGGAGAAAGTTAATTCAAAAAATTTGAGTCACCTGTCTGCAAGTGATGACATGAAGTATAAATCTAATTTTAGTTTTCTGTGATTGCAACTCAGAAAAAATGAGTACTTCCTAAGTAATCTGTAGACATTCTCAGTTGGGAATTAGCAAAAGAACAACTGGTCTTCCACTGAATTTTAATCTGCTGAGATTTTTCCTTACGGGTTTCAATTGGTTTTTCCTAAATTTTTGTGCATCATATTGTGCTAATATATGTGTATATTAGAAAAAACAAATAGCTCTCTAAAACAAAGACATGCTAAAAGGGAAAGGAACCAAAATTTCCTTCTGCCAGTCAGGCAGAATTGGCACTGTTCCTATGGGCTTGGGAGTATAATTTCCCATTCCCTTGCTGGAGAGCCCACTACACTGCTTCCTTATGAAAATTAAAAAATTGATCACCCTTAAATCTAGTGCCATCCTGCTCCTTTGCCAGCCTTCATGGAGAGGCCAGAGAGTGGTTTCATCCCTCCCCACCCAAAAAAGCCATTTAATTATTTCTCATCTTACCAGATCTGACTCTAGGATAGGTCTGCATGTTTCCTGCAGCTGTGGGTTGTACCAAGGGGCTTTACTTTAGATCCTAATATCTGTGGGTAATTTGAGTCATCTAGCTCTTACTCCAGTTGAAGCACAAGTCATTTCCACCTCAGTACTTAGCCTTAAGATTCCAGGAGCTCTGCTGAATTCCATGGTCCCAAAGGGTGATTTAGATTTGCTCTAAAGCTAAATCAGAATCCTAATGGAAACTTAGATAAGCAGATGTCATTATTGCAAGGAAAACTTTCTGGTAACACTACAGAAAGAGAACAGAAACCTTAAGAAAACAAGGCTTATACTGATTGGCTTTCTTTTCTTTCAACTCTTCCCTCAAGCTGTTGTTTGATGGATGTGACAGTTCATCAGCAGTAATACCTGACCACTCAACTGAACTCTTTGACCACTTGTATCTGCCCCAGGTCAGAGATTCCATTTCAGATGTCCCAACACCATTGTCTAAGTTCATGCTGTCAAAATGGAAATCAACGGGGTATTACCTTTTGGGTTTGTTTTAAATAGAGGGAAGTGAATTTTTAGTTATCTTTCTGATAGTAAAGTTGAAGCCAGGGAAAATACATTGGATACTTTATTGTTCCTTCTGAGAGAAATGTGTATTGGCTTGATGTCAAAATGAGATTCTCATTTTTATTGGGTGCTTCTTTTAGTTTGGTTTCCTGACTATGTTTTACTAGTAATACAAAGGCAAGTGCTGTTTTTATTTTCAGCTGAACCAGTGTTTTACCTCAAGTACAAATCACTGGCACTAGGAAACTTTTAGAAGACTTTGTTAGATCTGACTCTTTCTGATGAGTATCAGAAGCCTCGAGATTGGAAAACAAAATTAAGAAAAAGAGAAATTGCTACTAGAATTTAAAGTATTTGCTATCTCATGAAAATTAAGCACATAAGATAATTTTGTCCACTTTCCAACAGGCTTTTCACACACTAGAACAAAAATAAATACAGGACAACACTTTAATTCAGAGCTGAGTTCCTGCAGGATTTTCAGTGCAATCTTGAAACACTTTAGTGTAGCAGAAGCAAAAATATTCTGAGCCTTTGAAAGCTGGGGGCCATTCCCTCAGATGAGGTGACAGTAATAAACCCATGTCTGGCTTTCAACCATGCCTCAAATAATGAAGAAAATCAAGCAATAGGTCACCTCAAATGCTTTCCAGAACTAACCCAGGGAGATATGTTGTAAATCTGCAGCAAATGAAGAAAATTTTACTGGCTTATTACTAATGACAGTTTATAAAATGGCATAGTATTGTCATAACAGTACAGTATAATACTTTGCAGTTGAAAGATAAAAAGCAATATCTTTTCCTCTCATTCTTTACAGTAACATCTAATTCCATGAGAAACAGATCTATGAGGCTATTTTCATTTAGTGATAACTGCAAAATCAGCATTTTTCATGGATAAGCCTTTTTGAACTTCATAATTAGGATAAAATTCTGTTGAATGAATTTTAAGTATGTCTATGCAGTTAAATTCACATTCAGATATTTTTCTGGGAGAAATTTCATATACAGATTCAGACAGTTGTTAGCAGAAATTTAGATTTTTAAGAGTGTCTAAAGCATGTAAGTATATAATGCCCTTGTAATTTCACAGGATATCTCAAAGCCAGTAAAACAAAAAATAGAAGGGCTACACCTTCTTCAAAAACTGTTTTGTAGTGTCCCATCAGAACTACTTTGATGAAAGTTTTGTTTTTTATCATATGCTCAAGAAAGATGTACTGCTCATAGAAAATAATTCCATGCAGAAAACTGAAAATCTTACAATGTTTTCATTCAGTTTGAGTTAGGTCTGTAAATACTGAAGACTGACAAATAGTTGAATGCCATGGGCTCTTAAGCATCCGTAGTTTTGTGTGTTATAAGGAACAATGAAAGCAGTATCTGATGATTTTCCTTAAGAAAACTCAGCTTCACTGCCATATCATTCTTGATGCACTATCATTTTCCATAACTGCTGTGGTTTAGAAATAGTTTTCCCCAGTTTAGTACTTCCACTAAAAAGACCATGAGCCACTCCTCTCCCCTCCTGAATGGGAGGCATAAAAGAGAAAGATCACAGGTTAAGGTAAGAACCATTTTCTGGAAAAAGGAATGACATAAGACAAGAGTAAGAACAACAATATTAATAATAAAAGGTATAAGACAAAGAAAGGATTTACATACAAAATAAAACAATACCAGACTGTTTTGCCTGACATACTTTCTCTCACCAAAAGGAATGCCCTTCTTCACAGAAGTGAGAGTCTCTTTGCCCTGCCCCAGCAATGACGTGGTGGTATCAAACATCATTTGGGTCCTGGCCACACCCTCTCCCACTGACCTGGGCACCTGAACCAGGGCAATAACATTTTGTAATATACGAGGTATATGGGTACCTGTTATAAAATATTCTCAAATATTTTAAAGTAAGGCAGAATATGTACTGCAAATAACTTAGAGAAAAATTCTCAAGATCTTGAACTCAGTCTTTATCTCTTAACAGAAATATTCATCTTCCACAGTCTGGCAACGCCAGTGACACGAGATGGGAAAGAGGCTGTCAAGCTCAGTAAGCAAAATGTAAATTTTGTTGCAGCTATACCAATGACTTTTCACAGTCATTTGAAAAGTGCATTCAAAGGTTACAATGAATTAAAAGGAAGGAAATATTGTGAGACTTAAAACAGTACATAAGTCGCTTATTTAAAAATGTGCAACAGAAGAAAAAAAACCAAAAAAATTTGAAGGAGTACAATTTTTTTGTGTGGTTTCATTACTATTTCCCACTGATCACTCTGTGGAACACCCATAAAATCAAAAGAGAAAACTGACTTACCACTACTAAAAATAAAGCATAATGAGCTGTTAAACATCAAAGTAAAACTGGAGCTACATAGGAAGATAGCATGTTCTTTCTTATCTCCATTATTGTAACCTTATGTTTCAGAGGACATTGGACAGTGTTCAAGTGAGTAAATACTTAAATAAATTTTTATTTCTTATTCAAAGCTTTTACAGGTCTGTTTTAACTGATAAACTGGTAGGGAAAAATCCATTTGGATCCTATTTTCTATGGTATGTTTCTCAAGCATATTTTGACATTTTTACAATTGCTGTCCTTATAAATTTTAGGATTGATCAATACACACTGTTGAACAGGAAGACCAAAATAAAAATAAAACAACTTTCAGGATATGAGTTTAAAAGCTTGTGATTGCGGTCATGAGGAAGTGTCTAAGATAGTACACACAAAGTGTTTTATACAAGTGAAAGCATTTGTCACATAATTTTAAAATGGTGGACTGAAAATAAAGTTCTTTGGTTCAAGATATATTATTTGAAGATACAATTTCTATTCACTGTTGCAATCAAATTTCAGAAACATGCAAGATTAATTTTAAAATATTAAAATATTAAACCATGCTTAAAATCAAAGTTTGAGTGCAATTCTTTTCTGAAGGCTATGTACTTCTTTGCTTAAGAGTAAATGCCAACAAAAATGAGTTTTGCCTTATCCAGCTGAAAATAAATACTTAACATAGAGTATGCAGTTTAGCCAGATAAAGCACAACCAAGGGAATGGTATGAAATAATTCTTCTTCTTAAAAACAACAACCCTTCAGTTAAGATTTTGGCCCTAATCCTATCCTCATTAAAACCAGTGGCAAATATCCCACTGTTTTTAATATAAAAGTACTAACAGCTTCATGACATTCTGATGATACTGGAAAAGAAAGTTATCTTCTTAGAATCTCTCTGATAAAATGGAAGACACATGCATAGAACTTGTTTAAGGATGCTCAAAAATGTTCTTGGTTCTCAGTGAAAAAAAATAAAAATCATGTCTGGTGTGGGCTGAAAGCCCAGTATTTTCCCAGCAGTGGAATGAGGACCCAGAAAAGGTGACAGTTCTTGGGGACCTTTTTATCCAAGGGAAATCACACTAATTGTCCAGTAACAAAAACAACCTACATAGTCAAAGACTGGGTGACAATAAGTTGTGTTTGATGTAAAGCAGCAGAAAATTTCCTGGTTTTAAACTTTCTTCTAAAATATTGTAAAATGTGGTGATAGAGCTAAAAACCCAGGGAATTCAAAGACAGAAGGATGTAGGCCAAAGGAACTGACAGACTACTGTCTTTTATTTCCTGCTGAAAGAGGATGAGCATGGCTGATCTTCTGCCCACCCTATTCTCTGCTAACCTGATACAGCTCAGCCCTGTCCAGGAAGCCATCCAGCAGTGGCTGGCTGTTCTGTTTCCAGTTTTTCAGCTGGAAAATTTGAATTGGATTCAACAGCCCATTTATGCAACCTCTGGATTTGCAGCAGAGAGCTGGGTCACATCTGGGTAATGCTGACCGTGGTCAAACTGAGTGGCCCCACCTGAGCAGGGCACACCCTTTGCCTCCTACAACACCCAAGGGTAGCTGGAACAAATTAAATCATCTTTAGCTTTATGAATAAAACAAAGGACTGCAAAGAGGAAGAAAGGAAACAGACCAGTGGCTTTTGGCTTTTCCTTGGACCATGGATGATCTTAGCCAAAAACCTTAACTCATATAACTAAGGTGTAATATAAAGACATGGTTTTGGAATCATCTCTTGCGAAGACAAAATAAGTATTTTAATTTCAATTTTTAGATGAGTTTACATTCAAAATATGCCATTAGGAAAAAGAAACATGTTTCCTACTCTGTTTTAAAGTGTTGATGAGTTATTGCTTTGACACAGATGAGACAAAATCCTTTGGACTACACTAGGGATACTCTTGAAAACTGCCCTTATTATACAGCAAAGCTTGTGAAAATATTTCAGCTTGACCACTTCTCCACGAAAATGACAATGTCTAAATCTACACTTCTGGCCAAGGAAGAGAATGTTATAAATGAGCTCTGCCAATGTGACTTGAAAACTGAAATGTCCAGACATGAGTCTGTACATGTTGTTTAATCCCTGAGTTTATAGCATTAGTCTTAGCTGGTAATAAAAAAGCTGTCTAATATCCTTCTTGACTGATCTAGTCCTTGTGGTAAATTACACAGATATAAGGTTATGCACAAAAACTCCTCAGAGTCATCATAAATCAACTACACTGAAGTGAGTTGGAAGTAGGTAACATGAGCTTTTTTACTGCCCCTTAATTCTGGTTATATTTTATTCAGAAGCTCTACATGTCTAGAACAGGCTTAATAAAAGATGCTGATCTCTGTGATCACTTGATAGGAACAATTTTATTTTTATTGTTGATCAGCAACCTAATGAAACAAATAGAAAAAATAAATGGAAGGAGGGACTTTTACCAAGGAGCTGTATAAGCACATTAAGGAATTTATTTTAATTATTTAGCTGAAATAAATGTAATTCTAAAAAACAAATGAGCTGTTTGTCAGAGCTGGATGAGGTGACGTTGTTAGTTTAAAAAGTACAGTTTTTGTAAAGCTGTTTCTAATGAACCTCTAAAGAATTTAAACTGATGTTTGGTTTGAAATGAAAACAACCTTTCTTTAACTATACATTTACCCTTTTTACATGGAACATTTTTAGACATTGAAATGTATTTTTTGCTATTATCTTGGTACTTTCTGGTTTGTATTCACAGACTTGGGATATGCTGTTACACATAGGAAGTTGTCAGCATGAGCCACCCATATCACAGTTGACAGAAATTCCCTAAAGCCCATTAATCCACTTTGATAACCACTGCTGTTTCAGTTACTACTATTATATCAAATTCAAACTTGTTCACATGAGTAAATCAAGAAGGTTTTAATCATCCCATGGAAATTACTTGGTGTCTCTGACAGAATCACTTCTACACAGTAAAGGTTTTAGGGTAATTTTTTCAATGTGCAAGAAACTTCCAGTAAGGATGGAAGAAAAGAGGCCACTGGAGTCAACAAGCCCTGAATTAGAACCTTTGAATTTGGTTTATCTCTTATCCCAAGGGTAAAACAAGAGTACTCCAAAATAAATAAGTGAAAGTCATCTTTTAAAATAGAATAAAGGGTCAGAACAAATTATCTTTGGTTCTCCTGTAATGAGTATAAAATTTGTTTGAAGCTCTACTGTAGTAAAAAAGATTAACAAGCAAAAATTCTGCCTTGCTTGTTTTAAGATACAAGCAAACGTGTGCAGCCATTGTGATGTCCATGCCAACTCTTTTTGTCTTAATTAGTCTAAAATTTCTTGGTCTTATGACAGAAGTTTTGACTCTATGAAGGCAAAAGAGAAAGGGGCACCCAAAATGCAGATATCTGGAACTACTTTATATTTTCTTGTTTCTCTTGCTGTTCAGAAAAATATTTCTGTGTACTTAAGAAAATAAATAAGGCTCTAAGGCTGAAGGAAATAAGAAACAAAAAGAATCTAATAATTTACCTGCATATTAGTCATCTTCTCTCATCTGCCATTACATACAAAGTATAATTCAAGTTTGTAAACAGTGGTGAGAACAGATCCAGCCTGGTTGGTTAATGGGATCAGGCTGTCCTGCCCCATCCTTCAGTGCAGGCAATGGCTGGCCCATGTACAGCTGCAACAGGCTCTCCATTCCAGCCTCATCCCAGGGTACTGCAGGGGAAGGATGTTTCTTCAGACTTCCCTTCCCCAGTGGTCCCCTCAGACTCTGGAGGATGAAGAAGCCCTTGTGTTCACATTAACTCAATATAAGCATTTCCAGGGGACTTAGATTGATTGTGGAGATGAGATCTACATGGAAGGGCAAACACCTTGGTCTGGGAGGCTGATATATATTGGAGATGTAGAAAATCGGCCTGGGCAGGAAGGGTTGTGGGCAGTAGGGGCAGTATCTCGAGGGTTTGGACATGGGTTTGGAAAAGGGGATGCAGATCTGGGACAGTGCAGATTTGGGGGACACTTTGTGCCTTGAAGAGCAAGTTTTGAGCCTGCCAGTCAGTTGCACGAGTATGCTGGTAGGGCTGAACTGAGGGAGGTGGCAGCTAAGTGCAAACTCCATGTGCACTGCCCTTGTATATACAGAAACAGCTTGAGCCAATTCTTGCAACTCAGCCCTTCTCATGCATTTTCCCTGTTTTTGCCTGTGCAGCTCAAGGCCTGACAGAAGCATTTGCCGTACAGCCAGTAGCCTCAAATTGAAACATTTAATTTATATGGACATCTTAAAACCATAGAAGGCTTTTAAATTAAAAAATTAAATCCAGCTGCATTAACCATGCCAGGAAAAATTGCATGGGGCTTATACGGTCAACATGGATTTTTCAGTATATGAGCAGTCCTAATGACAGAAAGAGTGACTCCAGCAAGAGGTCAAAAAATCATAACTCCCTACTTATACAGACATTCCTGTAGTTAATATGAGAAGTTAGGTGTGTTCATAGAATATTTAGAAACATATATATCTGAATTTTTTCTCCTGGAAAACCCCTATGAAAAGAGGGATTGAATCTCAAATGATTTCAGCTATCCATTTCAGAACACTCAGTCTTCATTATCTTTTAGAGGCCTTGGACTTCACATTAATTATCTGATGTTTGTGCGTTTACCCAGAGCATTGAGAAACCTTACACTGAACACTAAGGTGGAAGAGAAAGGGATCCATATGTTGCTTAAGACGTTAATTCTGAGTGACATTTCTGTGTCTCTCACCTCCTTTCTCCAATGCAATGAACACTGAGCTCCCACCCAATAGAAATGCCTTGGCTGGTCTTAGATCAAGCACGCTAGAAGTTATAAAAAAAACCTAAATACTTGAGTTTTGGCAAATGTGGTTTATTCTGCCCATGTCAATTTTTGTGTGAAATATATGTGTCCAGATACAACATTTCTCTGCTCACTGATCATGCTTTTCAATATTCTATGTTATATATACTCATTTGTTATGTTTTACACATCTATGTATTTATATATAGTTCTGTATCATAATTGATAAACTCTATTTGACAGTCACATGAAAATGGTTCTCTGATTCTGTTCTGTTCTCTGTGTAGTTTTTGATGAAAATGGCACCAATCATTTTGCTGTCTGCAAATTTCCCATGTAATTTTTATACTACTCTTGTTTTCTTGTTTCCTAGATAGTCCATGTTAACCAATATGTATTTAACTTTACTAAAGCAGAATGTGTAAGAAGACTCTGAGTCAGAACAGATCCAGATAAGAGAGTTCACACCTCAGCCCTAGAACTTCTGAGTCACTAACTGCACTGGGAAATGTCCCATAAATTCTTGCTTTTTCAGTGGTTTTATTTTCTTCTGCACCCATAGATCTAAGAGGCTTTTCTCTTGGAAATGGAAGATGAGATAATTATGTAAAAAATGTAAAATAATTATCATATTTCAGCATTTTTCTTGTGCTTACCCCAATTCTTGGACCACATTGCTTTGCTCTCAGAGAACCAACAAAAGAGAGTGTAGATTCATATATTGCAGCTTCCATTTCCTGAAGGAGATCAAGGGAACAGGTTGTTTCATTAAGAGAGAGGCACTTGCTCTGAACTGCGCTGCTAAAAGATATAGGAAATTACAATAAATCATTTTGATGCTCAATTAAAAGTGGATTTTTTTCTCCTATCTGGCCATAGTACAGGCACATGAAACAGCAACATATGGAGAACAACCACTACTTTCAGAACAAAACTCTCTGAATTCAAACAACCTCTTTAAATCCAGAGCTTGCCCTGGGTGAAGATTACAAATTACTGATAAATAGGTGTGATAAAATTGAATAATATCCACTGCTTCAATGAATCATATTGATGGGGAAAAAATAGATTATCAGCTCTGGAAAATGGTAAAAAATGCTTCAGAAGCATAAAATTAAATTTAAAGTAAAATATTATGTTTTGCTGTTGACACTTCTGTTAAAATTTAGAGGCTGTTGTGAGGGTCTAGCTTCTGACCATCAACAGACAGCAGTTTAAAAACTGTGTATTTGACTAGTGCTGTGTGGTCTCTCCATATCAGTGAAAAGAACTTAACGCTTTCGGACGTGTTAACAATTTTAACTACTGATTTCTTCACGGAAGTGTTTTTCTCTATCTTTTTGTTCCCCTGTTTGATGTCTTTTCTGAAAACACTCATTACAAGTCTTTCCTGGTGGTGGAGTGGCCAAACCACTTTCCATGATCCTGGAAAAGTCATGGCAATCAGTTGAAGTTCCAGGTGACTGAAAAATGGGAAACATTGTACTCATCTTTAAAAAAACATTAGAAAGGGTGGTCCTGGGAACTACTGACCTGTCAGCCTCACCTCTGACTGGGAACATCATGGAGTAGATCCTTCTAGAAGCTTTGCTTAGGCACATGGAGGACAGGGCTGTGATTGAAGACAGACTGCATGCCTTTGCCAAGAAATTTGAGTTTGTTGGTCAGAGGGTGAAGAAGTTTCATTAGGTCAGAAAATTATGTTGTTCTATTTAATATATCACCATTACCCCCTTCATTTTCAATGTAATTATAGGGCACTAAGAGGTCAGAAAACATGCACAATATGAGAAGCATTTATTTTGTGTGGTAATTCATTAATTTGACAGGGCATAAATTTTTTCCTGCTTTTGCATTGCAATGATTCTTCTTCCTTGGTGATTAAAAAATTTCTATTTTAGTGGTACTGAAAATGATTATACTCTAGCAGAAGGAGAGTCAGGAGTAAAAGCCTTTGGCTGATGTGGCAAATACATCACTGGCAAAAAATTCTAAGCGGAGGTGTTGATACATGTGTCACTATTTGGCCTTCTTTCCAACACCTGTCCAGAGATTAAGCAGAAAGCAGTTTGTACTTTGTCACTTACACTACAGATGACTTTGGCCTTCAAGTGTAAGTCAATAACCTTAAAATACACAGTAGATTAACACTAAATACCAGGCTATCAACAATTTTATTCCTGAATGGATTACGAGATGACAGGATGCCAATATGATAATCAAGCCATCACTAAGGCTGGTTGTTTTATTTCCAAAGTAACAACTGGATGCAATTAAAAGCTATGATTTTCTCTTCTGTCATGTCTGGTCAATTTTTTAGGTCTCAGTTGAGTAACTGCTTCTTGCACCTCATCTCCTAGGTAGCTATTAGAAGTATGCCACTTCCAATTGCCAGATGTTCCTGTCATCAGTCTGACCTTTCAAGACAATTTAAACCTAAAGCTGTCTCTTGTGATTTCTTCATTTTCCTGTACAGTAGAAATGAGAGAGGGAGTGATGAGTGGTTTATGGGTCAGAACATATGAAGGACGTCAATTTACAACTACCACATTCATTTGAAATTTGTAGCTTGTCCTGGAGTTGTTGGGTATGCCTTAATAATTTCCCAAAACTATGCATGGATAAATCTAAATTCAGCTCCAGCTCAGACTCTGTAGGAAGGGCTCATGTTTTAATACAGACATTAAGCCCAGGGTCCTTTGTTTGTTGCCAGGGTCCTTATTCTGTCAGAAAAGGAGGCAAGCGCAGTTTCAGAGTGCTCCAATCAACAGGCCAACATACTGCTCCTATTATGAGCTGTTTTGGACCACCAATCTTTATATTACAAACTTTTATCAGTAGAATAGGCTGCCCAGAGAAGTAATAGATTCACAATCCCTGGAAGTTTTCAAAAGGTATTTGGAGATGGCTGCTGGGTACATGGTTTAGTGGTGAACATGGTGCTGGGTTAACGGGTGGATTTGATAATCTCAGGTGCCTTTTCCAACCTTAATAATGACCCCGTGAGTGTAAGTTGTGTAGAATTGACTGAGGTTAAAATCTAGCCCAATCTTCAGTTCAGCTGAGTGTTAATAAGGCAAAAGAACCCCAAACAGTAATAACCTGAAAGTTCATTTATGTTACCCAGAGCCTCTCTGTTTCCCTCTACTCCTTTTTCTAGCTACAATCTACTCTCCTTGCATATGTAAGCAAATGCCTTATAAATATATGTATATATATTGTGTGCATGTATAAACTGCTATTTCCATGTTTTTAGTGGATGGTGTTCCTGCCCATGGCCGGGAAGTTGCAACTAGATGATATTTAAGGTCTTTCCAATCCAAGCCATTCTATGCTTGTTATGAACAGTGTTTCTAGGCCCTTTGAAAACAGCAGACAGCCTGTCCTTAACTGTGATATGTGTTTGGTCAGAATTCACGTGCAATGTTCTCATTGTTCTAAATAAGGAAACATTTCATTTTAGATATCCTGATTCAGTCATGGTTTCTAGGGCTGCGTGCACCAAACTGACACATTGCATTGCTTCCCAGAGGGATTTTTGTGATGATGTTATGAGATTTGTAACCCTATTTCTTGTCTAACACTGAATAAATTAGCAGCTTTGGTTCATTAGACACTCTGATGGTTCAGTTCTGCTTTCTCCATACTCCAGACTGTTGCTCTCAGATATGTTAATATCCCACATTAATTGGGGGTAGTTACTTCACTGAAAATTGCAGTTGATGGAGCTCTCACAGCAGAACATGTGCACACAGATATTTTAAAATATAGCTATAAAAAAAACTGTTTTGTTGCTCAAAAGCATAAAATAGGTCTGAAAAAATTATTTGGAAAAGAGGAATTTTAAAGGGTGACTTAATTTGTGACATTTATACTGGAATCTGGAGTCTAGTTTTAAGAAGTTAGTGTATCTCATGGAATAGCATAGACCAGGACTGGACATAGCCCAGAAATTTGGCCAGCCTCCATAACTATCAGAAATCATGTGATATTTTTAGGAGAAGTTACAAGAAAAAAGATATTGCCTGCTTTTAGTTACATGGCTTCAGTCTTTGCCATACAGCTTAATGCATAAACAGACACACATACAGACATTCTGAATTCAGAAGATTTAGTGGCAGACAAAGCATTTCCATTGAAATGTATTTCAAACCTTTATGAATAATATCTATTTTAAACCTTTTATAGGCCAGAATAGGTATGCTGGACTCAGGAACAAACCTTCTGTGTATATGGATTTTAATATAGAAGTGATAATCAAAAGATATACATGGTGTTTAAAATAGCAAAATATCCATGTTTTGTTTATTCTTATTTTTCTGGTACAACAACAAACAATAATGAAAATATTTGCAATTCAGCATGTGACTTAGAAGAAATCACATCAAAAGATAGTAAAAGTGCTCTAGGTAATGTGTTTTAGTAGCCTCAGGACTCAACATGTGATTTTTTGTATTTTTAATTCTAAAATTAAGTACAGGGTAAAGAGATGCTTTGCATGGTAATTTTACTTGCAGGTAAATGCAGATACATGCTTTGTTTAGCCCAATAAGTAAAAACTCACATAAAACTATTCCCTGTCTGGAGGAACTAAATAATCTTAAGAAGTGAGGAATTATGTTTTTAGGTTAAAAATACTCCTGCTTGATCTTGAAATGAGAATAAGAAAGAAAGGTAGTAGGCCTAATGCTGAAATGCTTGTGAGGGATGGAGTCCAAGACATTTGTCTAGATCCACCACCACTTCTCTGTACCCACACTTATGATGGATTTGATGATGGTAAAGCATGTATGGCAGTTGTAACTTGCTTTGTGTGGCATTCCTGTATCTAGGTATATACAATTATAGAGGTATAGAAAAACACTTGAATTATGTCCTTGAATTAGACGTCTGGAAAATCAGCAAATGTTGAAACACCTTATAACCAGTATGCATATGTGATGTAGAGATAAAGGGATGTTTTATATCCTGGCACTTCATGTCGTGTTGGTGATTATGACTGAAAGATTTTCAGACTAGAAGATTGAAAGTTCCCTATAAATATCTAGAACTGTCACCAACATTGAACATAAACATTTAAAAAATATTTACTTATGTGTGTCAGTGCTTAAGAAATGAACTGAAATGAACAGGTAATTTGTCATCTCATTGCCAGAGTTCCTGTATTTGTCTGAGAGTGCCTATATTCCTTTCACAAAGAAAGCAAAAAAGGATCTCTTGGGTTTTTTTAGCAATGAGTAAAGGGTGAGTTGAGCAGGTGTTCAAATAGAGCAGTGGTGAGATGCAGAGAATTAACTCCTCGTGGAATGGAGTGGACATAGGAAAGGGCTTGGGCTATAGAAAGAGCAGTGGATATTGTGTTGTACGTAGGATTTTATTATTTTCTTTCCTCACTGTAGTATTTATTTACTGTCTGAATATTGCCTTCAGGGCACCTAGCATATTGTATGCAAATAAGAATATGTGGCATTTTTGGAATAAATTTATATAGATATAAAAAGTGCTCAAGACTGCAAAACTGGACATTCCTCAGAAAGGGAACTCCATAAAACCTCATAAACCATGAAAAACAGACAGTCAGCTTTCCTGGCATCCACAGTCCTTTTCCCCAGATAAAGACACTTCTTCCCAGTATGTAAATCTTCAATACAAAACTGGCTTCAGAGCTGCCAAATTTCTACCATCAAGAAACGTATTGCTTTTCTTTTTGTAGTGGCTACTGCCAGATTGACAACTAATTTCTTTTCTCCTGCAGATGTGCTGTTCTGGCTAGTTTCTGCAATGATTTTCATTTGTTTTGGCACCTGCAAACTCATGACTCTCAATCTGGCCTTTTCTTAGGACATATGTTCTACAACTGAATAATGCATTAGTATAGATTTAGCTGACAATTACATTTTTGCTTCCTTTCTAATTTTAAGTGCAACATTATCAGTTTGGGATTTTTATTCAAATGTTTTAAAGCATGTGACTGCAATTTATAATGATGTCTTCTGAACATGTTCAGGTTATCATCTTCTTTTAGTATGATTTTGTACAGATAAAACACAGATTAATATAGCTGATCATGTGATTAAGCATACAGAATTTATATATTGCCATTGCTGCTTTTGTAGCTATTTAATTTTAATCCTGCCTCCTAATCCTCACTTTATCTGGCTTTTTATTATTACTATTTGATATTTGCCATGCATAACCACTTAAGGAAAGATTTTCTTCAAAAAAAAAAGTACTCTCCACAAGTGTAAGAACATAAATACGAGTATTGCTACATCATTGTAAAAACCAGGAAAATGTAAGAAATACCTTTTCATGTCCATGTTTTCATTAGGAAAGAAACATGGTTGTGCCATCTACTACCAACGTCTATTACCAACTGGTTACAACCTACACAACATATTAAATATTAGCCAGCTGAGGAAAAGGAATTAAAAGAGTTGTTTTCCTGCTCTGTGTTCAGTTGCTGTAGGGGCTGATACAGTCAGTAGTGCTGCTAGTGACTGCTTCTGTTGATGAAGTACCATGGTTTTTGTCATTTCTGCTTTCTCTGAGATTTGCATTCTCACCTTGGAGTGTGCATCTCCATGCCACTGGGAGAGCTGTCCCAGCCTGTGTCATGCCCTGATCCTGGGGAGCAGGAGGCAGCTTTGTCTTGCCCTGCTCTGCCCTGAATGCACTGCACCCTCTCTGCCACCACACAAACCACCATGTGAGCAAAGCTTGAACACTCAGCAGCTCATGATAAGGAGGTGCCAGGAGGTGTGATGGGGCATAGTTATGGTGGTTATACAACTGCAAAGCTCTTTGCCCCTGTCTGCTGCCACTCCTGTCCTTCCCATACACCTCTTGAGTATCAGTTACACAATGGAAATCCTTTACAAGTGGTTTAAAACCACTAAAACTGACAGAAGATGTAATTTCTGTACATTAAAACATGGTGTTATGTTCCAGAGTCACATTTGCAGCCAGCATTTCATGGCAAAACTTCTATCACATAAATGAATTTGTGTCCCCCTTTCTAGGGCAGCAGGTCACTGCCCAGCAGATGTTGAAATCTGCAGTGATTTTTGTAGTGATGAAACTGGTCACTACAGCTGGACAGATTTCTCCTAACACAGTACCTTACACTAAGACAATACTGAAGAACAGTTTCACATGTGAAAGGAAGAGAGTGCTATAAATTTCCTCTGGAAAGCAAGGTTAGTCAACATATTTTAAAGGAGAGGGCCTCAGTATGACTCAAAAAAAGCCCTGCATGGGTCTGTCATAGGGACTGTCACTCGCTGCCAGTTACAGTTATTTTCAGGGTTATGCAAGTGTTGATCCTGAAAATACATTATGAGGAGTAAAGGTGTCAACAGCTTCTCGTGTTTAGTCCTAGATATCACATGGACTTGTGTTGGCTATTTCTTCACTCCTTCAAGTACTGATGTTTGTTTATATCTACATGCCCAGGAAGACAAGTCAGGTCCCAAAAAGGAAAGGATCATGACTGTCTACTTCAGAAATACTCCCGCAGTAAATCCAGCTCTCCTTCATTCTTACCAAAGAGTGCCGAATTCTCCTTGTCATGCTTTAGCTGTTCAGAGATGCTAAGCAGCAAGACTGGCTATATAATCCGAAATACAACAAAGTGATTCAATGGTTCTTGAGATTGCTCATGCTCTAACTAGTGTAACTTGTCACATCCTTAAAGGTTTTATCAGAATTTTTTGTCATTGCTCTCCTTATTTTTCCCTTTATCTAGAATCATCCAGAGTCTAAAGACTCAGTCAGAATTAAGCCTGTAATGTGTTTTACATTCTGCACAGGCACAGAATAATCTGTGTATGTGACTATTTACACAATCTTAATGCCTCTTCCTGAAGACTGAATTCCTGACATGGAGCATTTCCTTTCCAAAAATAAAAAAAAAAATCCTAAGTAAATGTAATGTCCTAGGTCTTCTACATCTGATTTTCAAATTTTTGAAATTGTAAGATTGTATTGTGTGTCTTTTTTAATACCGGGTGTCCATTTTATAAGCCCCATTTTATTTGCATGTTTTCCCTTACCTACTTTCTTTCTAGAACAACGATTTTAGGGCTATTTATGGGTCTTTTTAACATTTCAGATCATGTAAGACCTTATTTTTATTTTTTCAACACAGCAACTGTTGAATGAAGATTAAAGGCCTATTTGTAGAATTTATGGCGTGTCCTCCTTTTCTAGTAGGCCAAGGAGATGTACTCAAAGAAATGGAAGTGGGGAGGAGGATGTCGTGCTTGCTGCAGAGGGATCTATAGGTTTCATACCCTGTTAGGTATTTGGCCAGGGTGGAAGATAAAAACATCCGAAAGTGATGCTTCTGTTGGCTGTCGTCTCAAATTAAAGTGGAGAGGTGATATCTGAAAACTGCAAAGCATCAGAAAAGGCCGTGCTGCCACTGAGGTGTAGTGGAGTACAACAGGAGCTGACAGAAAACACCAGGATCAAAGTTTGGTGTCGTGACTGGTAAAAGAAGAAGGACATTTCCTACAGGCACAAACTTCAATTTGAAATTCTCTTTGTTACCTGTCTTTATGAGAAGTAATACTGTAGGATCTGATTTTGCAACTTTCAGAGCATATCTCCATGCATGAGAGGGTGCAGATGGATGTTCCTGGATTTGCAGAGGCTGGAGACAGTTCTTTATAGGGATCAGCTGAGGTTCAGAATGCTATCTGACAAGCAGCTTTGTCCCTTTCAGTGAGATGATCTTCAAAAACTCCAATTGACAACATATGCCACTATGTTATTGAAAAATGGCAAACTAAATTACGAGCAAGTTCATTTGTTTGCATTTTTTCCAAAACCCAATCAGGTTCATTCATTTATTTATAATTTCATTACATTTCTTTCTTTGTTTTTCTTACATACACAGCTATTATTTATTGCCTTTCCTCTTTAAAATAAAGAAGTATTTCCTTGATCACATTTAATTCTCCATTTATCAACAAAACATAAATATGTTCTTGACATTTTAATTTTATTTTTAGTGGGACATAGTTTATAGCTTTTTAAATTTATTCTTCTTGATCTTCTTGATCCTTCATCAACATGGTTTCACAGCGAATTTCAAAGTCTCTGTTGTGTATAGCTTTTAATGTGTTTGATTTTTCACATTTGTTATCTGTTTCATATATTTTTTTGCTTCTCGAATGTTCTATAGGCACTACACCAATGCTGATCCTGTATTTGTGTTGTCTTAGAAGTTCCATGTAATTTAAAATCCCATTGGTAGATCTCTGGGAGGAGACTGCCTTGGGCTTTCACATCCAAGAAATGTAATCCATACTGCCTTAATGCAGGTTTACTATCTCAATGATGTATGGCATCTGACAGAACTTCTTTGAAGAGTTGCTGAGAAATTACTTGGCTTTGGATACATGACGTAATTATAACTTTGATTCACATGTGTCTCAGCATTTTTTCTTTTCATTCTGCCTCCAGTAGCTCAGACACCTTACCTGAAGCCATTGTCCATTGCTTGATTTGGCATCAGTCCATAAATGTGCAGGGTCACTTGAAGGCCCAGACTCAGCCTGGATTTTCCCAAAGTGCAAGTGAGCAAAGTGCACTGTTCAAAGAAGCTCACTGAAGCTGTGAATCTTTTATTTTCCCAGAATCCAGAAGCCTTGTAAAGTCTAGAAGTGTCTAGCTGTTTCTTTTGTTTGATACATTATGGTTAAACAATAAAAAGGCAGCTGTTAATCACTGTTATGCTCCTGGCCCGCCTTGAGCCATTTTCCATTGAGTGGCCTGATATGCAAACACAACCCTTTTTTTTGAGCACTTGCAAATGTGGATTTCTTGAGTGTTTAGTGTTCCATGCAGGACACCATAGTGCCTCTGCAAGTAGATGAATACAGGTAAAATGCCTAAAACATATTGCCAGTCCAAAACTTTTGATTTTAAAATATTGTGAATATTTTATCTTCAGAAGTCTATGAATAAAGCAGATGACCACTAACACTGAAAACCAGCCATTTAACTTCAGATTTTTATCACTGACATTTAGCAGACACTAAATTCTTAATTTTGCTAGAAAATTATATAAATGTGGTGTTGAATAATTCAGACTTATGCTTTTATATTTTTTGACTGCGGTGTTCTCTGTTCACTCTGCTGGGATCTATTGTCTTACTTTTCTTGCAGAATAAGAGTTAAAATTGTTGTAGCCACAAAAAAAAAAAATCCTCCATAAAACCCCAAATAATCAGATTAGCAAATGCATTTCTACTTTGGGCTTTCCTAAAATAAGAAAAACGTTCTTTATACTGTCTCACCATGTTCTTCCTGATATTCCCCATTAACTGAAATAAAAATAGTTCTCTCATTTATCTTTCTGTAAATAATTTCCACAGAAATATGTACTAGGTATACAAACCATGAAGAGGGTATCTCTTTCCCTAGTTTTGAAGGTGTTTTAGACAATGTTGCAGCCCAGGAGCTGTTCTTGGGACTACATTTTTACTAGTGAAAAGAATGTTCCCAAATACAGCCCCCTGACCCTGAAACTCCATCATCCATACCACTAAATTGCTGGTCTGGTCTCCAGAACAGTAACAGCCATGAACAACAAGTTCCAGGCATAAATCAGGACTCAGCACAGGCCAGGAACTATTCTCAGTGGGCAGTTTCAATATGGCCAACCATGTTTTGAAGGGAAACACAATTTAGTATGGGCAAGGGTTATTTCATGCCAAGTATCAAGACATACTAGAGGCTATTTCTAATGAAAACCAGGCTTTTTGCCAAGATGTACTTTTTATTGATATTTCAGGATATTAATATTTTGCAAATGCTTATTGCTGTTCCCTGATATCTGGTCTATGCTCTATGCTATGTCATGATGGTGCATTTGCCTGCACATCAACAAATAAAGAGCACATGTTCTTACATGCATGTCTCAGGTAACATATTTTGAATAGCATCAGTGTAAATAATCCATAGATACAAACCAGGATGTGAACATGTTTGCTTCAGAAGCATCTATAAAAATAGGAAGCAGTATCTTTTTCAGAAAAAGGGGCATTTGTGTTGCATGAGGCATGTAGTACAGATTCTCATTTGTAGCCCAGGATTCAACCTGCATGCTCACCCCACATCTGTAATGGCTTTTCAGAAAGCAGAGAACCCAAGCAAGAGCAGATGGTGCTGTCCTTCATTGTCTGTGACATTGCTGCTAATTCTGTTCCACAAACAATAAAAATATGATGTCTTGTCCTGATTTTTGTTTATTGTAATCTGACTCCCAAATAGGGAGTGACTAAAAAATAAATAGGTAAATATTTCATGGAAATAAAAGGCAAAATTGCAACATTGTTCATGATGTGGCATGAAGGAATTGCCAGAACAAGGCATTAAGTTTATAGCACTGGCTAGGATTCATACCAATGCTGAAACTTTTCTAGATGTTATTTTCTACTCATCATGTTATAACAGTGATTTATGCACTACAACTGTCACCCCTCTCTTACTCATCAGCAGAGCTGCAGCTGACATCAGATCAAGCACAAGGGTCACTGTTGCTATGTGCTACAATGTCAGAGTCCTGTGGTCAGTAATCAGAGAGAACATTTACAGCAAAAGCCATTTGTGGTGCCATAACCATGTTCCTGCCAACAGTTTGCAGAAAGAAATAAAATAATATTTGACAACAGGTCACATTTCACCTTGTTAGAAAGGGAACTCCTCATGATAAAGAGAAAAATGGGACATGGCAGATCCCCAGGGATTTATCTTTGAGGTAATGAGGAAATTGAGCTCTTCACAGACATTTGGACATTAGTTATAAATGGGTAAGCTGGGAGGTGAACAGCCATAACTCTTTACTGCTCAGTTCCTCTAAACAGAGCTAATACCACAGACCAGTTCCAAAGCTGATTGCTGAATTACTGAACTGGAAAAAAAGAAATAAATAACTAAATGTGCTTGAGTATAGATGCCTACACTGCCAACATGACATGTGCCAACACATGAGTGGAAACCCAAGAGCCAAACATAAAAAGGAAAAAACATCAAACCAACTAAAAACCCCACCCCAAACAGAAAATAATAAACAAAAGCCCTCAGTGTTTTGAAATGTTAAGTGTGGCTCATCAGGAGAATCTGAAGACCAGGAATTCTGCAGAAAGGGGAATCAGTTTTGGAGTTAAGTTTCAAGATAGGTAGTGAGAAACTGCTGTACAGATTGACTCAGTAATGATCTCATCTTCTGTTCACCAGAAGTAGATTGGAATTATTTTGGGAGATTCACAGCAATGAAAACATTTACCTCATCTTCTGTATTGCAAGTTACCCAGAAGGAGATTCAGTTTAAAAGATCTGACAAAGTACCATGTAAGTGGATTAGCAGTTGTTCTATAGAACAAAGGATATTTACACTAAACTTTTTAATCCTAGCCATAGTTGCCTATCCCCTTATCACAGATTAGAAGTTTCATGTTTCAAATCAGAAGAGATTTGCTAACATGGGCAATGTGTCAGAGTGTCTGTGTTCAACAGTAGAGGCCATTGCTGATATTTCAGCAATGAAAATGTGTTTAATACTATATATGTTTAAGGTTTGCTGCTTCTGGATGTATGAGGCATCTCAGTGACCATTGTTGCTTACTGCTGGTCCTGCCTTCTGCTATCTTTCCTTTTTCCTTGCAGGATGGATTTGAATTTAATTTAGTCTTTATTTCTTAACTGCACAGGACCACTCTTCCTCAGCTGTTCTGGCTTCATGTTGCTTCTGGAAATGATGGAGGGAAAAGAAATATCTCTTCTCTCCTATTCCCCAGCAAATATTTGGTTTTTGCTTCTACTCCTGTGGCAGTATATGGAGGAAATTAGTCTGTGCAATGCAAATACATCACAAAATATCATTATTACATTGCTCCTCAATAGCTGTCTTTAGGCATAAATTTGTAATAAGCTCACATATGTACACCTGCAGGTAAAATTAGTTTTATATACTAGTTATTTCTGGTTTATTTCAATATTTCATTATTTCTAACACTCATATTTGAACAACAAGAGACCAATTTTAGGCAATGACCTAATTATATCCTTATATATATATATATAATGGAATGAAACAAAAGACATTTTAATGTGTCCAGCTACATTACAAAGGAATCCGAAAGTTTTAAATAGTTACTTTATTGAAAACATACTTAGAAAGAGAAACCCCTTGGATTTTGACTGTTGAAAGCTAAATGATTTAGAAATTTTACTTTAATACAAGAGTGTATTCAGAACCCAGAGCTGATCACCTACTAAATAGTTTCTCTGGAACACACCAGATTGCAGACAATTTTACCTTGTAATAGCAAAACTTCTCAAATAATTATCTAACTTTAAAAACTAGAAAATAAAGCAGTGTTCAGCTCTGGTTGTGTACTATAAAGCATTTTCTATGTTTTGATTTCTTGCCATTAAATTGTTTGACACCTGTCTGAACCCAACATAGAAGAGAATCTTTAATCCAAAGGAAGACATCAGAATAAATATCAATAATTTTATTTTCATACAAAGATGAAAATAAAATGTCTTTTCCTTCTTTCCAGCTTTCCTGTTGGGCCTTCTTATTTCATCCTCAGTGGAAATGCCAGGGTCTTTGCTAAAGTAGCATACAGACTCATTTATTTTGATTCCTTCTCTAGTAATTTTTGCCAATATAGCCTGTTCTGCACATTCATTCTTTCACTTCTGCTATATTAACCTTGTCCTTTTGACTTTTATACTTAAGCAATACATAACCTCGCATTTCAAAATGCTTTGAGATGTCCTAGCTCTGTTTGTACTTAACTGCAAGATTCTGTACACTTAATGCAATAATGGCTCAGCATGGATTCAAAGTTGTTCCCGAGTTCTTCAGTGGTGTGAACCTTTCCCATGTCAAAAATATTATTTTCTAATTCTGATTGGCATGAGATTCTTTTACATCCTGATAAACAGTAACTCGTATTTGAGTATGTATACTTTGTTACTTCCACTCTTGACCAACCAAAACATCTAGGCCCCAAGTAATTGCTCTACTTAAAAAGGTTTGGTGAGTAAAAGTATGCACAGGGGAGTAAGAGTTGGTCTCTTACATGCTGTAGAAGGGATGTAGGTGTAAATGATAACTGTGAGACTTTTTAAATAGGAAAGAGGTGGTTTGCAAAAGAGCCAAATACAATAAATATTGAGGCACCAATGTTGAGGTATAAAATTTATGTAATGGAAAAAGGTATTTGGAAGATATTGTGGTTGAAGATCTTGTGGGAAAGACAGACAGTTTATCCTCCATGCTTCTCAGAGGAAATCCTGACAAATATTTCAAACAAAACTTTTAACACAGTCTGCAGCTATTCCCAAAGTCTTATATAAGCCTTAGTAGGTCAGGTAAAGAATTAAGACTTATTCGACTGTTGCCAGTTATCTTCTTAAGATAATTGATTCAGTGTGTGAACCGAGTTCATATCTCATCTTATCAATAGCTGAAGTTAATTCCAAGCTGTTCAGCCTTTCATGTGTCTCAAACACACAATCATTTAGTAGCTCCTACAACAGTTATCCATTTGTGCACAACCACTTTATCCTCAGTAACAGAGATTACTGAAAAAGATGCTGTTCAACAGAAAGTGAACTTTTAAGGCATGTCAGCTTTCAATTGTTTGGAAAGAAGATGGGAATTGATACAGCAGCTACAATTTTTTACAAAGGTAGATCCAATGTTCTCTTTCAAAATGCAAGAAAAACTGTTGATAGATTTTTGTAATTTAGAAATAATTTGGTATTGTGCTATTCATTTAATATCTCAATATCCTTGAGAGGAAATTAATAACTTCAGTTGCTGAAGTTGCTTATTATGGACAGTAATAGAGAAGAACACAATTTTAAAATTATAAATATTAAAAAAAGTCAATTTACAAATACATGTATTTTTATTAGACATATAGTAACTGTAAAATGTCACCTTTATATATGAGAAGAAACCAACAGTACCAGATATTTTACATACTTTTTCCTAGCCTCATGTTGTGTGATCTGACTAATGCTTGCTATTTTGGAAGTAATTTTCATGTATGTTTTGATATGAATCAGGAACAAGCTGCTAACTTTATCAGGTTTTTTTTAAGTCAGAACTGGACTAAAAAACATTTTCTTCTGCTGTATAGCATTCCACATTCATTTGCTTTTAGATTTTTATCCAAACTAATTTCAGGACTTCATGTTAGAAAAAATGTGTTAGTAATAATGCTTCTATCACTAAATCTTGTGTTATTTATTTTTTTGGAGTTTGGTTTTACTTAATTTTTTTATAACCCTCCCCCCCCCTCCCATTTGTGTAAAACTCAGTATTCTCTGTCTCAGAGTTCAGACCTGCAAACAGTTCTGCACAGCAATGAAAATTGATTCTGGCTACCACGGACTTCAGAGGACCAAAACTTCAGATATTCCCTAAAACAGTGATAAAACTCCTACTCACTTCAGAAGAACTAAACCTTAGGCAATACTTTTTCTATATGCAACTGTATTTGGTAAACTGAGGATCTGTGTCATGAGTGCTTGCTCTTGAAAGCTGAAGATGCTCAAGAAGAATGTATTTGGTGGTCAAGGAGCTGGGTTATTCCTATTTAAATCAAGCAGTTCCTTTATAACTGAACCCTTGTAAGTGTAATTTAATTGTAAATAGCACATCAGTGACAAGACTTCGCATTTTAATCTACAGTAGTTTCTGGAAACTGAATGTTTTCATTTCCATCTGGGATCTGAGTGATCAGGGCTCAGACCCAGGATGTCACAAACAACCTCTGTGATATCAAGTGGTTCAATCTTTCTGTGGCTCACTTCTCAACCTATAAATGTAATCAATAAAGGTATTTCCATCTATTTTCTCTGCAGCCTGTTAACTCTGGAAGTTGGGGCTGCAGGGATGAGGGAGAAGCTTGTTGTTGTTTTTCCTTTTTTTTTAGTCTATTCCTCATTTTACTTAGGTACATTGTAAAGAATAATGTAGCACTGTTGTAGATTGATGTCTCTATATACTGTTCTACTCCATAATACTAACAGCAATGTGAATATTTTACTAGATTTCCTTTGGCATACTATTTTTCCTAAGGTTTAAAAGTTAATTTATTACTCAGACCAGCTGTGGTTCAAAGATCCTCACCTTAAGGGCCACAGGCTAGCAGAAAGATAAGTGTGATCAAGAAGAAAAAAAAGGAACAAAAAGCTCTTAGCCTGTATTTTTAAGAAGCCCCAGGAAAGCGTAACTTTTTTTTCCCCTCAAAATAGGTCACAATTCAATTTTATTCTTCAGTTAAAAAAACCACATGTAAAAACATGCATTCTCATTTCACAAAACCTTCAAAAACAGTCATTTTCACATAAAAACAATGGAATTCTGCACAGCAGTCTATGCATTAGTCTCCTTGGTTCTATGTTTATAAAATTTCTGGAATGAAGCATATAGGAAAGCACACCGGTTGACATTTTCCATCTTGTGCAGATGAATTGAATTCTGTAGAAGCATTCAGGCTGTCTAAGAGTCAAATCCTGCTGATCTAATCACTGGACATCTTTGAAAATTTCAGACATAATTCATAGAAGATAAGCAGTAAGGCATGAAAGATGAGAGAGAAAGGAACTAACATTTTTATGATAGAAATTCTGGATTCTTAACAAAGTGTCTTCTAATCACCAGCTTCAGACGTAGACAAGTCAGCCCAGAGGATCAATGATTTTCATATGGAATTTTCTGTCTGCCAGTGACTAGAATTCCCCATCTGTGCTTAAATTTGGAAATAGTTATCTAGTAATTGTTCTTTGTGCTTTGAATGAAGACATTAGTGGGTAATAAAATCTTTATAAACATCACTTATTCTCCCATAAAACAGGCCAATGACCTAATGCTATAATTTACATTTTAAATCTAAAAATTTGAACAAAAGGTAGTTTTTTCATTAGCATATGTTTAGCTTGGGTGGGCAGGTGGGGTCCAGCCTTGTTAAACCAAAAATACTATACCTTTGGGTTTACTCAATAACAGGAAAAGCAGAACAGAGTATTAAGGACTGATTGATGAAAGTATTTGACATGAGCTCATGCAGTATTACTACTGCTTTTATCTGAGGACTGTGCTTCTCTGCAAAGGAAAGTCATTATGTGAGTGAAGTTATAAATTGAGCATGAAAATGGTGCATTGGTTTTGAACTGGCTGCCTGCACATGGGTGAATGTTTAACACACTCAGGTGGGTTATGACTGCTGCCCACTCATGCCATGCGGTGCTTGGTGAAGGGATGTGGGAGCTGATGCTGGAGAGCCATTTCCTTCTCAGTGGCTCATTCTCTATAGCTGCTCCTCTTGCTTCCCTTCCTCTCCCATTGTCCAAACAAGAGGTTCTTGCCTCTAACTTTTGTGCCTTCTGTACCTATGGTCAAAATACAAGGTGGCATTGGCTAAAATTCCGCTTCTGAATTTCAAAACATTAAATCACTTGCAGTAATATTTTCTTTTATTTTAGATTGAACTATGTAACAATATAAAACTAATGTTAGTTTCTTATCATTTATAAGCCAAATTCCTGATTAATTTCTATTGACTGAAGGTTAGAGAGGAAAAAATAAGAATTATATTAAAAGATCTTTTATCAGCAAAATGGAAAAATTACCTTCTTTTCAGATACTCTCATTAAGATTAGGTGGAAGAAGAGGTAGCCATAGCAAACTATTAACCCTTTACTAAAGCTTCCTTTCAATCTTTCTGTGTCTTTCTTTCCCAATGCCAAAACTCCCAATCTATTTTTCTTTTAAAAACATTATTATCACTGTTATTATTATTAATAATAATAATAAAAATAAAAATAGTACTTGGGGGGTGGGGGAGAGGAAGTGACTAATAAGGGAAGTAATTGTTTTCCTAAATGTCAGATCACCTGAAACACTGACTATAGACAGGAGCAAGTTCAAGTGTCTGTCGTGTTTTCAGAGTTTTGATTGTGAAAGAAAGGACACATAATTCACAGTTAAATGGGGAATTTCCCCAACATTGAAATGTCTGTGTGTTAGGGAAGATGCTCTGTTTAAGAACTTAAATTTCCCATGTGTAGGGAGTTCTTGCTGTCAAACCCAAATGCTTTATCACAGAAGAGGTAGGTCTTCATTCACAATATAGAGAGATATGTAATATTTTCTTCAGAAGAACATCTTAAATGTTTCATTCCAGAAAAATTGGAACCAAACCAAATTTTTCGAAAATATCTCACTGGAGATTCATAAACTCTCAGGTTGCAGGAGTCCAAAAGATTAAAACAGCTTAGGGTATCTTAACAACTTCAGCCTTCAAAGTTGTGGCAAAAGCAGAAGATTTTCAGTTCTTCCTTCATAGTCCAGTGGAACTAATATATTCCTTTTCCAATGTATTTTCTTGCAGGATTGTCCTCAATTGTAAATGCAAGAATTTAGAGCAAGTCAAGTACACTCCAGTCATCTTCTTCGCAGCCAGAATCCTCCCAGATTTTGATATTCTTAAAATAGATACAACTCTACAATTAAATTCTCTTACATCCACATTTTTGTCTTCCTCTCGTTTTCTATGTAACAGAAAAGCACCTGACATAAATTGACTCCTTATTTTAAATGTATTTTAAATGAAAATGATCCTCTATCAGTTTGCCAACAGTAAAAAAAAATCATTTAGAACCTATCACCCTTTAGCAGTTCAGTGGCTGCATTTTCATGTTGGAGTTCACAGTCTGAAAAAGCAGAAGTTTGTTGTGAAGTATTGGCTCAGTTCTGACACTTTTTAAAAAAAATACTTAGTGCTTAATTAACTTATTCCTTTGCCTGACAGTAGCATCTGGGGAGTTTTTTCTGTTTGTTAAGTACTAGAATGACTGGATTTCCACTTCTGGAAAATGTTACTTTCAGGAGGGTAAAGGATTTACAATTAGGGAAAGAAAAAAGTATAAAATTGCAGTACTATGAGCGTGACATCTCTGTCTGAGAGTCCTAATTACCAGACACAAAAATTCTGGTTTGCAGACCACATCAAAACAAATGGGAAAATATCATTAAATATAGGTTTGGAACCCTCACTTTCCTCTATAACATTGTATATTTTCGCAAATCTCACAATGAGAGGATGTCACGGACTGTAAGCAGAAGTTGCTAGAGTAGGAACAGGTGGGTATAAAATCAAAAGAAAAATAAGAATTCCTTTTCCTAACTAAATCTGTATGAATTCAGCAAAGGCTAAGGGAAAGAAGGAATAATTAAAAGAAAAATGCAATAAAATCTCTGTCAGCTGAATGTTTAGTGTCTGGCCCTGGACTCAGGCCCACTAGGACATGCTCTCTGCAGGCTGGGGCACACAGCTATAAGGCCCTTATCTCCTCTCTGGAATGTTTCTGGATCTTATCCAACCATTTTTAATACCAAATTTGTAAAAAACCCAGGAAATTTTAGCCATCCATTTTTGAACAATATATTTTTCATTAAACATAAAGTGGCTGGCCCTGGGCAAATGGGAAGATAAATGTATGAATGAAAACCAATGTTCTGTGCTGCAGCAACATGGGGTACTGCAAACTCGGCATTTTTGCTGTACAAAAAGCCACAGCTGCTATTTAGGAATTGAAAGCAAAACAAAAAAAACAGTAGAAGCATGAAGTTACTTTAGAGGCATAGAACTTAAAAAATAATAATAAAGTGATAAGAGGAATGTTCTAGTGTAAATTTCTCCACTGTCCTGCAAAAAACAGGTCCACCTGCTACTACAGACATCCTCTGCCAGAGCAATGTAGAAATCTTTATAGAAATAAAGTCCTAAAATAAATGTCTCCCCTGCTCTGCAAAGTGTGAGGGGGGCTTCTCTTGCTCTCTTAGGCCTTGGTTCTTTTACTCAGGTTGTTATCCATGCAAAACACACACAGGAGCTAAAAAGCCTCACCTACCTGAGGGAGAGAACAAAGACCCCTCAGATACAGACACATCAGATGTCATTCTGTCTCCGTATTTAGGCAACTAAACTTTACAGAGGGTAGCAGATCTAGATTAATAACCTTAGGTATCTATATGTGTATCTGTTGATTACAGATTTAGAATTATGGTCTGAATTATGGTCTGTGGACATTAGGTCAATATATCAGCAGTGAGAGATGCTCATCTGATCAGCCAGGGCTTTCTGATTCACAGTGCCTTGACTTGCTCAGAACTCTGCTTGCTGATGCCCCTTGCAATCCCCTGTCTCTTGTGGAAATGTAACCACCTGAAGGTGACATCCCTCAGTTTTGTACAGGAACTACCCTTCTTTTCAGACCCCACTGGATTCCTTTATTCTTGTCTTTCATGCAACTTCCAAGATTTGTGTACAGTCATGTAGCTGGTGAGATTCTCAGCAATGGGCTGCTTTCAACCTTACCCTTTGCCAAGACAGAACAAGCATAGTGTTGCCAGATTTGAAGGAAAAAGGTTCTGACTGCTCAATAGTAAAATTCTTGCACATATTGTTAAAGGGCCCTGCTGCTGTCATGCTGCAGACAGTGGATTAGCTAGTGAGACTGACTGTGGGAGCAAAGAGCTGGTTCTCAACACACAGCTGGTTTATGGTCTATATACAATAAATGCTCATACTAATTCCAGCACGGTTTCCCAGAATACACAACCACAGTTTACAAATTGAGTCTCTAATTTTATTATTTACTAATAAAATCTGGTAAAACAGTTCACCTCCTTTTCCTAGACAATGACTTTCAGAAGCTGAAATGGTCCTGAAAAAAAATCAAATTAGAAGTTAGACATGAATTATAAATGTGAGATCAGGACTGAACGGTGTAAACTGAATCACTTGCTTACAGACCACTTTTCACACACTTTTTGTTGAAAACGACCGTCTTGTGGCTGCACAGGCTGGTTCAGTAAATCTGCTGTCAGGAGTACAACTGTAAAATAAACACAAGAGACTAAAGGAGAGAGTGAGAGAATGAAGTTGCCAGCTGGAAGCCTTAGCAAGATGATATTCGATGACCTCAGGAACCATTCAGTGCAATTGAACCCTGTCTATACTTGGCAAAATATTCACAATAAATGTAATTGACTGCTCCTCTCTGAACTTTGGGACTATATGGAACTGATCTGTCTATGAAGATTAGTAATGTCTTTGCTTATGTGAGGTCTTTATTACTCTGTGGCTAGCGCGTAGGCTGCAGTATACTTTAGAAATATTTTGCATATTTTGTTATCAAGATTTTAGCTGGTATGGCTTGTGGTGACATTCTCTTTCTCTATCCCCTCTCTTTTTTTCTAGTTGTTCTTCTATATGACTTTTTCATGCACATACCTTTCATAGCAGATTTTTTCTTTGTGCTTTTTAAAGTCCTTGTTGGGTTTTTTGTATGTGTTCTGAGGTAAATTGGATGCACTTTGCTATTGGTGACTAAGCACAGTCCCCACCCTCTAAAAAACAGGTTCTTTTTCAAGTTTTCTTTGGATTAAGGGATTTTCAAAGGAGACATTAGGTGATAGACAAAAGGAACAAAAAAATTAAAGCTTTCTGCATATAATCCACTTCTAATTATTGCAAAATATACACAAAATATTCCACAAAAGAATCCTGAAGACCAAACCAACAAAGTCAGTTTTCCTTCAGGTGTTGGATACCTTCCTGTTAGCAAGCAGAGAAAACTGATAGCAATGGTTGGGCACACACAGAGAAAAAGTCTCTGAGCAACCTGTTTTAGTGGAAAGTGACCCTGACCATGGAAGGAGGGGTGGAATTATCTGATCTTTAATGTTCCTTCCAACCCCAAAAATTTTATCATTCTAAGATATGTTATGATATACTTATGTTTGTGCATATACACAGGATATTTTAGAAAAAGGGACAGTCTGCATCTAGCTTTTGGTCTTTGCATTATGAGTATATGAGACAATCCATCAATATATTCCTGAACGCTTTCAATTAAAATTCTATCAAACTCTACATTTAGATGCAATTCTAATTTAAAGTGTAACTCAAAGGCTTACCAGCATCTAGAAGAAACCCTAGAGAATTAGCAATAAGATATGTTACAACAATTTTTTGCATGCATTGAAGATGGAGACCTGATTATTTATAAAAGACAACGAATTCAGTATCTGTACTTGCCTCCACACCATGGAACTCCCTCCATCCCATGAGCAGTGAAACAAATCTTACTATATTTCATTGTGATAAAAACCCACTTCTTTTATTTTGGCTGCCCAAAGAGTAAAATGACTTTTAATACAGGAATTTTCTGGACAAGGAATAAAGTCCAGGAAAGGGTCTGAGGTGTGCTTCCTATGAAGTGAAATGGCATAGAAATCAGTCTCACTTAGGCCTGAGTTCATCTCACCATGGCCTTAACCCAGTGTTCCAAACAGGCATCACGCAGACCAACAGGATTTTATTTCACTGATGAGAAGATGGAGTTCATCTCTGGAGACCAATTTAGATGGTGTGTGGGCTCCAAGTGCAAATCAAAGGGTTTGTGACTGATGAGACTGAGGAAGAGAACTTCTCCTGCATCTGTACCAGCTGCAACTTTCCCAGGGCTGATGCTTCACAGTTTCAGTAAATTGTATTGCTGTAACCAAAATGGAGTATGGTGAAGAAATGAGTTATCATTGTTGGCCTTGAATCAGGGAAGATCGGATGCTATCCTAAAGCCAGTGGGAGATAGTAGCAAGCATTTCTTGCAATCCCTAAAGCACAAGAACATTATCAGTCATAAATCATCTACAATATTTCTCAGCACTTTGTCAGCTAAATATCTACAAAGTAGGTCACGCAAATCCAAAGAAAATTCAGATTCATCAATTATCTAGCTAGTATCTTATTGATTTGTTTCTAAAACTTGTTCCCAAGAATTTACTGAAACTGAGATGTTTATATTCATTTTTTTTTCAATTTAATAAAAGAATTTCCCATAACCTTTGACTTCCATCTTTGTCATGGCAAAATTGCTCTAGTACCCCGAAGTTATTTTTAACTTCAATTGAATATAAAGTACTAGTAATGCTAGGATGAGTTAGGGTCTTCATTTCAGAGCTAGATATATCAAAATATATGTTCATTTTTTAGAGCTTTTCTATACTCTGATGCCTTACTTATTATAAATGTGTCAGCATTCATCCTCCTTTCAGCTGCCTAAAAGGAGAGGTAAACCACACAGACCACCAGCTTCCAACTGCTGCTCCACAGCAATGCAGTTCTCTGGTAGGACCGGTCTCCTCTTCACCAGCGACACCTTGTCAGATACCTTTGGACTTTTCAAATGGCACCAAGAGCCTTTGTTTGGGCAATGGCATCGAGTTCTTCCTGATACACTCATAGTTTACCAGAAAGTAAGACATTTCTTCCAGGAAACTTTTCTGATTAAATTCTTGAGAATTAGCCTTTTTAGCTGAGATTTCATTTTTCTGTGGCGTCCACTTGTAAGGCCATGCAACCTTTGAGAACCACAGCCTTGATGAGAATTCATTTTCTACAGTACTTAACAGCAGGAAGAAAATTTTTATCAGAGAAGTAATAATGGCTGTAGCAATGTGGTAAAGACTCAATCAGGCATGAGAAATGCCACTGATTATGTGGATGACTATGATTACATTTATTCCTCAAACAGTATCTAAATATTGTCAGTGCAGCATATAATATAAGCATGTCTAAAGGGTTATAAGATAAGATAAAGGGTGGATAAGCAGGTCCCGCTAAACATACAGGTTTTACAGTCCTTGGCCTTACAGAATGAACAACTGGAAGGCAACAAAGCACCTATGCACCTACTTTAGGATTTTATCTCTGCATGCGATCAGATCTTAGCATTTTCACTCTCCTCTCCCAAGGTGAGTGTTCCCTGTCTTTGGGCTGGATGTACCCTGAAGACCTCCCTGCCAGGGGATGATCAACCCAGAAGCTGTCTGCAACCTTAGGAGACCAGTTTGACCAGAAGGCCCAGTCTCCAGCAGAATTTTATACCCCTTTTCAAGCCTATTTGTACCAAAGTCAACCCAATCATCACAACTCCCCCAGCTCTGGAATGCATTCATTATGGGAGAAATCCAGACACTTCCTCCTGAAATTCCTGCCTGGTGTCTGATCTTTGGATAAATCATATTGCCCATCAGAGACAACAGCAAGGGAGAGGGTGTGGAGGAGGGGCAGGGTGCACCTGAAGATCTGATTACCTTTTCTTGCTGTCACAATGATCTGATTTGCAAAGCACTAAGGACTAGTACAGTCTTTCAGTGATATTTTTCAGAATTTGTCTTCAATTTACCAACATATCACTTGTTTCAAAATGGCAAACCATGAGATTCACTTTGTCTCAAGTAATCTGCATGCAGGTTTATATACCACAGGTATTGAAACATGTTGGTATTGGGACTGATTCCAGTTGTTTTCACACTTTTTAGAAGAGTGTAAAATCTTTAAAGTAGATCCCAGATGTAAACTGTCCTTTTAGGTTAGTGTAATTTCAGCGATGCCAAAGGAGCTGCCCCAACTCCTGTATCATGCATCCAGTTCCCCCAGACGTGGTTCTTGGTGATTGTCTCTACATTCTAGATCATTTCCAGCTACTGTATTACATTGTTCATAAACATTTTTTTTTCTTTTAGGGCTTTTAAAATTAATGTAATTTTATAAATCTTAAAAATAATTTCAAAACTGTAAAGATTTGGAGGAAGCTTAGACTTGCTGCCTTGTCAGTGTCAGTCCTTTGTGTGTGTTGAATTTGACATGGCAGGTGTCTTACTGATTCTCTTTTTGCTCCATTACAGCCTTTTTTAGGAAATCAGTACATGCAAAGTCTGGAGATGATGCTATAATATCATAAAGTAATGATGATGATATAACTTAATTTAAAAAAATATGTGATTTTTTTCTAGTGACTCTTTAAATTATTCTTGTTGTGTTCTGTCTGCATTTTTGGTAGATACAAGTAAGTTCTTCTAAATGTATTCATATAATTTAATCAATCTGCACTTGAGAGTCCAAAAATGATTTGGCTCTTGTATCAGTTGAACATCTTGGTCCTAATGATGAGGATATTCTCAGGACACTTCAACTCTCCCAGCTGATGTCAGCCAAAAGCACATAGGTCAGCCAGAAAGCTGTTTGGGGGTGTACAGGGAAAAAAGCAAAAATGGGGAAAAAAATAAACACAAAGAACACCATGGGTCATATGCCTTCCAGTTAAAGGAAGATACTTCCCTACGGGAAAAAAAAAAAAAGAAAAAGTTTAAGTACAAAGATAATCATCCTGTCTGTTTTGAGACCACTTTCATAGTGACAAATGTAACAAAGAGCTGTTGTGACATTGGATTAAAATGCTTTTTTAAACCAGACGAGTGGTTACCTCAACCAGTTCAAGCAATTGTTCCAGTTTAACCAGTGGCTCCAAGACAAGAAAGAGATCATTTGAAATGCTTTTACTTACACCAACCTGTTTACAACCCTTGCAGTTTCAGTACTGAACAAGATTTAAAGGAAAGGAAAACCAAGAGGCCTTCTTCAGTATGTTGGTTAGTGCCTTGCCAAATCAGCTGTCTGTGTGCAGAGCCAGTCTCTGTCACTTGTGGCCTCTCCTTGGCTTCTGGTCAGAGAGCTTAGGAACTGTTTGTTGTTTAAATGGAGCCCTCCAGGGTTATTTTTGGAGAGGGTTATTTCTGTAAACCAGAATACATTGACAGAAAATTCTTTTCCAAAGCCTTGCAATAGGAGCAATTGGATGCACTCTTTCCCTACTAAATATTCACTGGGAAACAGAAGACTGAATTTGAGGTCTACACCCCCACATTTGTGCTTCTTATTCATCAATTTACCACACTCAGGGACACTGTCTGGTGTCTATGCAAAGGCTTTTGAAGTGAATCAGTGCAGTCATCACAATATGAAGGTTGCTCCCTGTCTTGCAGAATTGGGTCAGCGCTAGGGAGAAAATTTCTGTGTCAAAAACAGTAGCACTGGCAACTTAACAAGATTTTGTTTGAGAAACTACAAGAACATACATATAAACATGAGTATTTACAACTGCTATATATTTATCTGGAGGTCAAACATTAGAATTTTTTTTTCTTTTTAAAGGTTTTTTTAAAGATTTAGAAGTAACTTTAAAAAACACACAGAGAAAACATTTTTTTGTTTCCTCCATGAAAAACAAAAAAAACCTCAGACCCTGAGATATACTGTATAGAATAGGAAAAATAAACTGTTTGAGCCAAACTTAAACATGCTTGCTTTATCTTTGGGATACAATTTTTAAGGAATTGTAACTTTCAAAATGCAAATTCTTAAAAATTAAAGACTGAAATACATTCCTAATACTAATGTGAAGTTTTCTGAATTTTTCCCTTCTCTGACTGAATTTATTCTCCCAGAATTAACTTCAAACAAAAGAAACATTTCCATCTTTCAAATTCCATTTTTATAAGAAGCAACATTTGGCTGAAGAAAAAATTAAATGCCAGCATTGCTAATGTTAGTCCACTGAATGAATAGCAGAGCTTTTTGACTCTATGTCTTATTATCAAAGAACAAATGCAGGCAAGCTATTAGCATGACATGAATAGTCATATTTATATCAATAATTTCATTATTGAAATCTTATTAATTCTTAGCTCTTTAGTGAGCTGACAGCTTGAGAAAGAGCCGTATCTCCGTGTCTCCAACAGGACACAGCTGCAGAGCTGACCCTGAGCAAATCAGCTGGATAGTGAAAATAGCTGCATTAATTATTTAGTCCTTCTCACTTCCAAGTGTCTGTGGTATTACTGCAGTACCCCAGACACATCCAGTGTCCAAAACAGAGTTTTTCAGAATGCTGGTCAATTGTTTCTCACTGTGACGATGTCAGTAAAATGCCTATGAGTCAAACGTTGCAGTGCTCAGCCCTACCCTTTGTGGATTCACCCAGTACACTGCCATAAGAAGTTGTATTAAAGTTCAAGTAAATTGTCCTAGTGAGTCCAGGGCAAGTGATGGTAGGGAGAGGTGAGTGAGTAAAATGATTAGAGTTCTTGTCAGGAATCAGAGCAATGGATGAGGGAGAGATTTTTTGTTCTTTATCCCAAGACATTGGGATACACATGGAATTGAATCATGACTTAACAGAAGCATTGGCAACAGAATTAAAACTCCTAAAATTAGTTAAAATTCTAAATCAAAACATATTTCAGTAGATCCGCTTTGTCTGAACTCACACACTAGGAAACTATTTAGATTTAATTTTGAGGGTTTTGATAATTTTAGCAGAAATTGAATAGTCACAGATAAAAATCAATATTAAATATTCTTTTTAAAAAACATTCATCAAATGCATGCTCCATAGATCTTTAATTGAATATTTTCCATCAACTGAATTTAAGCAACCAAATATCATAATTTCAAAAGTACATCCTCTATGTCTAATGAGGCTGGAGTTTCACCTCTTATTTTCATTCTCAGATACTTATCTGATCACTGTCAAATATCTCCAAAACACACTTTGGTCACAGCCTTCTCCTCTGAATGTAAATCCAAGATATACTGCAGTATCTGGCAGGACTTTCGGAGGGTGCTTGATTCTAATTTAATTAATGAAGCTTTATAATTCTGCATGTCTTGTTGATCCAATCTATTTCTTTTTATAAAATACACTGTATGAAATAATAATTTTAATTATTTGACCTTGCCTGAAGTTGTCTTGAGTCCTGGAAAATGTTCAGCTGAAGCTACCAGCATGGCACAGACCATGCTGGAAAAAGAAAGCTTCCTTTCCCATAAATGTCAGCAAAGGCATTTCAAAATAACAAAACAAACATGATTTAAGTATTCTGAGGTCTTATTTGTTCATATCGCTCAAAAGATGCCTTGGTTGCTTTATTTATGAAAATATACTGAAACCACTGGGAAAATAGGCATAAATACCTTCACAGGTCATGGAACAGAGGAAGTGATGCTGGATCAAAGGCATATGAACACTTTCCCTCAATTTCTCATCTGCCGAGACTTTAATTTTCAAGGGTACTTGCATTTCTTGGGCAGGGTATTGATTTCTTGTCCTTACTGTTTGGGGACCCACAGGATGTGTCCTAGTCCATTTTCACTAGTGTAGACATAGCTGTAAAATCCAGGATTTAATATCATCTTGGTGGGGACTGCATCTGGCAACAGATGGAAAACCAAGCAGTGTGGAGTAAGGAACCTGAGTGTCCAAGGACACTACAGCTGAAAGTCCAACAAACCTTCTTTGGGAAGCAAAAGAACAGGGAGCCTCTGAGAGGTAAAGGAAGCTGGAGTAGCTAGAGAGAGGTACTCTGTTATTCTTTAATCTCTTTTTGCCTCTGAATCTTGTGGCTCCTTTGGTCAAGACAGAGGGTATGAAAGTTGGAGAGGAACCTATTTGAGCTATGGGTTATTTGGCCATCAGCCCTTTTCCATGCTCAGACTTGAATCACTGAGAAGGCTAAAATGCCAGCGGCAACTTGAAATCTGCCATCAAAAGCCATCCCCGAGGTTCCATGTCCTCATCATTGCTGCCTGCCATGTGTTCTACAGGGAGAAACACAGTAGTCATCTTGATGGCAAATGCTGAATAAACACAATCCCCTGCCAAGATAATCATTCCCACTTTTCTTACTTCATGGGACCCACCTCCTTTCAACACCAGCAGTTCCTGTTACCTCACTGGTGCAAGAAAGCTTCTTGTGCCATCCCAAACTCCTTTTCCCACAGGTCTCTTAGGTGGGACTCCCAGGAGAGTTAAAATCAACACCTTGTTCACATAGATCACAGCATAAACCCTGAGGCAGACCATACCTTCATGGCTACAGTGTAGTGTAAATATATTCCAATGATTTATCACATTGGACTCGATTATCCTTGTGAGTCCCTTCCAACTCGGCTCATTCTGTGATTCTCTGATTCTGTATTTGCTTTTCCATTTCATATAAATCTGAACATTTGGGAACCACATTCTGTCAATGTTAATATAAAATCCAGATGTCCATTTTGTCAGGCTGCTGCCTTATACTGGATGTTTGAATGTTCTAATTTTCTGCCCAGTGGTGAGTTATTTAAGGAAACAATAAGTGTGTGCCCAAGAGTGTGTGCAACACTGCAGCTGCTACAGCTAGTGCCCCAGGCTCAAGATACACACAGATGAAGGATTTCAAGTCTCAAGAATAAAAAATAACCAGCCATTGGCATTGGTATTTCACAGAACTGTGAACACATCGACTTACATTATGCAAACAAGTGGCCATACATGAATGTGCCACTGATATTTATTTTTAACCACCTGCATGGGGATTTACCTTCATGTTTCAGGAAGCACTGCTGCACTGAGATAAAGAAGCATAGTCTTTTCAAGTCTTGCCTTTTTTGCCAGTCATCTCCATGCCTTGGGGCAACTCCTGTAGCACATGTTTGCAACAGGATTAAAGTTCTATCAGATTGCCACAAAACCTACATTAGACCATTCCAAGCAAGAGTGAATTTGCGCTAAGTCTCCTGTGCTGATGCTAAGCTGTACATTTTGTGAGTAAACTGCTAACAATTTTTCATGCCATAGTCCAGTTCTGATGACATTCCAGTTCTGATGATGGCTAACACTGTTGATGACAATCAAATGACAATTTTTCAGCTGGACAGAAATGAAAGGTCTTTACCATGATGATTCTGAATGATTCCTTCTCAAGAATGAGGAATTGCTCTCAAGGGTGATGGCTGCACAGTAGCCACCAAGACTAGAGCTAGTAAGTACAATTTCTCTACTGACTTGAAGGTACCAAGTATGGCAACTTAAAACTAATTTTGCTTGGAAGTTTATAAGGTGATCGTTCTGACATGCTGCTCTTGACACAAACATTTGTCCTTCACACAGAATGTGCTGAGGAAAAGCTGGATGCTGCAGTCAAATATTCCTCCACTGCTATTTGGAAGGGATGTTGAAGCAACTTGATCCTGGTCTCAGAGAAAATATTTATTCAGCAGTACACCATACGAAGACAGTTATGCAATATCTTATATCTTAAGATATATTGTCAACACTCTGCCAAATTCTGATCTTAGATATGTGTGGAAAACCTCATATTTCATCAACTGAATTAGTCAAAACTAATTAAGAGAAAAGACAGTAGGCTTTAGCACATCAGCGTTAATTTGCTCATATATATCTGAGGAGAGATATGAATTTGCAAATACAGGGCCAGATTGAAGATTTCCCACTGATTTTTCTGGGCTTTGCTTCACACTATAGAGTAATTTCAGGAGCAAATGACATGTACTTAGTAATGACTGTGTAATGGAGAATGCATCCACTGTTCTTATAAGCCTTTTTTTCAAAAGGAGTTAATAATTGTTTGCTTTTGTCACATAAAAAGTTTTCCTGAAAGAACTTTGCCAAATTGCTACATAACTCCAAAGCTACATCCACTCCCATTAAGCCAATGGTGCTATGCTGGATTTTAGTCAGTGCTAGTGAGTGCACATTATGTCTTAAAAAGGTTATTCACATGGGTAAAAGGAGTGGAAGTTTTTTCTTTAGACACGGAATTGAAACTGATTTTAAAAAGTTATTTAAAAGCTATTAGGCTTTCAGTAAACTTTTTATTAAAAAAAAATCTCATAATCTATCTGAAATTAGTACAAGAAGAGATTATAAATTTTGTTCTTAATAGGATGAAAAATATTGATAGAGATTTTTTTCTGGCTTTGCAAACATGTACTTAATTTTCTGACAAGCAGCATTTGAAAACATCTGCTCTGTGACTGGATCTGCTATTTTTTTTTAGTGCATATGCAAGAGTGAAAGAGAGAGCTGTATTAGAGAAGCTTAAAGTTTACCTTGTTATCTAATCAGCTCATTATTCAGCAGTAGTCAGAAAAGCAGCTTATATGTTGTAAAGGAACAGAAAAGAAAACAAAATAGGAATGATAAAACTTCTGCCACTGTACAGTGCTATGGAGCTCTTATAGCTTGAATTATGACTGCATTGATGTTGCCGCCATTAAAAAGAGAATACAATAGCAGTGGAAAGAGGGGGAGGAGGTCAAAAATAGGAGGGCAAGAAGAATGAATAAAGATTTGGAACAGCTTCTATGAAAGAAATGAAGAAATGTCTACTATGCAAGATATACAGGAAGGAGTATATAGTTCATTAAAACAATAGGTGTTTAGAGCCGAGAATGATTGTTCGTGTCTCTGTCCTTCCTGCACAAGCTGATGTTATCTTTAGCCTGGAGCTCTGGAAATATTACAAATTCAAATGGTTTAAAATATATAATCTGAAAAAATGTTGGGAAAAATCTACAGTCTTTAAATAAAAACACTGCCTCTGAAAAAAGAAGTTCCTGACCAATATTCATGGACATCATCCCTATATTCTGAACTTGTTTCTCTCTCCCTTTTCTCAGACCTAACTTCTATAGAAAAGCAGAGTACAGGAAAGAGTTTGATTTTGCCTGATACAAGATTTCCTGTGTTCTCATTTGGAAACTGCCATCCAGCTGAAGCTGTGGCATACAAATATCAGTTGTCCAGAGGAGGGAGAAGAGCTGTGGCCTTCATGAGAAATGACAAAGTGCTAGACCACCATTGCAGTGTCAGTTTAGTTTAAAATGAAAAGTTAAAAGCACAAAAGAAAGACAAGAATAAAATAGCACAGAAGGCTTGATAAGACAGGCATACAAATCTTTATTTAAAAAATGGTATTTTAAAGGATAAAATGTTATCATGTTACTCCTCATTTTTCAGTCTCTGCAACAGGACTAAACAGTACATGTGGGATTATCGCATGTTTTACTCATAATTCATGAAGCAATAATGCTGTGTCCCAAGTTTGCAATGCTTGCTGATTTCAGGAAAGATTACTTGTTTTAAAGACTGTCTGCTCAATGTTTTGGTCAGTGTGACTGGATGCCTTTTGTGCTGAGAGCACACGAACCACAAGCAAAGTACCACCCATAGCTGCTGTAAATGCTTTTTATCAAACCTCACAGACCATAGGCCTTTGATCGAGCCCTCAGTGCCCTAAGCAGAGTAACTGCCATCTCTTGAGTGGAAATTCATGTGGGGTTTAAATAGCCATGGGTTTTCCCAGCTGAGACTTTCAGTGTCTATCACTTGCTGGGATGATTTTCAGAGGCCTGGAGATTGCTTCAGTTCCAGCAGGACTGTGTGAAGTGCTGTGCATCATCTGGGGCAACGTGTGTGAGCAACACATCCACTTGAAGCAGAATGGCTGCCAGCCTGTCAGGTCTGACCCCTTCTAATATCTGGTTGTCCTCACACCCCAATAAATAACTTTGAAAAGCATTACTTGAGATACATTTGCAAAAAGAGTTATTCAGGTTTTCTACCTATAGAGATTCAAAGTACCATAAGAAAAATGAAAGCACAATTTTTGAGACAATTAACAACTAACATTTGTTTTTAGATTATTTCCTTAAGTTTCCAAATTAAATCAGTCCTTTCATATTCCAGTGTAACAATATTTGTATCACTGTGATATCTACTAGGAAAAATTGTTCTCTCACTTTCGAGTAAAAAACAGTGGTTAGTGAATTTTTCTCATCCCTTCATTGGTTATAAACTCAGTATAAATTTAGCCTTTTGACTCCAATTAGAGCTTTGAGATTTCTTGGGAACAGATGACATATTTACAACTCCATATGTTTGTTTCATCCATCTGTTCTCTTCTGGCAGGTTGTAAATTATCAGGACACATGCTGCTTTGTGTATACTTGCACAGAAAAGAACTGTGTGGGTAGGGTTTCCTGCTCTAATTGGTATTTAGGTTCTTCCATTGTGTGAAAGCTATACGGTAGTATTCTGTGGATAGTTTTTTGATCTTCCCTAAATACAATTAGCTCTGTCCTCACTGAGGGTCACCTCAGCAGTGGAGAGTCACAGTAAAAAGAAAACAAGCACTTCAGACTGGAGCAATGTCAGACAGCGTTGGACTCAGAAAATCGGCAGGTCCCAAACAGTTTTGAGGTGTGAGAAAGTAAAGAAAGAACTTGCTTGGACATAAAATGCATTTAGTGACAGTGATATCTTCAGTGAATGATTCAATGGGAAAATAAATTGTTAGGCTTGTACAGATACTTCCAATCACAAACTTCTCCTCTATAGGAATAGCCATCAAGGCAAAAAAATAGATCTACTTCATCAAACCAAAATTTGTTTAACTGTAACAATGTCACTTTTTGAACTGCTGCAGTTTATGTGAACCCACTGCTGGAATCAATTTTCTTTGAGAATTCTTCATTTATCAAGTTTCTGTTACAAACTACAGTTACATGGTTGTCTCTGGTGGCATGGACAGTCTGAAGTTTAAAAGCAAACCATTGGGAATAGAAAAGGTGTAGAATGATTGTGGTGTAATGCTTGTTGAACTGCAGATTCTGAGAAGGATAAAATATCAATGCAGGTTTCCTGGAAATCAAACAAAATGTTAAAGAATGTATTAACCACTCTAGGAAAGATTATTATGGAGTCAAGGGATGATATTGTTGACAAGGCATCAAGCCAAAAAATATTTGTCCAAAGCTGATAAGGGAAGAGGCTTAGAAATTGGAGAAGCTCAAGCAGATATTTATACAATTTTGCTTAGCACAAACAAGATCTCCAAGGACTGGGCCATGGTTAGCATAACCCTTTTATTAAAAAAGTGTTCTAGGGATTTATGTAGAGAAAGTATATCAATGCATTTGGCCTCATATGGGACAAAAGTGTTTCATGAGATCAAATAAAGATACCCTTGGAAAAACTGACAGCCTGAGAACAGCCACATGTTCTCAGGAAGTGGAGATCATGCTTCAGCCGGTTGGAATTCCTGGCAGATATTATTACTACAGAGGTGCGGGTTGATTTGCTAAAGTAGCAAACAAAAAACACAGAATTTGAACTGTGGTTGTTCAGGTATTTTGATCATGTAAACATCCTAGAACCTAAAACTGGTGAGGATTAATGTTCTCTGATTTTAGGACAAGGGAAACTGATTAATGAAATTCAAGTTCTTTCTTAAACTCCTTAGGATTAATGTTTTTAAACCACTGTCAGACTTAAACTTTACGTTTAGAATTTCTCAGATATTGTAGGATTGGACACAATGAAAAAAACATTCCTGAATACTCCCATTTCTGCAGTATTAAGACTAAGAGAAGTCCAAAAAAACAGGAACCAAAAGGAACTTGGGAACATTTTAGAGTTTCTCTACACTGTATTCTGCCACCTGGGAGACTCAGCAGAGCACTGTGTGTCTCTAGTTCACTACAGAAATGGAACTTTAATCTGGTTTGCTTAGTTTGTGGACATGGACAATGCCTAGTACAGGCTTAGAAATTCTTTGCAAAGCTTGTGTGTGTGTTTAAGGTTAGAATCACCACAAGATTAATGGTTTTGTTTTTGGTTTAGTGTACCAAATTACAGCAGATCTACTGGGATCAACTGATTTCTTTTTGACTGCCAGTGGTGGAATATATTCAGGAAAGATTATTGGATGAGCACACAGAGAGAAGCCATCTTCAGAGAATACTGAAGTTACTGTTCCAAGAAGAATTACTTCAGGAACTGTAAACTTTGTAACTTGGATGACTGTTGAGGTTTCATGATCACCGTAAAATTCCCAGATTGCATGGATTAGACAGAAGAGCCTGTTAACAAAATGAACAGATGTCAAATGAAAGCTTTCCAACAGATCGTAAGGAAAGAGTTTTAACAATCAAATCAGATCAAGGGTAAGTTATTTTGAGTGACATGGGATTACAATAAGTCAAAGTAATAGCTAATTTCTCAAAATAAATATATCCCAAGTTACTCTAAAAAAGTTCAAGAGCCCTATATGTACTGAAAATACCAGAGATTGTTACTGTAGGAGTGACAAATATATGTAATGGAAAGACTTTAACCTGTACATTTTAACAATTTCAGGTTTGAAATGAAAAAAAAAATACAAAAGGAAATCCACAGATAGTGGTTGTATCTTCAGTATATTTTAAATTTCTGCAGTGAAACCTCTGCTCATAAGAGCAAATCAAGCCTGCTGTTCTCACCTAAAGAAAATGGGGAAACACATCACAAAATATCCCTTGCCTTTATATAAAAAATGAAATTTGAAATTTTTGTTATAGTATAAAATAAAAGAGAAGATCCAAGAGGATGATTTTTTTCTCCTTCTCTAACTGCTAAGACATCACCACGAAAATTAATCCCATCTTTGTCTCACAGACTTCTTTGGATAAAGTGTCTCCCACATATCTCTGCCAAATGAGTACAAGTCTTACCAGAAGAAACCACTGAGAAGCAAGGAGCAATTTTGCTCCCTGATGGTGCAGGCTGTGCTTGATGTGTGCCAGCAGGACCAAATGGGAGCAGCACTATCCCCAAGGCTTCACTGGGAGTTTCAGGTGAACCCTGCAGCTGCTGTGGAAGTTGTCCTACTCAGCACCAGCCTTAGTCTTGGCCACTGTGAAATCTCACTGAAGCTCACTGCCACTGAAGAGGACACAAAATCAAGGGGTACATTCCTATGTTCAATAGCTGCTTTTTAAGTTTTAGCATTGGCATTGTGACTGCTAATCATTCTTATTTCCAATTGAGTCATTGAAATGTTCCCCAGATTTTTGATTTAGCACTAGACTTTGTTTTTTGGCTTTGGATATGTTGAAATATCTAAGCTTGTTAGAAGCAGATTTTAGTCCAGATGGAATTGAAACCAGATTTCTGAGACAAGGAGTCTAAAGTAACAACTATTGACACATTTCATTACTTCTACTGCAGTTTAAAATATTGGACAAATCACTAATACAATTTCACAGTTTAGATAGCTTTTGGAATAAAGGTAGGTCATGAATTCTTTATGGTCAAACATGATATCTAATCACTCAACTAACAGTACTTTGCTTAAAACTGCAGAGGTCATTTTTGGATTTGATTTTATATTAAGGGTGTTTTGATGAGCAAAATTTGGATTATTTCTTCTGTTATATGAATTATCCTGTGTTACAATCTGACATCTATTGCTGTGGGGTGGGAATCTACAGAAAACTTGGCTTCAGTCATACTGCTCTAATGGCTTAATTGTTATTTAAGGCAGAAAATGTCAATGTCGACAGATCAAAGCCTTCTCAAAACTAAAATGAATTCCTTGGATACTCCAGAGGTTTGTATCCACATTGGATCATATTATCTACAAGTCTTACAATAATCATTTTATGCCTGTCTATAAACACAGAGCAGATGCAGGTTTCCCCTTCTCTTAATGTCCTTGTGCATCCAGCATGGGGAGAGGCTGCCTTGGCTGTGCAGTCCATTCACATAACTCTTGATGCCCAGCAGATTTCACTGTGCTCCATTCACCCTCCCAAGGGCTGACCTAATGTTTGACCAAAATTAGTAAGAAATTCAGTGAACTGTCTAGACCACACAGAACTCAACTCTGTTTAGTGGAATGGATCTCCTTTTTACATTGAATGAAGGGGCAGATTTTTGTGAGGCTATTGTGAGACTTGTGCTCGCTTTATCTAACTCTGAAAAATTTCATTTTCATGTGGGCTGCTTGATTGAAGGTGAGTTTGGAATCAAGCCAGTGGCAAAAACAAAAGGAGACATACAGAAAGAAGGATTTCTTGCACCACCTGGAAGTGGAAAAGATTTCCTGCTACTTCTTATAGTTTGCCACATTATTTTGAGAGTTTCAGGATGATGAGTATGAAGTTGATTGCCAGTTTATGGACTACATAAATTTGGATTGTTTTCAAGTCCTGTGTTATCTTTGGAGCTACTTGAGATAAACAGCGTTTTTGCTTTTGATATTACTGAAAAACATACATAATAAAAAATACTCAATTTTTCCATTAAATTCTGTACAAGACACTTGGTCGCACTTGAAGGGATACTTTCTTTTAGCTCCTTATCACTTCTTTCCTTATACAATTGTGTTTCTAGAAGAGCTGGAATAGTTATACTTGCATTACAGAGGAAGTAATTAGGAATATGCTTTCAGACATTTAATCATGCTTTTATGCTAACTAAAGGAGAGAGGGAAGGGGCAGGAATTTCAAATTTTCCCACAATTTCCTTTTCAGAAAACTAGTAATTATTGTTTCTTATTTGTATTTAATTGCTTATTTCCTTAGAGAAATTTGGGGGTGGAAAAGGAGGAGTCTATTAAAAAAGCAGAATTTTTCCACCATCATACCAAAATATGTTGGCCTTTCTTTGGAAACCCACACACTTCATTCTGAGGTTTTCAGTGGAACCACAAATATTTCTAAGGAGAAATTCCCCTTCTCTGAATATTTATTTTTAATAGCAAACCTTCTGTGAAAAAACACATTTTGTAGAAATAGATCAGCATATTTTTGATATTTGTTGTAGTGGCAAGGTTTTGGGGTTCAAATTTTCTCAAAACAGCTCAGTTAATGACATCATTCACCTTTTTAGACTTGGAAATCTTACCAAAAAAATCTAGAATAAGTTTCAGATACATTAAGCCTTTATAGGTTAATATACTTCATGATATCATAGAAATTTTATATATAATTAACCAAGCTCTGTGAAGTATGAAAATACAAATTTCATCAAAAGAACTATTTTGGGGAAAGCTTATCCATGTAGGTCATTAGTGTTCCAGGTGTTAACATCAACCAAACTGAACAACAATAAAGCTGCCATAGCAAAGAATAAAGATGAAGGAATATTTTTCAAAACTTTGTACAAAGCTCCATATGAGCACAAAGAATATCCATGGATTCTACAGCCATACAATTCTTTTCACAGAAATTATTTGCACTACTGGTTACTAGAGATGGAATAAAAAAATAACATAGAAGGTTCAACTGCAGGATATGAATCAATTTCCATTTTAAGTCCTAGTTTATGTACATATGCTGAGTATTGCCAAACCAATAAACTATCAGTTCACAGAAGTTTAATTCCTGTATTTTTCTGTAAGTAATATGCTGTGCAGGAAAAAATAAGAAAATACAGCCTTACAAAACAACTTGAAATTGTGCTGATATGAGCTCTGGCACTCAAAAATTGAAGAAAGCAAAGGGCTATTACTTCATTTTATGCAGTTTGATAGGAAATAATTTCAGAGGAGTCATAAACCAAAAAGTAAAGTTATTCAGCTAAAGGATGAAGCAGTTAAGAAATAACTTAAGTTAGAAATATTTTGCACTGCCCTGAGAGAGAGTCTGGATATTCTGTCACATGTATTTTGCTGTACACAGAGACATGCATGGGAAATATTTTTGCATATAGGAGACTGCAGCTTGAATGTGGGATTACTTATTGTAGGCCACCCACAACAACACACCGTTGAAGTAACTCTTCTACCAGCAATGATTCAGTTAACCTTTCATTAAACACAGGAATTTAAACTATGAAAAGGTCTGAAACCTGACACAGTCCTTTGACACCTCCATGTCTGTCATTAAAGATAATCCTGCGTTAGGTACTGATTTTTGAAAACAGATTTAAACTACTTTGGTTTTCAGTCTTAACCCTTCCATATTGCAAATGTAACCCTGCTGTGTTAGGAGACTTCCCGAATTACTTCTCCTTTCAAGTCCCCGTGTTTGTGAAGGAGTTTTGCAGGGAGCACTGGGGCCAATGAACACAAACCAGCAAATGAAGTGACTGCCCAGGTTGTTGTAGTCAGTGGACAACAAAACTGACCAGGACTTCAGAGTCTGATCATGCCTCATTCTTCCTTCACTTTTTCACACCTCAGTGAGACAGTCATCCCAAGACAAAGACAAACAATATGTTTGTTATTTTTTAATCTTTACTTTGTCTGAACGTGACCAATGCCATACCACTATTTCAAACTTTGTCTCTGGGGTGATCGTGCTCCATCTTTTCCCACTATTTTTAGTAGGTTGTGTGATGGAAGTTCTGTGATGATCTGAGAGACCTGCACTCTCAGACACACTTTCATGCCTTTTTAGTTGCTACATTTTCTCCTCTTCTTCAACTCTGTTTATCCAAATTACTAAGAATATCTCAGTGGGAATCTCCCAACATTTCCTCAGCCTGCTGGTTTTTTTCCTTACTCCAACATTAAACACAGGCAAGAAGTGACAGGTTCTCATTTTTCAGCTTTTGTGTCTCACCTGGATATACAAAGTAAAATAAAGAAATCTGAAATAAAGTTAAGGTGGAGCACAACTCAGCAGAAAATTTCCACTGGAAAATAGTTTATGGTGTTCCAAAGTTCATAGGCTGGGAAATATGAGAAAGTCTTCAGATTTATACTGTTTTTGAGAAATTGCCCATCAGTTTTTTGGATAGGTCATGTACTGCAGCCAAGATGGAATAAGTAAGGTCCTGGCTGAGAATAGCCCAGCCAGTGACTGTTCTGCAGAGACAGCTCTTACACCCCTAATCACCAGCAATGCTGCTTGTGACAGGACATCACCCCACAAAGGGCCTGATCTTGGAATTATGGCAATAGTCCAACTTGAGCAGAGCAAAAGCTGGCTGACAGCAGAAGACTTCTCTGGAAGCTAAGCAAGAATCCTGACACTGCACAGGCCACAGTGCCCTCCTCAGCCATCTTCAACCCACTCAGATGCCCCTGGATGTTGAAGTGTCCACCAGTCTTTCCAAGTCACTGACAGTTACATGACTTTTAGAGACAGAAATTTAACTTTTTATTTTCCCCCAGAAGAAGCTTTTCAATCTGCTTTGTCAGCCTGTGCCCATAGGAGGTTCCTAGCACCCAGCCACTCACAGGACACTGAAAAAAGGAAAGAGGAAGTTTTCTGTTTTCTTTTAGCTCCATGATGTATAGGCATGAAGCCTGAAAAGGACAACTCAGTCCTTGACAAGCCTTTGAGTGGCACGTACTTAACTGTCCCAGTAGTGCAGCTGCAGTTTACATCTATCTAGATAATTTCTGGTTCTTCTTCATATGTTTAGTGAGGAACAATAAAAAGGTTTCAAACTTATTAATTGCAACAGAGCTGCTGAAAGCTGTATGAATGGTGCCATTTCAGAAACACATCTATGTTAACATTTTAAATCATTTGACATGCACTTTATAGAAGAAAGAAAAAAAGAGAGAAAAGTAGGACTTAGGGAAACTTCAGCTTAAAGCTGAGCAGTGCAAACAAGGAAATACGACAACTGTAGAAAAGACTCCCTCAGAGATGTGGTCTTTATGGAAGAAGGCAGGAGAAATCTTAGCCTTGTCACTGAAGCTCATTTTACACTACCAAAGAGGGCATTTCATTTTGGCAGGGTCCTGCTGGCTGCTTATTAGAGCTGCTAATTGTACAATTGTTGTTTCTGATAACAATGTGCAGAGCACTATCTGGAGACAAATACTCTGGGATGCACAGAGTAACCTGGTATTTCCTGGTGGAATACCAAGCTTATCCCTTTCATGACACTAATCTCATAATTCACTCACTGAGCAATAAAGATTTCTCTTACAAATTAGATGTGTTTGATAATCCATTCAGTGTTTTGACATGCTTGGTATGTTGCTACTCATGTTCTTTCCTGGACAGCAGTTTAATATGGTGATTTGTGATGCCAGCAGGAGGCTCAGATAGGTGCATGGATAAATGGAGTTTTTCCATGGTCCCAATGACGATACAGAAATCTCATGGACTGCAAAATCTTTGTTTTCCCTGCCTTGCTATTTTGTGCGAATCCTTGTTGAGTGTTGTTTCTAAAAGAATGAATACAAAAAGAAATAATGCCAACTAGCATTCCCTGACTTCATTTCTGTGAAAAAAATAAGACTGTTTGATTCTGTTTTGGTTTGGTTTTATTTACATTATGTTCCAGATTAAAGGCCACAAATTTAGGATCCATTTTGATTGCTGCTGAACATGTCCCAAAGTTCTAGGAGCTAAAGGCACCAAGAGACACAGTGCTAAAACCTGAAGAAAAGGTATGGCCAGGAGGCAGTTTTGTCCCCACTGAAGTAGTTTGGTTTCAGATGGACAAGCGTTAATATTTTGAAAAGTATATTGACTTTACTTTCTAGTTTCCTTTCCTCTAGTAGGACTGCTTGTCATGAGGACATTAATTTGCTCTTATTTACTAGGTGTGACATGCTCTGAAAGTGCTGGTTCCTGGATGTGCTCCTCACAGGGTAGTCAGCTGGAAAATATCCCATTTAAGAAATTAAGTACAAATCTTGGTTCTCCACAACTGGGTAGCAGTGAAAATTTTTGTGAGTCAACAAACTGATCTGTGGAATCACATCTACAAAACCTTTCAGTGTCTAACTCATAAGTGGAAATGTCTAGAAGCACGTGAAATGATGCTGATTTGGGCCTCTTCAGGCTGTGTAATAGTGATAACCCTGAAAAGCGTTGTTTCTGTTAGCATGGGATGTGGTATCTGAGGTCCGTCATGGCCAGAGCTTCATCTGACCCAAAGAAGATGGCAGGAAGGATATTGGTGGCATTTTCCATGGGCCTCCAAGCTTCTAAGTCATCTGCAGAGCAGACGAGAACTGAACCACAGGCCCAGGGCCCAGTTGTTGTGGAAAATGGCCTTTCAGCCATTAAACCACCATTCAAAATGCTGCTTTTCTAAGGGTACCTATTCCGTTATCTATCGCCTGCACAGGGACTGTCCCAGGGGACAGGGTCCAGCAGCATGTCCCAGCAGTGTCCCTCGTGGAGCTGCTCTGGTGGGGCTGCTTTAGTTCCTGCTGTGGCACTCTGCTACCCTGCTGGTGGGCACAGCAAGGAAAACCCCAGCAGGTCCAGGGGTAAAGAATAAGGGAAGGATCTTCTGTATGAATATCCGAGGTTTATTAAGGGCTCCTCACTTGAATGGGTCCAGGGACAGAAGACCCAGGACAAAGGAGAGCAGAGACTTTTATACAGCAACAACCAACCAATCAGCTGAGGGTCCAGGGGAGGAGAGAAGGTGGGACAAGCTTACACAGTCCAGTGAGGGGAGGGAGAAGGAGGAGAGAGAGAACCACAACCAACTGAGTAACATGGAAGCTTCTAGATGTGAATACATATGTATAAGGGCTGGAGAGAAAATAGTCCAATCATGGGGGTACGATCAACATAGCAAGAACACATCAATCGCATGAAAGAAACTATTATTCTCCAGAGGGAAGGGGAGGATTTTCAAACCCTTGAAACCCTCCACCATGGCCCCTTAGATCCCTTGGGACCTTCCTGGGCCACAGTGGTAGCCTCAACAGCTGCCACAGTAATCCTACGTTCCTTAACAGCCAGGGTTCTGAGGCTGAAATTTCCCTGCTCGTGTCACACAGTGCCAGCTCCTCCATGCTGTTCCACAGGCACCATCAAACCTGCCTGTGGAGCTGGAGCACCTCTGGGGCAGCCAAGGAATGGTTGGTTGTCCTTCGTGCTTGTGTCCAGTGGGTAACCAAATTGCTTCTGGTTCTCTTTCATCTGCATTAGTTTTTATTTGCTCAGAGATGCTAAGTTGGCTGCTTTTGAAACTCAAATTGGACAAGAGGGCACAAACAAATGGGTTTCTCCAGCTTTCTAAATATTGATTTACTTCTGGTTTCTGTAAGAAATGACATGAAATCCTGCTAATATCTAAGGTTATCTGTGGCCTTGTGACCTGTGAATCCTAACCTCAGTGCGACTCTGGTTTGCACGCTAGAAAGTGAAAGGTCAGTGAAATGAGATAGCTCAGGTATGGCAACAGGATTAGCAGTTTGGGCTGCTCTGAAGGTATTAATTTGTACCATCCCATGGCAAATATCTCTCAGGTGCACTTAAGGGGAAAAAAGGAACTTCTGAACTCTTAAAAGGACAAAGTATCTTTTGCATTGCTGAATATGACTCCAGAGTAAATAAAGGCACCAAAATGAGCTGATTAATGGTGGAGTTAAAAATATAAAATTACGAGTATATATTTTTATTTCCCAATTAATTAGTCTTCATTAATAAAAAACCCCATTGAAATGGGATTCTTGGAGTATAAGATAGAACCTATGAGAGAGCAATTAAAATATTCAGGATAACTAATTATGCATAAATTGGTTAAATTTCGATTCAAGGAAGAAATTGGATTTTTGCCTTTACGACTGCTGAGAATTTGTCTTGGAGAGTATTTTAATGTGGTTTTTTTCAAATATAGTTCAGTTCCCATCTTGAACTATGGCTTTCTTTATTTTTTGCTTCTTCCTTAGGACTCCTGATGTGTGTGCTCTGTATACATAACTCTGGTCTAGTGAAAATGTAGTAACTGCAACATGCATTTTTAGAATGGTTTTATGTTATTCCGATTTCTCCATCACCCGTGGTTTTTTGAGCAACTTTTTACTCCGTACATAAACTTATTTTCTTTAGGGAGGGTCTGCACTGCTATAAAACCAGTGATTTTTTAAATCCACTTGGAATAAACTGAAATCAGTGGGAGTTCAGTACTTTTAAAACTGAAAACACGTACCTAAATATCGATTTCATTTTGACATCTGTGCTGGACATCCTGACCATTTTTACTAGTCCCTTCAGTTTCCTTTCCTTAGATCTCTCATTGCATGTTTAGTTGATTCTGGTGATGAATTCATCTTTGGAAAAGCTTCTTTTCGAACCACAGGTGGCAGCAGACAGCAGAAGCTTTAGGAATAAGGGCTTCTCTGCATCTCTGAGTGAGCTGAGATGACAGGATCGCTTGCCTTGTTCCACAGTGGGTGTTCTTTATCATTTTCTCCACACATCCAGTGGCTACTTAAGCTATATGTTTTATATATTTATATTATATCTAATTGCACTGAAAATATAAGCATTTTTTATTTTTTGCTCTCTGAATATTTCCATGTGTAAAATCTTATCCTGAACAGGTTAATCACACTATAAATTTTTGATTTCCAACATTTTATATATACTTGCACTTAATCTATTTTAGATTATATCAAACTGAGGCAGTTTTTCTGATCTTTTCTCTGGGCTTGGGGTAGCTCACACTGGCTGAAAAGGAGATTCAGGAGCTCCTGGTGTCAAGTGAATTTGCACAAGTCACTCAATCAAAAAGAAGCTGTGAGAGAGCTGTTGGTTCCTGCCTAAATCTCTGTTCATAAACCCATATTCACAGTCACAGGAGTAAATTTTCTGTCTCTGCATTTCCCTCTGTTTCCGGTAAAATTGATCTTCCTTATAAACTTATTTTTGCCAGACAAAATCTGCTGTATTTATTACTGTCTTTTCCCAAAGTCTTGAAAACTCCAAACTAACGCGAAAGCTTTTGTAACATGGTAAAACCGAGGGACATTAGACACTTCTTTACCCATGAGTTTAGAAAACTGTCTGTGTGCTCTTATAGCAAAACTAGCACTGATTCCTTAATCCAATAAATATAATAAATTAGTGGAAAAGCCTTTGGCTAATGCAGTTTTACTTCTGAAAAAATATTGATATGTATTTGTATCATCTTTGTCTTGTGACCAGGCATTCTAAAGTCAACCCCTTCACCCCAGAAGGGTTTCTTTAAAGTGTGCACAGCCTGCAGGTGGGGGTGCAGAGATATCACCCCATGGGAGCAGCTGCTGTGGTGGCTGCTGGGCCATGCTTCTCTCTGGTCTGGGACAGGAAGGTATTCCCAGAGAAATGAGTGGGAGGGAAACAGGGGTGGGGGGAGATGATGACTCTCCCATTACCTGGATGAAGGTGCAGGTAGCCCTGGTGTGGCCAGCCAGGGGGCAGCTGCTGGTCAGGCACAGGAATTTGCGGCACCCAGTACCAGGATTTGTGGGCCCCTGGGTCTGCACTGATGTTGTTCCCAGGAGTATCAGATTTCCTGGAAGGACTGAATGAAACCCGTCAAAAAGGACAGTGTTGGTGCCTGGCTGTGTGATACTCCACGTGAAGGCAGAGCAGAAGATGGCAACAAGAACCACTGCATTAATTGAGGAGAACTTTGCCTGGGGCTTTTACAGAAGAAACAGCACTAAGTGAAGCTATCAAAGAGATTAAATAAGCATCTCTGGTAGATGAAATATAAACTCGGAACCAGATGTGTTTAAATTTTTAAAAAATAAATAAATAAAAAGGAAAGAAAAGAAAAAATTCCTTCAAAGGAAGAGGAATAAAATATGTCCAGGAGTTCTGTTCCATTACTCAAAATAAAACAAGCCAGTGGCTTGACAATGCAGCTGAGATCGGGTCTGAGATGTGTAGTTTCCTTTAGAGCAGACAATGATTCTAAATAAAAGTATTAGTGGGTTGCAAAAGGATAGAGATCCACATCTTTGAATGGAAGAGTAAATATTATCCAAAGCTGATTTATCTAATGGCGGATTTGTGTCTCATGCTAAAAGCATGAACTTTTTCTCAGGCAGCATGTTTGCAAAAATTCCTCTAAGAAGGAATTTTTAAATATTGCTTTAGGTTTTGCCAGTGTACTTCCACTGCATTGTAAATAATAAATAAAAGTAAAAAATAAAGGAGTGATACTATTCCTTTTAGGCTTTAGAAAATTATTGGACACAAATTATTTCCTAATAAATATGTTAACAGATTCTTCTGCTGAATTCTTCTTCATTTTATTCTTATCCAGTGCATTCATCTTTGCCATTTCTCTATATTCTTTTTGTCAGACTGACTGCCTTCTTTTGCTGACCTTGCCGTCAGCTTCCTAATCTGATTCCTTTGCATTCTTAGTTTTCTTATTCTATAATACACAATTTTCTCACTGAGTTCTTTCTTACTCACTTTAGTGTACCAAGATTCTCCATTTTTACTTTACCTTGTTTGAGATTTTTTTCCTCTTCATTTCCTACTGTGGCAGAGAAGCTGCCTATAAATTGCTCTTCTGGAGTCCCTTTCAGGGCTGACCTGGCAAAGCATCCACTTCCTGTTTAAGTTGAAAGAAGGACCTCTGTGTACCATATTTTTCACTTTGCAACCTTGCAGAGCAAATGACGAGTGTCAAGAAATGTTCCTTACCCTTGGTTTGGTGGGGAGTGACTTTGCTCTCCCCGCAGGTGTTGTCGTGGTTGGGAACACAAGCATCTGCATATCTTCTATTCAATGTGGTGCTTGCCTCCTGTGCCTACTTCCAGGCAGCAGAAAGTAAACACTGCCAGAAGTTTAAAAGGAGCCATAGGGGCACTATTAAAGTGGGAGAAAGGTGAGAAGTGTAAGAAGAAAAAGAAAATTTATGGTAACACTTCAGGTCTCAAGGTTCTTTCTACCAAAACACAGGACGGGTGTTTAGGCCTTGACATACTTTAATATACAATTTGGGAGTCATATGTACAGTATATATCCATTCTTTAATGTTCTTTAATTGAACTCAGCGGCTCAGAAAACTGCGCTGGACATTAGAAATTTTATCTAGTGGAAGAACAAAGTCTCTAACTTCACAACGTTTTGGATGAGCATAGGTTCTATTTCATCATCAATATTTAAATTAATGCAGTATCTGTGCAGATATTGCAGCAGAATGTAATATTTTCTAAAGGAACTTTTTCATTTTTACAGGACTTGCTACACAGCTCACTTGACATTACCATAAACAGCATGTGTTCTCAAAAATCCGTACTAAATTGGTCCCTGTGCAAAAATTTTAAAAACATACAGACAAACAAACCACTCAGAGCATTATAAAAAGGAATAATATCCACAGAGTTCTACCCATATGAGCAAGAGCCAGGAAGAGAGGGTTTGGACACTCCTAGAGGACAAGGGAGTTCCCGCAGTGTGCGATAGACATGGCACGGTAAATATGAAGCTGCTGTGTCTCACAGGCAATCCCTTCCTTTCAACTCTTTTCTATCTGTCTGTCTTTTCCCTCTCTTCATTACAGTCCCTTATCCCTGTCTTTTCTCCTTCTTGCTCTTGCTGCTTTACATTGGCTCTTTTATTTTTTTTTTTCTTGTTTTGACCTGAGATTACAGTTCCTTTAGTTAAAATTTAGGCAAGATCATTTTGATTGGCTGTTTTCTCTGGATGTATGGATCTGTGTGTGTATGTGTGTCTGTGTGCACACCACAGCTGAGAGTCAGACAGGAGCAGCAGCAGCAGCTGTGTTCAGGGCTTAGTGCCTCTCTCCTCAAGCTGTCCAGCTCATGTAAAAGCTGGTAGGCAGGAATGCTTTTTGGCACAACTGCAGCACAGTCTGGTTGTAAATTACGCTTGATCCTACCTAGAGAATTAAGCTCTTGTTGTGATTGCTATTTCAGTTTTGTTCTTCCCAGAGGAGAAGGGGAAATTTGCCAATCCCAAACGAGATTATTTGAGGCATGGTCAGAGCTGTGGTTTGAGCTTCAAGTCTGCAGAGAAGAAAGTTGTTTTTATAGCTGGAAGGATTTTAAAAGGAACTTTGTCTTGGGACACAGTTGTTCAAATGACTATACATGTGCATGATTTACCTACTTAATAGGTCAGTACTGGATGCTAGGGCACTTAGGAAAATGTGCATTTAAATAACATCTTCAGCCTCAAAAGACATTAAAAATTAAGGAACAATATGCTTTGGAAAACACATTTATTAGTTTGTGAAAATTTTGTGTATTCTTATTCTATAAATCAGGAAGAAATTATCTATGAAGGGTAAATAGTAAAGTTACTATTACCACTGACCAATAACTATTTTTTTTATTATCTGTCAAGGCAAGTAGGATTTTAATAGAAATCAACTCCAAACCCAGCATTTTTATGAATTGCAACTCTTCAATTTATGCAGTACATATTCATTCAACTTTTGAAGCAAAATGTGCTTTTATGTGTATAGTTCCTTACAGCTTTAGTGTTGATTTGAAAAACTGGGTTTCTCTGAAGGAACATAACAAACAAGTCAATTAAGAAAAAATTCCTGAGAAAATGAGTATAAATTGACTACAAAGAGATGTCAAAACTGATCACTGTAGTGTTAAAAGGCATACAAATGGAGCAGAGGGAATTTCTGGCATAGAGATCAGTGGAGATTTGTCACTGTCACAACATGATTGAATGGATGATAGAAGAACACGTCATAGGGAAAGGAAAACATCACACTTCAATTTGTATCTTTGCCTGTTGAATTAAAGAAATCTTGTATTTTAAAGATTGATAGAGAGTTGTATGATTTGAACTAAAAATAAGAAATGTGGTCCCATGATTTTAATCAAGGAGATTCAATAAAAAAGACTGAAGTATGGATATGAAAAGTTAATAATTACTGGATAAACTTGAATTAGAATTCCTCCCTTCCTACACTCTGTCTAAACTTATTACTGTTTCTTACAAGGAGAGACAGTGGCTTTTGAAATGCTATCAGCTGTCACAGAAAGTTACACTTAGAGCAAAGAAAATCACAGACTCCATAATTTTTTTAAATGTTTTATTATAAAGGATAGGAAACCAAATCCACATTTTTTTTCAAACCCAGATAAATAAACAGTAAATATCATGCTTTTAATTTTAAATGTGTTTTGCCTTTTGTAATAGGGTCTTCAAAAATGGCATTCTTAACTTGGAGACCTGCAAAACTCTATCCTTTGAGAATATGGTGGAAGACAGATGGCACATTAATGAAGACCATCAAAAAAAACTTGCTGGAAACTGGAACAAAACATGTCTGTGAAGAAAGTGCTGCGTAAAGAGTAGTTTGGTAACTTTTTCAGCAGAAAACTTCAAATTAATCCTTAGTCAAGATTATTTCAAATATATATATAAATATATACAACTGCACAAAAATAAGAAAAAAATCTTCCCACTTAAAATGAAACAAACGTCAAATTGTAACAAAATCAGAGAACCTTTAGGGGCTGCAACAGTCTTGTGAAAACCTTGTAATCTTTAGGAAGAGGTTTTTAAAAATATCCAAATATTTTTTTTGTCTATTCCATGGAAATAAACTGCTAAATGAAAAAAAAGTGAAAAAGCGAAGGGAAAAAAAGCAGTTACTCTATTATCATTACCCTTTAAAAAAAATCAGATCATTGTTGTGCCTCATCTCAGGAACAGTTTAATAAATGGAACAAAGCAACAGAGAGATTAGGAAATACCTCATCAGGTGCAGATTTTTTGTGCCATGTTGGTCCCAATTTAATTGATGAGAATATTGCTTTTTATTTCAGTGGGAGCAGGGTAAACTCTTTCATTTCATTTCTAGCAGAAGAAGAACAACTGCAAACTACTTTTCCAAGTGGACTTCATTCATATGACTTAATCACAAAGAGCTGTAAATGGAAAGAGCTGTCTCTATACCCTCGTAGGCCACTTGTTGCTTTATTGCTTGGTATTAGAAGACTTATCTTTTCCAATAGTCCCACACTTCTGCAGCATTATAATAGAACACAATTACTTGTTAGCAACCTGTAAACAGTCATCTAAAGTTCTTTAATATTTATATCCTTTTGAGGCTTTTCACCCTTTGCGTGGGTTCAGGGTTGCCTGTACAAAATTAATGACTGTTGCAGGAAATATAAACATTATATTTACAAGTTCACAATTCCTTATTTTTTATACATTTCTGATGAGTATTTTTTAATAGTTTTAGCTTAAGCACCGTGTAGAACTGGCATGCTTCTGATATTCACAAAAATGTAATAAAAAAGTAAAAAAGGATAAATTGCGCACATGCAAGGATACTGTAAAGTTAATCCATTGCCTTAAGCTATGCATTTACGTAATTTTTTTATACCCTAACAGTTTGCCTTCCTGTGTTTTTTGATGGAAAAATTCCATTCAAAATCCTCTATTTTTTCTAGGATAACATTTCACATTCTTTAAACCTTCCATCAATTATTCTACATGACATTCAGGCTGCCTTTAATGAAAGAAAGGAAAAACCTAAAAACACAGCTACTTTTGTTATCACACTATAAATCCTAGCTCAGGGATTATGCCAATTATCTGATTTACCTCTGCAGAGCAACTGAGGAATTTATGCTTATTATCCTTATCATTATTCATATGTTTGACTCAGTTTATTTATTAGAAACCTGTCCTTAAAGTTTTTAATGAAAAATAATATTTGCACAAATAATTTGACTCTGGGATTAACATAAATCCATCCACTATTGAAATTCAGTTCATTTAAGAAAAAAAATATTTGGAGTGGTCTCCTTGGATGCTTTAAGACAAGTTTTAATAGAAGTATCTCTGTAATCCTTTTTCATGGGTATAATGTTGGCATTTCACTGCTGAATAACATTCTACTCAATAGACCATGGTGGATATGTTTCAGTTCTTCAAATAGTGATCCTGTTGCTGAATTTGGAAAAAAAAAAAAAAAATACATCCTCTGGTAAGCACAAGTTTGAGCAGAATAGCCAAATCCAATTCTTTGGAAAATCATTTCATCCACCTTCTTCTAAACCAAGCTCCTCCAGTAACCAAAGTGTGGGGTGACTGCTGGGAAGAGTTTGCAGGTTATGGAGTGACAGCGAAGCGACTTTGCATCATCCCTATGTGCTGCTTTCAAGAGCCCTTCGTCTTTTACCTTCAGACTGTGACAGTGTTGCTGCTGAGGGCAGTGCCAGCCTGGCTTCTCCTGGGATCCACTGTGGAATTCCTTTAAAAGTCCAGAGGCCGAATCATCATGGTGGTGGAGCGCAAGGAGTAGCTGGGGCCTTTGAAGTAATGCCATTTGATGCCATTGAGCTTCCCGTGGTTCTGTCCAGCTGTGTAGAACATTCCATTGAGGTTGGAGGGGCCACAGGCATCAAACCACCACCCTGAAACCATTGAAACAAACATTTAAACTGTATGTACACTGTGTATTTTATATTGTTTTATAGGTTTAGCTGATTAGCAAATTCTGGTAAATAGCTCATAAATAATGCTGGTGTGGGATTTTCATGTTTTCCTGTGTTGCTCTTTTGTGCAATTCTATAGTCAGCAATGCTGGAGAGCACACCCATGTATTTACAGAATTGCAGAAGTAATTATGTCTCAACCCAAAGTAGTTTTATATGCTGTATGTGAAGTAAAAGCAGGAATATGAAAGACAAATAAATTGGTTTTCATATTTAGAGAGTATTGCATTTTTCATTTAAATCTCAGAAAAAGATTATAATTCAGAAATATTTTGCATAATTTCACTTGTTATTTTGAGTATAAGCATGATTTGATTTTATTTACCAGCCCTTTATTGTCACTTTAACTGTGATTGTTCAACCTCTCAGTTATTTTTGCTCTCAGATTAGATGTTCATAGCAACTGGATTATGAGAATTGTGGGGCTGCATTGTCCTATTTTAAATTGCTGCTTTGAGATGAAATTAATCAGTGAACTCTCTTGTTTATCTCTCCAAGATCTTTTCTTGTTAAGGTGAATTTTAGATTGCCATGGGAGCTAGAGTTTTAAGAAAGATTCCAAATAACATGAAACTTGGCAACACCAAGACTTCAGAACACAAACTGACAAAGATAAACTAGGTGATATGCTGACTTTACTTAAAGTAGTGGGAGTTTTTCTGGATACCTTGATGGGAATAGAATTTTCTCTCCAACACCTTGCAGAGTATTTATGTATAGTAACAGAAAGATGCTTAGCTCAGACTGAGAAAGGCAGAAAGAATTCCCAGACTGCAAAAAGCAAATATCCCCAATGTCAAAAATGTATTAATTTCTGTGGTTAGGAATTCTGTTTGTCAGAAATATTTATGTTGGGGCTTATTTTCATAGTGAGATCTATAATTTTGTGAATCTTTAGCACAGTTTTTATGCATCTTTCCATGGAATATGTCTGTACTGAACATTTGTGTCATGAGGCAAATAAGATCATAAAGATCAGGTAGTCACTTTTGCTTTTGATATTTAAATGCTACTTTATTTTCTGAAAAATGTTATTTCAGCCTGCACATCACAGCATTGCAATCTTCCCAGGACCCCTTGTAAAGCATTTTTTCAGTACTGGTAGTTGCAAACTGATCATTCAGTGAGTGCATACTGAAATCTGCCAGTGTCACTGTGAACTAGAATGCAGAATTCAAAATTTTCAGTGTGTTTTCCACTCTGACTTCTGAAAAAGGAATTTAACTGTGACAAACTCCTTTTAGACAATGTTCACTCTCCCAGGAACTCCTCCAATTCCCTCCAATTCATATTTAGTGGCTAGACTTTTATCTACCTATAATGAATGCATTATATGAACGTTTTTTAATCTACAGTTTACTACTACCACCGATATGATCTTGATTGTGTTTAGCCCTCAGAACCAGTGCTTACTCTGTTGTTTGTATTCAGATTCACATAATTTATGCTTCTAGTATTGTAATTCCTAAGATTTTGGAAAGTACTTAGTGGATATATTTTTTTTTAAGAAGTAACACTTCATAATGAAACCTTGAGGGATGAATTTATGCCAGATAAATTCTGACAATCTTCTATTTTGGTACAGCTGACTTCCCTTTGATTTCAATGTTATACTTAAGGGGGCAATAACCAAAGAAAGGGAAAGCTGTACAGCTGATATTTTACTGTAATCAGAGTAAAATCTTGTAGAAATTTAAGATGAAGTTAAACAGAGAACTCCTAATCCTCCTTTTTTTGAAGCTGGAACCCAGATGCAGCTGTGTTCTGTTTATGGTGTTGGGATGAAGACATGGCAAGCTGACCTAGTTACCATTTCATCTTAAAGGAACAGGAATAGATGCATAAATGGTCTTTTTTGGGATGAAGTTTTTCAGTAATGCCATAAAAAATCAGTGTAAAAAATGGAATGAGCCAAACAAACACATAAACGTATAAAAAAATTAGTGAGGACTTGCTCTAACCTCTCATCATAGATTTCTTCTAAGTAAACACTTCTTTCAAAATGTGTTTTAATGAGCTCAATTTTTGTACTGTTCTTGTTAGTGAGAATGAATGAATGAATGAATATTTTAAAGGTATTTCCTCTGGAAGGCCTTCACTTGCCATAGGGCCTCAGATTATCAGAAGGCTTCCTACTGCATGTCCCAACACCAAAACTCACATCTTTGAATGGATGCAAAGGAAATGTTTTTTACAGTTGCTTTGTATGTTGAGGGAAACAGGAATGCAAGCAGTGATTTTCTTGGTGGCTATGGGGAAGTGGGGGAACATAAACCAGAGGTTTCTGAAAGATATGCCTACAGCACTGCCATTGCAGAAAACACCAAATAAAGCAGCCCCAGAGCTGTGAGACAGTCTGAGCCAAGGAAAGACACTCAGTAGGCAGATGTTGTCTTATTACCTGGAGTTCACAGGATTTTCTTATGAAGAATCTTGTTTATTTTCCTCTGCAAGGTGATGGCTTTCACAAATAATTATAAAGTCACCTTTGAACCCCAGTAAGATTTTAACTTTGGAGCTAACTTTTGGCAATAATTTTCATGGGATTTTTGAACCAGGCATGAGAATGATGAAGAGTGGTCATTGTAGAAATAATAATAGAAGTAAGATTTTAAAGTGAAAAGAGTAAAAGAAGGAATTCATGAGAAGGTTAAGAGAGTTTTTATTCAGAAAGAGAGCTAGTTTCTTCAAGCTGTTGTGATCACAAAGTCACTAATTATGTATTTGAACTGAGGGACAATTCAATTTTTTAAGTTAGCCCACCACTAATATTTTGTACAGTGCAAGCAGCACTAGCATCTCTGTTTGTAATAAAAATCCCTAGGTCATAAAATATATTTTCCAGATAAAATACAAATTAAATAATGCATAGATAAGTTGTTTGAAAGTTCAGCTATACAAATAAAAATGAATCCTCACTGTAGACGGCTGTTCCTCTGAAACAGTTAAAGTAAGTTCATATATTGTGTATGGTTGTATTTTGGTCTTTAATTCACGTTGCTATAACCGGGAAGTTGTTAAATTTCATGTCAGCTCTTTTCATTAATAAATGTATTTTTATACTTAAGCCACCTATCCCAGATAGTTGAGCTCCAGACTATACTATATCTATACTATACTATATTTTGACTGAATATGAAAATATATTGAAATAATTCCCACAAATTCTTGCAAAAAATACCTAATAAGGGGGCATTGCTCAAATGAGTAACAGCAATAAAAGAAAAAAAACCCCACAAGCATAATTTATAATGGTTTTCTGAAGTGACAAGTATAATTTTTGCATGATAGAATCTTTATTGTCAAAAGCAATATTAAAAAGGGGCTTTTGTATGCCAAAGCTAACAGATTTGATGTTTTGGCTTGTATAAATTGCAATTAAGCATGTGTGCATGTAAAATTCTTTTTTAGTGACCTAATATTCATCAGTTAATGAGTGCACAGTAAGACTGGTGTGCAGTGGGAACTGTAATGATCGCTCAGGCTTCATGGGAGGTTCTCAGTTGACTTTTGCATTCTAAAAGAATGGATGTCTAAACTGCACGTTTGATGGCAGACCCTTTCCTCACTTTCCTTTCCTCTGGTCTCCCTCCTGAGGATACTGAATGTCTCCAAATGCAGCAGGATCAGAGCAGACCATTCAATAAGATCCAAAGTATGTCTGAATGGTACATTTGTATGGATTTACACAATAAATGGATCCTATGGAAAGCCAATATTTATTTCTAGCCCTCTGGGTTTTTCCATAAAATTTAGTGCATTTGGCAACAAAGCCAACAAGAATAAATTCTAATCCAAAAATATAGAAATAGTCCTCAATGTTTAAAAGAGATAGAAATTTATTTTAGGAAAGATTTCAATGTTTCTGACATATTGTACTTTCAAGAAGTTAGATGGCAATACTTAGGATCCTTGATTTTGCATTGGTAATTTCTCTGGATGAAGTTTTGGATGACACCTCAAAATATCAGTGGAGCCATTGGACAAAGTCCAAAAGAGTGAATGTAACAGGAAGGACTTAGGACTGTTTACTCAGAATTTGAAAGACGAATTGCCAACAATTTCAAATTAACAAAAAACCTTTCAAAGGAATGGAAAGGAATGGTTTCTATTATTTCCAGTGGTGGAGGATATGACAGGATGGAACACATTTAAATTATCATAGAATTAGTTAGTCAAACATGCAAAGCTTTCTTACATTAAGTGTAGACAAACTCAGTAACAGATTTGAACATGAGAATGAACATCAATAGAAATCTTGAAGATGAACAGAAAGATAGAAAAAAATACATAGAGAAGAATCTATCTTGGAAAGGGACTAAATGACCTCTGGAAGTAATTTTTATGTTCTTTTATTGTTTAGAGTGTTGGATTGACCAGACTACCACTTGACAATCTGAAGATTAAATTAGAACTTAGTTGTCAGGATATAAGATGATAAGGCATTAGCTTTTCATATCAACTGGATAATGCAGTCCCTTTCATAGGGACCTTTTTATGAGGTAAAAATAACATGAAACTTGCAGACTGGTGACTATGTTCTAATATATCAAAAGTTAGTCACTTCCTGAAGGTCTCCTAACAGTGTATTGCAGTTGCCCATATTTAACCCTGATAAACATCCCAAGGTAATAATGTTTTTGTTAAAAGTGCTCTATAGTCTAATTAAATGTCTAATTAAATATTTTGAATATTTCTAAAAAAAAAAAAAACCGAATAGTATTTTAACCACTTCTTATTTCCATGGTAATTATATTTTTTTCATAAAAAATATTTGGCAATATAAAAGTTATTTCACTAATGGTACTTTCTTAGCAATTTCTTTATGAACGCAGGAATATGCATAAAACTTAAAAACTGGTGCTTTTTTATGTAATTAGGTGTATGTTCAGGGGTTCAGGTTGGATACTTTTAAGTCTGCTGCTGTTGTTTCTTTCAAATATTTTGTTTCAAGGAGAATATAAGAAAAACTGTGGCTTTTCTGACTGGAGTGTATGGGCAGATTTCTATATTCAGCCAAGAACTTCCCTCCAAGTCATGAAACAAATCCTCCATACCTTTCTTACCTGAGATTCATAAAATTCACCACTTGGAGAAAAAAGCAGTGAAACAACAGGCAATGGATGCAACACTGTTTGGGAGTCATTGAGCAGTCTCTGACTCAATTGATGAGAAATCTATTGAGGCTCAATAAATATGTGTTTAATAAATATATATTTCTCTGACTCAGAAAGCCCCTGAGATTCAAAAGACACTGAGAAAACACTCAAGGGAGGCATAATTTGTTTGCACTGTTCTTTTGCCTGTATTGAGAGGCTGCTGCCAGAGACAGGAGATTCCAGCTGGATGGACCTCTGCTTCCAGTAAAATTAAACAATTTCTTTCCATCATTTATACTGCTTCAAACCTGACAAGACATTTTAAAGTTTTCCTGTCTTTTTGCCAGTTTTTTTAAGGATCAGAAGTTTAACAATATTCTTACTTCTCACCTGCAGAATGCAGCCAATGCCAAACAGAGAAAATCACCTTAAAACTCCTTCTCGGTGAGCCAAGATATCATAAGTCACTTTCCAGTGGCTGAAAACAATTGCAGAAACAATTTGGAGCTCAGCTGACAGGTGGTATCTAGCAGAACAGATGGCAGTTTGGCCCAGGAATCTGATCCAGAGATGTTAAATGGTAAGGGCTGTATTGGAAGTCCAAGCATTTTGAACTTCTACTCATAGGCTCATTCTGGTGACAGTTTGTTGCATTTTTAGTGCTGTTTCTTGCAAAAAAAAAAGCTATGTGTGTAACCCTTTGGGGCACTCTTCAGACTAAGACTTGAAATAATATGGGGATATGCATATATATATAACCCTTTTGGTTTTTTTTTAGTTTACTGGCCTGAGTTATTAAAAAAAATGAAGTAATTGTTTGAATGAATATGATTTGTCTCCCTTTAAAGTGAAAAAACCATGCACAGTTTAAATTTTCCAAGGCACAAAAAAGCAGCTAAAACATTTAAATATGGTGACAGTTTACAGGGTTTGAGAATCCAGCTCATGCACGTAATTTTGAAGACATTCCCTAAAATCCACATAAAGATAGAGGCAAATAGCATAGCATGGCTCTTGAAAAGACAAGACACACGTACAATACACTGTTGGTCCTTCTGTATTATTCTCCCAGTATTTAATTTCTCATTCTAGGGAAGAGGGATGAGATACTGAGGAGAGAGAATAGTTATGATATAGACCAAATAAAACTGACAACCAGCAAGATCACAGAGAGAAATGTGTGTTTTCCTTACATTTTTATTTTCAGCCTTGATTATAACCATATCACAGTCTTGAGCTTTGGCTTATCTCAGCCTTTATTCCTGACATAAATATATTCAGTTCACCTCATAGAGATAACAGACTCACCCAAAATGTCAAGATAGCTAGAAACTTAGATTTCATACCATTCATCATTAAAGAGCTCTCTGTGGTGCTGCCAAAACTAACAGTCTGATATCTTTTTGGCGGAAAAAAAAAAAAGGTTTTCCAAAATCTGTTATCATTGCTACTTTTCTAAATTAGTCTTTGTCTGGTACAGAACTGAAATATACTCCCTAAAAAGATGCTTTGGTATTTAATTCAATTTCTGTTATTTCTTAAGGAATGAGAAAGTTCTTTCAGAGAGCAAAGTGTAGAAGAGTGTTTGAGGAGAACTCTTGCATGATTAAAGTCTTTCTTGAGGCACTACAAATTACAGTGCTGTACAGCCTGTCTCCAAAGGAAATCACTAGAGGAAGTTAGGGGAGCTTGAAAAATTGGCTCCTTAAAGACTTTCCCATCTGGGTCACTTCCAAGTGGAAAAAGAGAATGAGAGCTGGGTTGTGCATCTGATATAAATTCTCAGTGATGGGAACCCATCTTCTGTTAGTAGGTGATTGCTTTAGAGGCTCATATGTGCCTGCATGTGGCCTGAGCTGGATTCAATCACAGTGCCAGTAGTCACAAATAATACAAGTTTAACAGTCTGATCCAAAGTACTGAAAAATGGACATGTTATAGGATTTTTCCAGGAAAGTTAGAAATTGTTGAGAGAGAATCTCCAAATAAAATCAGATGTGAAGATAAGAAAGGGTCTTTCTTGGTCATACAGTCAACAAACCAAACAATCCCATTTTAAGCTTTCAGTTATAATGTCGTATTCTAGAGATAAAAATGAGCTTGCCCATATAGGGACTAGGAATAAGTATAATTTGCCAGAGAATGCTCTCAGTCTTAGGAGCATTAGAAGTCTGAATGGAGAGATAATCTCAGATAATCATTCTCTGCACTGGAGGCAGCAAATACCAGTCATATACAGTATACTTGCTGGCAGTCAGATTGACTTGGGACTTTAAGCTGTCCCAGTGTAACTTGTCTGTGCTCTTCCCCACCTCAACTCTTTTTTCTTTCCTACTGCAGTTTGAGTCAGCTCTCAAAGGATATCAGCTTAAACCTTCCAGATTTAAACAGGTGGTTGCAGTTCTAGTCTTTCACAAGTTAGTGAATTAGTCATTTAGTGCCTTTATGCATTATGCTCACCTAACAGAGAAAGTTTAACCATTATAATTATTTTAATAACAGAATCACATCCCAAGTGAAATAAACGATGTATTACAAGTCTAGACTATGATCATTTCTAAACTTTACCATCCAATATCTAATACCTCGCCATTTCTCTCTTCTTTTTCTGGTTGATTTTCCAACTTCTCACAAATGTCTTTTCACAGTTTTAATCTTATATCTTTTTCTTTTTTATTTTGCCTTTCTCGCCTAAACAAGTACAGTAACTTATGCTCTCTTCTTTGACATTGTTGCAATAGCTTCAGTGCAGAAGTATACTGAATAATCCTTTCTCTGCTGATAGGAATCTAGAAGTATTGGCATTATGACAATATATGTATAGAAAATGTAGCAGTAATAACAATAAAAGAAGTTTTCACTCAGGACTTACACATCCATGATACAACTTCATCCATGGTTGCTTTAGGAAAACACAGTAGATTCCTATTAATATGCCACATATTTTCAGAGTTGTACTCACCTCCAGTCAACATGAGAGCACATTTACACATGCAGTTGTCATTGTCAGCATCTTTTGTACTGAATTCAGCACCATGCAAGATCAGGCTACTCTGTTTTCCAGCAGTTCCACTGTGACCTTTTAAATAAAGCCTGAAAAAACAAGCGAAAACAATCAGGGTCACCAAAATAGAAAAAAAGATAAGATATTCAGATTTTTTCCACATAAGGTTAGCACTGTATGAAGTGCACTCAGAAAATTTGTGAATCTCTTGAGTTTTGGCTCAATCTCTTTGTTGTTTCACATGTGAAAAGGGGACATTTAGGCTTTTTCAGTCTATCTGTAGTAGCACATTGTCCTTGCTCCAGAATAGAACTGAGCTCAAGGACTCTGAACTGGAAATACAATAAAGTAGAGTGAGTGAGAGAGGAGGAGTGAGAAGAGATGCCCAGATATCTGGAATATATTGACAGAATTACTGAGTACTTGAGTAGCTGGTTTCTTTACTGTGGCACAGAAACAGCAACCCCACTTAACAGGAGTCATGTTATTAATGCCTGGGCTTGAAAGAGAATTTTAGCAGCCTTAGAATTCTTAATTCCACCATTTACAGAACAAGCAAACAACACAGTTCTGCCAAAGCTGTCTCTGAGTGATGAATGCAGAATAACTTAGAGTTCAAGCCACAAAAGTCTTCATAATTTGCTACGCTAAACATCTCTTGTCTTAAGAGTCTTTCAACTAGTTGAAACCACAACCGTGAGCTAGGAGCCAGAGCTCAGCTGCCAGCAGCCAAATGTGCCAGCTGCAGGAATGCTGAGCAGAGCACCTCTGTCCCACCAAGGGAACACTGGGTACCTGGGCACATCACGCAATAGCTTCATATGCAGGAAGGAAGGACAGGATCTCAGTGTCAACTGGAGAGGTTTGGAGCCACAATCCTTACATCACAGGAGCAAGCCCCAGAAACTGGAGCAAATAAGAAGGGAGGACACATCCCTCCCCTGTCTCACTGACTCCCTACAGGCTAGGAATAAATCATCCACAGGACTAACCAAGAATGTGATTTAGTATATAGTGGGATAGACTTCTCCACTGAAGAGAAAGTGGGAAACATCTGCTCTGTTTCTTCTAGGGTTATTGAAGAGGGGCAAATTTATCTTTTAAATATCAAATAAAGAGTTACAAGGACAGAAGCAGGACATTAGGAGGAGAGATATCTTCTTCTGTCTGTGATTTGCACCTGGGAGTGCTGTCCTAGAAAATGCTTTCCCAACTTCTCCCACAGACAGAGTGAACAAGGAGAGCAGATGGGAGTCACTGACTGTCATTGCCTCTCTGTTGTTGTATTTTAATCTATAGGATAGATACTTTGCATGAACAAAAGAGTAAATACCTTTACCAGAGTGTCATCCAACCATTTGTTCAGATGGATGACAGATACTTTGCTGCAGTGCTCACAGTATTAACAGGAGTAGACAACACCCCAAACCTTTCTAGCCTACAGTAGTAGCAGTAGTTTAAGCCATTGGCATTTTTCTGAGATGTGGAGAGTCTGTCCCCCAGACTGAGATTTAAATAAAACCCAGTTCTCCCACAGAACTTTGGAGCTGAATTCTGCTTATAAGAGCAAAGGCACTATATGGCAACTTTCCTTAATTCAGTGCATGGCTCCTGTTTTTCATTGATTTAGTTTTGGTGCTTTTTTTGTCTTGCGTGCATCTGTGGGTGGATATTAGGTCCAAACAAAGCCAAGTGGATTAAACTTGTCACAGAAACTCATTCATTACAAAAAAAATTTCATTACAGGAAAGCTTTGTCAGATTTCTGATGAGATTACTCAAAATGTGAGGGCAAAGAACCAGAAATTAACACCCTACAGAGTTTCACGCTTGTAGACTGACTTAAACGTCCCTTAATTTTCAGTGAATTTCTTCCTATGTTCAGCTTTCTTTGTTCACCTCTAAAAATAGAAACAGTAGATACTAAGTATGAATATTTAAAAAAAAAATTAAAAAGGAATTGTCAGGTTTATCCTTTTAAAGTAGGTACACTGCCTACCTTAATTTGATTTTAATTTTGAATGCTACCTGACTGAGGTGATGATTAAATACCTTTGGACTCAATCCTAAGTGCAAATTTTTTATGGATATATAGATAACTACACACAAATAAACATATAAAAAATTTTGTATTGAATACAAATATCATGCGTAGTCAAATACCTTTCAATAGCGCAAAAATAGATAAGGCTAAGTGAAAGCCTCAATAAAAGACGGTGAAAATCCTTTGTAATTTAGCAAGAAACAACCTAAGAACAGGAATTCAGGAAGGTCATTGCATTATGCTATTGCCCAATCATGGTGGAAATTAGCCTGTAATGACCATGTTAATCTATCAAAGGATGTTTGTTTTAGACAAGATTAATCTAAGATCTGTCTTTGCACATGTCCATTTCTTTGTTTCATACAAATGAAAGGCTGGAATTGATCCCATCTTCATTCATTGGACTTTTGCCTTGTTTTGCAGGCTGTCCCTAATATTTTGCAGAACAAAATAAACTTCCCTGAGGTTGTGTTGATAGAAAAATTATTTTGTCACATCATATCTATGATCTGAGTTTGAATGGCTGTACATCCTCATTATATCAGCCACACCAAAGCTCACAGAAGTCTCATAAAGTCAGTATAAAAAGCAAATGCTGTTTACTTAAATATGAAAGACAAGGCTAGCCAGAGCTTTTTATTAGCAATCAACACCATAAAAACCACTTAGTCCAAGAAAAAGAAAAAATGTACAATCTAAGAAAACATAAAACATAAAGAAATAAATATTACTTGGTATTCAATGTTTTCTCCAAGGAGTGAGGGCACTAGGATTATTTACAAGCTCTTTACTTTCCCTGATATTTTACAAACATTCCCCTCATCACAGATTTAGATCTTGCCAGTTGTGTTTAACTACCCCTCAAGACAATTTGTCTAGTAGGTCTCCAGTGGCTTTAAAAGAATAAAGCTTAACTTGGCTCTGAACTCTAGTGTGCTTATGATACTGCAGCCATGTGCAGATGAACCACAGGGTGAAACAGTAATTCTTTTTCTTCGGGATTTTCTCCCTGAATTGGCATTACCCAACAGTTAGGAAAAAATGACACTGCAAAGCTGACACTACTTTACACCAAAACCAGATCTCAATCAAAACCCAGAATTGGTCCTTACTGCAAACATGAACAACCATCATTAAGAGATGCAGAGAACCATCTCAACTACATCAGTGTGCATCTCTTGAATATCCTATGAGTTAAGAGCAAATTTCACTGTTGCCATAGTACTAAAAATCTGAGCAGAGATCTCCATGACTGGATTTCATAAACATGAGCAATGGCCTAATATCCTTAACAACTAGAGACAACCAGGAGTCTTGAAGTAGGATTTAAAAGATTCATCATGATGAATGGAGAGGAATACATCAAAGCTTGCCTTTGGGAGATACTTTAAAGGGATGCCTCCAAATTCCCACCTCCACTTTGTCTCTGCAGCCTAAAATGCCCTTTCTCCAGCCTGGTCATTCCACATGGCAGGAGGGAATCCCAGACTCTGATCTATTCTCAAAGAAGGGGTTGTTAATTTTGATGGAAATGGTAATGGAAAAAAAAAAAACCAGCTACATAGGGATCAGAATCCTGTACCCAGAGTTTCCTTTTCTGAGCTCTCTCCTCACTGGGTTTTTATTTTTTCCTAACTTTGACAGGAATGGAGGGCACCTACGTCTCAGTCTTTCTAGCCTACCAGTCACCACTTAGGTATTTCCTGCATGTTAGGCATGTGAAAGATATCTTTTTTTTTTTGAACCCATGTGACTGACATTACTTTGCACTCTAGTTTAGAAATGTTTGAGGTTGAGGAAGGATTTAACTTGTATCTTCCATCTGGTTCACAGCTGCATATAAATTTTAGATAGGATCAGTTTCTGAAAACAAACCCACTTGTAAAGATGCTGAACTTGGTAGAGTTTCATGAAATGCTGTGTTAGTTGAATAATTCCATTCATAATGCAATTTAGATGATTAAGTCCCTTTGTGAACCAAAGCCCACTGGACTGCAACCATTTAGGTGGACCCAGTATGAGATTATACTTAGGATACTCTTAAGACTAGACATTAACTGTAATAATACTTAGTAAGAAATAAAAAAAAAACCAAAATAACCTAAACCACCCTCAAAAACAGAGACCTGCTTCATTTTAAGTTCAAGTTTCTGGGTTGTTTTCCTTCAAAAATGCTTTGATTGATTATTTAGGAATTAAGACCCATTTTTTTATCAATTAGTAAGACATCATGTCTACATTAAACATCGTTAGTTTCTTAGAATTCTTGCCAATGATCCTTTTCCTGAACATATTGCAAAATCTCACCAAGTTGCCCAGTGGTAACAGTTGTCCATGAATAGCAAAATCACCTCTTTAATAAAGACATCTTACAAATATTCAGGAACAGATAACATGGAGAAAAAAATCTAAATAATCACTCTAGAGAAATGCTGCTGTCACTGAGTTTGAAACTAAAATGTCTGCTCAAAAGCCAACTAAACATGGAACTAAATATAATGTGGTAACTCTCTGGGAATTCTGTCCCTGGTGTTCTACCTATATACCCTAACTTTTTCATCATTTAATGCTCCCGCTAAAGGATGAAGGGAAACATCCCTTGTGCATGCTGATTTTTAAAATCAGTGGAAAGATCTCCTTGCTGAAGACAGAGCATGAGCCACTTGTGGTGACCACGGAGATCCCTGTGAGTTTGAATTCTGCTGGACTTTAGAGTAGAAGGCATTTCAGTCAGTGCCCTTATCCAGATTACAGATAGATTGCCTGGGCACCCATTAGTATCCTTTTTCTTTTTTAGGAAATAGAACTTCTTCTTAAACATAGCCTTTTTTTTAATTTGAAAGGGGGAGGAGGAAATATTTAGATTTCATTAGGGCAGTGCATACTCTCCTTATGAAAACAAACCAAATTAAATCGACCCACAATTTTTTTTATCATGAATCAAAATTAACTGGCTAGCAAGAATGTAACACCAGATGAGGTAAATAATCATTAGAAGTAAACTAAAAGCTACCCTAAAAGAAAGGAAAATACTTTGGAGAAATTGAAGAAACTAGATAGGGAGGAAGATGACAAAAACTTAGTCACCACTACTCAAAAAATTTGAACTCTTGCTAACTCATTTAAACAAGTTGCAAGAAGAAATCACCACCTTGCTGCCTGTCTTTGAATGAATAACTGTAAAAGTACCAAAGAGAAGCAGAATGTCACAGTTGGTGTCTGATTGGAGAAAACCAGAAATATCAACCATAAAACCTAAGAATACTAATTTTTTTCCCACTCCTATCTTTACAAACTTGAGAAACAGTGTACATAGTAAATTAATGGACTTTTTATTTAACTCTATAACATTCCTAATAGAGTTTGTAACTGCAAACAGTAGGGATGATGGCTCTGCAAAACGTTGAAAGGTTGAATAATGCCATAAGTAACTCTGACAACTTGAACAGATTTTTAATTTGGCTCTTAATATTCTTGCTGCCTGCACATGAAAATAATTTCCTTCTACATTTTCTTTAGAGAAGTTTAATACAAAATAACCTCTGTATTTCTCCTCAGTTGCTCTGTAACAATGACTCACTGCTGTAATTATTGTCTGACATCACTGCAGCTCTTTGCTCATTCTCCTGTTGAGACAAGTGAACTGTGCCAGCCAACAAAATATTAATTCAATATATCCAGAGTAAGAACATATATCTTCAAATTTTAAAGATAAAATTTACTATAAAATACAGCTGTAAATGAATATGATTCGTTTTCTTTTGGAATTGTTTCAGTACAACCTGTCTAAGGGGTAAAAAATACTATATAGTAGAGGGATCCTTCCCTGGAATTGCACACCATTAACAGAAAAACTTTTCTCTCTAAGACCCCATATATAGCTTGTGTACACACCTGACAGGTCAAAGGAGAGAAATATGTTTATTCTGGACAGTGAACAAGCAAACAACCCAGTAATGAATAAGAAACACATCTACACATCACAGCAAAATATAAAATAGTCTAGTAAGCCTGGATGTTGTACTGATTGTGAGTTTTTACACATAATGCAACAAATTTGCTTTTTGTATATTAAATTTGACTAATAATTTAGTAAAGCAGTGTATTTATTGATTAAAAATATAGTGGGTAGGGATAATTAAAAGACATCAGGATCTACTGTCAGAGAAATTTTTCCTAACATACAGCACACAGCCTGTCAAATTGCTGTGTGCTGACAAATGGTGCTTTGCCACGGTTTACAAAAAGTGTTTAAAAATATGTTTATTCTGGACAGTGAACAGGCAAACATATGCTTCTATTACTTGAAATACATGCTACAGAAGCCACAGAAAGTCACTGTGGCAGTGTGAGCTGCTAGGTTTGCAGCTGATGTCAGTAACATAACATAGTGGTGATGGAGAGGAAACATACGGTAACACTGAGTTTTACTGCTAACAGAAACAGAAACATATTTAAGGCTACTATCACAATGATGTGTTGAACAGAAATAATTCCCTCTACTCTAATCTCTCACCAAACACAGCACAGAAGAGATACATTAATCTGCTACTACCATTTTCTGTTAAAACGATTTTTCAACACAATACTTATTAAAACAAAATCACTCACCAATTTTTTTCATGGAAATCTGAAATGAACTTTTTAGTTATTAGATTTATTACATTTTTTATTAAATGAAAGCTAAAATCTTGCTAAGAAAAAAATTCACTCTCTCACCAGTTACATAAAGGCTAAGATTTCCTGTTGCTGCAGAAACTACCATTTTGTCCTGATTCATGTCTATATAAAACATAATGTTAATTTATAAAATGTAGGGGCTGAATTAATTTCAAGTTTGAAATAACTAGAGATGATCAATGTTTTAAACAGACATTTAAACACTGAACTATGCTAAATGATAAGGAAAATGATTTTTATATCATTGAAGATTGATGAAGTTCTTAAAAAACAAAATACAAAATTGGAAGTTATCTGAACTTTTTCCCAGCACATGGACAAAGCCAAGGTTAGAGAAATTAGCTTAATTCAAAATGTAACCTAAAATAAAAAAATATTTTTCTCCCCACTCAAAATTCCTGGGTTTGGCTGAAGCCAACAGCAGAAATTCCAAAATTGATTCTTAAGGGATATTTTCAGCACAGAAATAAAGGACTCTACAGACAAAGTAATATTTTAAAAGTTTTTAAGGTTTATATAAGTAATCAGACCTTCTGATGCTTATCTTTACTGAATTGCTGAAGCTTGTGGTGTTGGTATACTTCATATATGGATCTGTTGTTCAGATATTGAAGTTAGTGGAAAAGTTCAGTGAACATTTGTTGGAAATTTGATTTATCTGTAAATTGGTTAATCATGTTTGTAAATCCAATAAAAGAGACCCACACAACTACAGTAAAATTTAAACTTATTACTTCTTCTAAAACATGCTTGGAAATTCCAAAAGTCTCATAGATATAGTTTGTTGAAATCCATGCAGATATGTTGTAATAGTGGATTTCATAAATCTATGCTTTAGTTGTACTGAGGGTGACATTAATTATACACTGTCATCCACATAGGTAATACATTATCCTAATTAACTGGTTTAGATAAAATGGAAATAGAAAACTTCATGTATCAGCATGCTGTTCATGCTTACTTTTACCCTGATGGCTGCTGTAGAGATACTGGGTTTTTGTTAGCATGCAGTGTCATTGAGAAATATCATTTACAGGCCACAGTAAAATATTTATCACACAGTTCACTTAATTGAAAGTCATTAATCATAAGTAACCATAAAAGTTACAAATATCATAGATAGACTTATGTAAAAAATTTATATTAATCTTACTGAGATAAGTTGGTGTTTGGAAATTATGTGTCTAAAGAGTACATAGTCAATGTAGGTTGGGGGAGGGGTGCTAGGGTTTTGATTTGGGTTTCTTGTAGGGTTTTTGGTTGCTTTTTTTTTTCCTTTGTAATGAATGTGCTGGAATTATGCCTGAAATTATCTATAGTTTTGATTTAAGAAAATTAAGTACCCTAAGCCCATCTTTACTGATCAATTATGTTAATTAAAACTTTGCTATGCTGTTGTTTTCAATTAGAAGAAGAAATCTGTGAAGATGACATTTAAATACGTCATTTCTAGTCACAGAGATACAAAAGAATATGTACATATGTACACACCCAGTTCTTGATGTTCCATAGGTTTTATATTTATTTTATTTTATTTAAGAAAACCAACCAAAAATATTAGCAACTTTCTGGGTGGACATGTTTTTTTTGTTCTACCTGGATACTGGATCCTCACTCTTTTCTTAATTGTGGAGGTTCAATTGAATGTTTATGCAGCTCAACAGAGAACTGCAGTCGACCTGCAACAGGCCACTACCCCAAGGATTCAGAGTACATTCCAGGGAAGAAATGGAAGTGGGAGTTTAATTGATATTGGCTGCTCCTTAATATTATACTACTTCCCTGAAGTTCTATGGTTATGATAATATCTCAGGTCACAAACCAGGCAGTAAGAAAAGTGAGCCTTAAGCATCCCTGTCCTGCAGTTGAAATAGATCAAGACTTGTATCTCGTGCCACAAAATATTAATTTTTCTATGAGAGCAAGTGGTAAAAATCAGGTAAGTGAGGAGCAGAAAAATAAGAGCAAACCTAAGGACTGGCACTTAGATGATGTCTCCAGATTCCAGAGATTTTGCATAAACCAAATGAGGCAGTGTCCTTGAAAAAACCTGTTCCAAAAATGTCAGAGGTTCAAGTATGTCCTGTAATGAGTCAGCTGTTGGGATTCACTTTAGGGAAATATTTACCCTTCTATGAAGTGAAAGTAGGATGCTGTCATTCTGTTCAAGAATCATGCCCCCTTCACATGGGTTTATATTGCTTGAAGCTGTGTGTAGTATCCAAGCTGTTGGCTAAAACAGCAATAAGAAGCACACTAGCTAACAGAATTCCTGACTGAAATAAGATTATTGAACTTACTTTTTTTTAATCAAATTGAATGTTGAATAAGGTACAACATATAATCACTATTAAGAAATTATTTAAATACTGAATTGGACAAAACCTCTAGGTTGAATAACAGTTTTTCCTCATGTTTCCACGGGCACAGCAGTTAATTGAAACTGTGGAAGGTATCTTTAAAATATCATAGAATGATAGAAAAATTTATGTTGGAAAAGACCTTTAGGATCATCGAGTTCAATCATTAACCCAGCACTGCCAAGTCCACACTAAACCACGTTGCTAAGCCCTGCATCTCCACAGGTTATAATGCCTACAGGGACAGTGACTCGACTTCCTTGGGCAGCCTGTTCTAATTCTTGACAACGCTTCCTGAGAAAGTTTTTTTCCTAACATCCAATATAAAAGTCCCCTGATGCAGCTTGAGGCTGTTTCCTCTTGTCACTTGTTACCTGGGAGAAGAGGCTGACCCCCACCTCTTCTCAGGCTGTTGTAGAGATGGATAAGGACCCTCCCGAGGCTCCTTTTCTCCAGACTGAACACCCCCAGCTCCCTCAGCTACTCTCCATGAGACTTCCCCAGCCCCATTGCCCTTGTCAGGACATGCTTTAGAAATCTCTGGGGGGTTTGTTGCTTTTTTTTTCCCCCTTGTGAAGAGCTTGGATGTAAGGAAATGAATCATTATTGATAAAGGTGGAAATAGCCTGCAATTAATTTTTCATCAATTGGTTTTGATTATTTATACTCAATCTGTGCTAGCAATACAATCTTCTTTTACAGTTGTGCCCCTTTGGGCATTTGCAGATCCTGTTTTAGAAATGTTTCCAGTGTTAATGACATGATGACCCTATCAACTCTTACTACAGCATTGTTTTAATATGGATGGAATGGAATGAGTTTGCAGCTGCCAACAGACTAAAATTTAAAGAAATAACTTCATGAATAACACATTAAAATAAATATTTTGGGTTCTGCATGAGATTTTCAAGATTTATGTTGGGATTCATGTCAAGAAATTTGTGCTTCTCACTTCATGAATCCCAGAGGAAAATGCAAGGATGTTTTGGGTGATATTATTTTCAAAGCAAAATGTTAATCAGAATTTTCATTCTCTTACCTTTGTTTGGACTTGTTCAGTCCTGATGGATAAGCTAGTTCACAGTTTATGAATTTCTACTAATCAGATTAAAGGGCTTTATCTGGTGGCTATGTACTCATGACATCAGTAAACAGAAAGAGATGTTGAAGAATCTCTTTGTGGAGGTGACAGGAGAAGCATGCATTTCCAAAAATGGAAGCAATACAAGGTAATATTAATGACAACATAATTGTCATGATCTCTTTCTGAACCTAATATTTTATAATTTTTTAAAGTCATTATGTCATCTTAAAGAGTATGCAATCATAATGAAACAAGATTGACTTCAGCGAGAGCTCTGGTGGTCCTGCCTCAACAAAGTATTTACTATGTGCTTAAAAGAAAAAAATTTACTGGGTACTTCGCTGAATGAAGGCCTATGTCTGTGTAAAAAATTATTCAAAAACAGAGGAGGGGAAGGAGAAGAAGCAAAAAAGGTGTGGAAGAGAAATCCAAGGCTTCTCTTATTCATAAAATATCATTCACACCAGCATTATTAATTTTTTGATTAAAGATTTATGATATTGGAAACAGGATGAAGAATAAAAGTACTTATAAACACAAGCATGTTCCAGCTTCAGTCTGAACAGTGTGCAACAGGTCTGGTTTGATCCCTTTGCTCATTAGTGGCTGTGTTGTACAGCATACTACACTTATCCTCTGGCCTTTATCTCCATTATCATTACTAAGGCTTTCATTATAAGGTCAAGTATCTAGGAAAAGGTAACAAATTTTATAAGTGACTTATGCATAGAGAGTTTCTGTGAAATGTTTATAGCTATTTGAAAAATAAATATTGGCTTCACTGTTTCCTTGCTTTTCTTAATGCAAAATTAAGTTTAAAAAATGCCAAAATGAATTATGTGGCACTAAGACCTTGGTAGAAAAATATAAACAGACTATTAAAACATATTTCAACTCCCTTGGCGTCATTTGTGGCCAATAAACAGTCATCTATGAGTGAAAGGTTAACTGACTGTCACCCATTTATGTTCCAAGTCCTTTCCTGGTGCCACACTGACCAGGCTAACAGAGATCAGCATGTTTTACATGCCTTTTTTCCCCTAAAAACCCAGGTCATGACCTAATAAGAGCTGAGATTCACGATAATGACTCCTTTGGTTCAAATGGCATGGAGGTAGGTGCAAAGAGGTTTTACTTCAGTGCAACTGAAATATAATTCTAAATAAAAGAAAACAAAACATGAACAGTGAGAATGCATTTGGGTCAAGTGTGTTGAGCTGTTCCAGGACTGATTTGAAACTGAAAACCCTTCAGCCTTTAGGATCTGATGAAACAGAAGGCTGGAGACCAGACTCTATGGTACCAAGCACTTTTCTTTTTCTAATTAGGCTTTCATTGTTGTTGAGTACCTTCTTCTTGCAGGTCTTTGCAGAACAACCAAACAATAAAAACTTCACTGTATTGTATATCACAATAATTTTGTGCTCTGGTGTTCAAAGTTGTTATCTGTTTGAAGGTTTATGCAAATTAGCAGCTCTTTAGACGTGGTGTATACCTCTGCTTTGTGGTCTAACTCATTCACTGTATTGCTGCTGTGGACCAAATAATATCACTTTTATTACCCTTACCTTAGAGTCAGAGACAGGAAAATCAGGTATGTTCCCATTTGATAGGAAAAAAACCTCAAAACTCAAACTGAAGAGAACAAGAAACTCTTGAAGATTAGTGAAATAAATGACTACTGAAAAATCTGGGATGATCCCTTTGCCAGATTCTCTTCAGGCCCCACAGGTACACTTTACTTTTTGACTCAGAAAAGAAGGAAACTCTCAAAAAATACCACCCCACTTTGCTTGTATTTGCTGAAAATATAGTGAATCAGTGCAGAAAGTGTTCTCAGGATCAGGCTCTAGAAACCTAGCCAGTAGAGCTGTTAATGATAAAAGGACAGGGAAAAACCACTGGCCTTCGTTGGCCGCAAAGTTGGTAACAGATTTCAGAGACTTTAACTGTGTACATTCTAGATTAAATAGGGGTCGCTCTAAGAATTTCTGCGTGTGTTTTTCAAGCAGATGAAAGCTTGCTCTGTCAGTTCTCTGAGCAGACATGAGCTCATTCTGCCCACACTCTATCCTGGCTGGAAGCTGAACTGTCGCAATAAGCGCGACACTGAGCCCACTCACGGGCAGGATATTTTAGCTTGGGCTCGATGCCACATTGACAGCTCTACAAGCTTCTGTTTAGCACAGAGAGTGGGCAGGGAGTCAGCAGCTATGGGGGCACAGACAGCCCACATTCTCTGAGGGGACCCCCAGGTCCCATTGTTCTTTGCTTCTGCATTGTGGAGATCTAAGTTTGAATGTTTGGCTCATGGTGAAAACTGTGGACTTTTCAGAAAACTTTGCAAGCACTTTTTTTTTAATCAGGAGATATTGTTACTAATATTAAATAAATTCATCATAATCTTGTAAGCACTTAGTGGTCAACTTCATTTTGATGGAGATCTTAGGCATCCCCTTTTCTCATTGAAATCAGACACATCCCATTTTTTGTACTCAGATTCTCTACCTTTTCTGGACTGGCATTTGGAAGAGTCATTTTTTCAGTTTTGATCAAAGTTATGGGAAGAATAATGTCCAAGTTAAATATTTTGAGCTGGACATGAATTTGATCCCAAAAATATACTGTACTTTACAACTTGTACAGATAATAGTGAAGAGCACAATACAATCAGGGAATCTTCATTAAAGAAACTTTTCCAATACAGAAATGTTTTCTAATTGTGAATTTTACAGTGAGATTTTTTTCCTCATTCTGCATTCTACTTTTGCATTAGTTTTTCTGTTTGCACACTTTAGATGCTGCAATACTAAATTTTCTGCGTATCAGTGGTTAGCAAACATTAATGAAACTCTAAATTTTCACACTGCAATGCTGTATCTATCTGCAACTTTTGACATGTCCTTACATATATCCTTTACACTTTGTACACAAATTTTTGCTATGCTAATCTACATTCTGATTATATTTTATTATATTATATTTGTTATATTAAGTTGCAGAGGGTTTTAATACTTATGTTATACAAGAATTAAGTGAATTCAAACTAATACTTATGTTATACAAGAATTAAGTGAATTCAAACTGAAAAAGTTACAAGAGCACACAACTGCTAATTAAGAAAATTATTGTAACAATAAAAATTTGTTATTATATTATTAATTTTTTTATAGAAATTGAGGCAAGTATCACATCACTTATGTCTCTGTGATGGGGAGTTTGAATTTGAAAACCACATGATCTTGGAGATGTCTGAATATTCTAAACAGAGCAGTTTTGACACAAAAATTTCCTCATGGGTGGCAAATATCCAGAAGTGTCTCAGCTACACAAGATCCTTTTATTCAGGAGCTGTTTCATGTCAAAGCCCAGTGGAGATGAAGAAAAAATTTTACGAGCTTCTGTATCGAAATCTACACTAACAAAAACAACAGTACTTTTAAGTAGATGTTTAAGCATCTTTGTAGATGCTTTGATGGAAGTAGTTTAAAGAAATGTAGCTCCTTTTGGTGTTATTACTGGTAGAAGTGGGAGCTCGTACTTTGGAGACAGTGAAGTCCATTCAGCACAGGATTTGATAAATTTTGTTAAAGTACTTGTTTGACATTCATTCATAATGTAAATGTAGATGTGGCGTAAAGCAATAGAGGCTTAAAAGTAAGCAACACTGTGCAAGAAGACTGACAATGTAGATAGTGAAGATAATAAAAACAAGCAGAAAGTAGATATTTTAAATTGGAGAAGAAGAAAAAACTGTCAACATCTTATTAAAGTCTGTGCAGCTTTCTTTCAGGTGCCACGCCACGCTCTGTCTACCCCTGTTAGCTGGGACAGACCTTGTGGAATCTCCACTGAACTTCAATATGTAAAAAGTAAGATCGCTACTGAGTTTCCATTGATAATTTTCTGCCAATACTTACATTCATTAAAGAGTTCTCTCAGACCTCAGACTCATGTACCTGTGCAGTAGCCCTCAGCAAGGATTTCATAACACTGTTCTGTTTAGAATTACATTATTCTCACATAAATGTACTTTTTGTACTTTTTTTTTTTAAGATTCTTCACTAGGTAGTAAGTGGTTGAGCTACTCATGGCTGTTACTCTCAACTTTTCATGTAACAATTTGTGGATCTGAGTGACTACTACCCACAACATAGGAATTAAGGTTTTTATGGACTCAGCAAGAGAAAGGTTTAAAACCACAAAACTTCCCTCAGCATGCCATAACCAGGAACGTGTGTCCTGTTGCAAAGAAATTGTTCAAGATTCACTGAGCCTCAAAGGGAGTACAAATGTAAGTGTGTAACAGAACAATATCCACTGATTCATAACATAATTATGTAATTTAATAAAAACCTATTTAATTCAAAATAAGACATTGAGCAGGGAGCATAATCTTAGAAATCCCTCTCCCATTTCATTGACAAGTGACCTGGTACCTATTCATTCACTGAGCAGTGAATTTGTCCTGCACAGTGTCAGAGATTCATCGAGGAGCCAGTTCCCTGGCAGCACGGATTGCTGCTTTCTCTGGGGAAGCAATGACTATGGTCTGGATACCCTCTGGCAAATGAATGCATTAACCCAAGGCCTTTCATTTCTTTCTTGAGTAAGACAAGGCATTGTCTCCTACCTTCAGGCTGTGGGCTGTGAACTGTCAGGGGATATAAATGGATGCCTTGCTATTTTCAGAATTTCCTAATGGTTAACTCTAGGCAGCTCTCTGCTCTGCATGTTGCCTGATTTGGCTTCTGTCTAAGGAGCTTATCTCTCCCCAGGCATGCACAGAGAATCGAGTGTCTCAGACAGGGTCCTGCAGTCTGTTCCTAGGGCTCAACAGCTTTAATGTTAACACTGAAAAACCTTTATCTCACCTACCTGTAGGAAAATGTGTGAATAATCACTTACATGCATTAAATCCAGGATGATGTCTAAGACTAGAAAATTGTTACAAAATATTCTTCTTTTGTTGCCTCAAGTTTGAACTGATGTTTATTTTATAGTAGATAAGCTATATGGGAAAATAAGACACTTTTGTTCTTGCTCATATATTTTCTGTTTCTTAAAAAACAAGTTTAGGAGTCTGGAGGAGGAGATAATGTCATGCCCACTATGTTCCATAGTGATCGCTGTGGTGGAACATATTGGAAAACAAGCTTCTCTCCAGTTAAGGGGCTGAAAAGCCCTAAAATACCAATGGAAAGAAAAGTTTCTAGAATCATAAGAGCAAAATCAAACCTCATCACTGAAAGTCTCTTACTAATATCCTATAACAAACTACTGGAAGGTGGGCTCTGCAGGCATGTGAAACTGAATATATGGAGAATTATCCAGTATTGATGAAGGAAATATATCAGCTTGGAGAAGGTAATTGAAAATTAACCTGTTAAGGGAAAGGGGTAGAGAAAATCAAGACTGAAGACATCATCAATTTAGAGATAGCTTGGAAGAGCTAATAATGAAAATAGATAACAGATATCTACCTATTATTGATCAATAAGTGGATATACCAAAATGGTTAGGACATGGTTACACCAAATTCTGAATGTGGCTTACACTGGAGGCTTTGCTTTCCTCCTTGAAAACAAGGCTGCTGTACTACCAAGAGTGTATCCCTAGTAAAGCTTGTGTACCAGCACTTTTCTAAAATCTTAAGGAAATAATTCTCTTGTGTTTATGGAACACCAATGTTGATTTCCCTCCATGTCCTAGATACTGGTTCGTTAAGGAGTTCTAGCATTAACTGTGGCCAAAATAAAACATTTTAAAACAGATAGCGTCTGATAAATTGTATAATTTCTGAGCTGCATTTGCATATATGAATCCTTTACAGTATTTAGTGAATAATATAATAAAATCAAAGAATCATAGAACAGTCCCACAAAGATGTGGAAGGTCTAACAGAAATCTAGGCAGATGACATCTGTAGCTCTCTCTTGTCCACTGATACAGCCACTCCATCTTAGAAGGCCACTGGGTTGGTCAGGCAAGGCTTGCCCTTGGTGAAGCCTTGCTGGCTATTTTAAATCACTTCCCTGCCTTCCATGTGCTTTAGAAGAGCTGCAAGGAGGATCTGTTGCATGACCTTGCAGGTACAGAGGTGATGTTGACAGATTAGTAGTTCCCAGTCTTCCTTTCTACTCTTTTTACAATTAGGTGTAGTGTTTCCCTTTTTCCAGATCAGAACCTTCACCTGACTACCATGACTTTTAAAATACCACAGAGAGTGGCTCGGCAACTCCATCAGCCAATTCCCTCAGGACTCTGGGATGCATCTTGTCAGATCCCATAGACTCATATATGTTCAGGTTCTTGAGATGGTCACAAACTTGATCTTCTCTTACAGTGGACTTTGCTTCCCCAGTCCCCATTTTGTGGTCTGTTTGCCCATACACTGCCAGTGAAGACTGAGGCCAAAAAGTCTGTTGAGTACCTCAGCCTTCTCCTCATCTGTTCTTACCAGATTTGTCAGTCTTGCTTATGGTGGAGAATATAATTTATTTTACTTTTTCTCTTGCTGACACACCTGTAGAAGCCCTTCTTATGATTCTTTGCCTAGTTCAGCTCCAGCTGCGCCTTCACTCTCCTGATTTCATCCCTACATAACCAGGCAGTGTACCTACACTTTTCCCAGGGTACCTGGCTGTCTTCCTCTGCCTGGGCATTTCCTTCTTATCCTTTAGTTTGACCAGCAGGTCCCAACTCGGCCATGGTGCTCACTTGCCTTTCTTCACTGATTTCTTGCACCTGTGGTTTGTTAGATCTTGAAAATTAGGGAAAGTGTCCTGAAAGATCTAGCAGTCTGTTCTGCTCCCTTGTCCCTGAGGACACTTTCCCAGGGGCTCCTATTAACCAATTCCTTGACTGGATGCTTGCTTTCCTAAAATTCAGGATCCTGATTTTACTCTTGGCCTGACCTATATCCCTCAGGACTGCAAACTCCACCAATGCATGAGCAACATGGTCTAGTGGGAAGTGTCCCTGCCTTTGGCAGGGGGTTGGAACTAGATGATCTTAAAGTCTCTTTCAACCCAAACCATTCTATGATTCTGTGATCCTATGAGCACTGAAGTGCAGGCTGCTTCCAATCCTCATGTCAGTGATTAGCTAGCTCACTTTTGTTGGTGACCATCAGATCCAGCAGTCCATCCTCTCTGGTAGGGCTGCCTATTGCCTGGCTTAAGAAGTTATCCTCCATGCACTCCAGGAGTCTCCTGGATTGTCTACAGAGTGCTATGACAATTTTTCAGTAGATGTAGGAGTGACCGAAGTCCCCCAGCAGGAAAAGAGCCTGTAAGTGCAATGTTTCCCATAGCTAGAGCAAGAAGGCTTTGTCAATAGGCTCCCTTTGATCAAGCGGCCTGTAGCAGACACCAACAACCAGGCTCCCCTTGTTGCCTCAATCTCCAATTCTTACCTGAAAGCTTTCAATCTGTTTGTGGCTGTTGTTCAGAAACAACTCTTTGCAGTGTATCCATTTATGGATGTAGAGCCTCCACCCGTCCTCCCTTGCTGGTTCCCTCTGAGCAGCCTGTGGTCACTGACAGCCATACTCTGATCAGGGGGCTCATCCCACCAAGTTTCACTGATGGCAAGTAGGTTTAGTTTTCTAGTGGCTCGGTGGCTCTGCTGCCCACGCTGTGTGCACTGGGCTGTCAGCTGTGCCACCTTCTCAGAGGAATTCCCTTCATTCCCTTGAGGTATTTCACTGATATTTCACTCTTAGCTTCTGTTACCTCAGGAGCCCCTGGCTCATCTTCTTAGGACTTCATCTGCACTGCAGTGTAGCCAGAACATCTCACTGCATTCTCATTAGATTCTATAACAAAGAAGAAGGAAACCTCTGTTCCTGCTTCATGATAGTCACAGCTATCTTATATTGAACTATAAATTACTTTAATGTAGTTAGAAGTGGGAAATGATTAGCTGTGGATGGATAGTGTACATTGGGATTTATGTGGATTAAGTTAATTTTTTTATTCATAAATTCCATAAGTATATTTACACCAACTTTCAGCCAAAGAAATTGTTACATTTAATTTCTGCTTACATTTGGAGATACTATATGAACTGCCAGTGAGTTTTAGTCAGTGATATGATATAGCAACACTGGCATGGTTCCAGAAAGACCTCTGGTTAATGGGCATTGGATTGAATCCTTGCACTTCCAGTATTTAGACTTCATGGAATATTATTGGACTGACAGTGCTACTAAATAAAAGAAAATTATTTAAGTCAGATATTTATATATACATAAAGATGTTAAATATTTTTTTCCATATTATTGATTTTATACCAATGTTTGTTGAAAATATTTTCAAATCATAGAAATTATGCATACCACAGATACCATTCTGTTTGTTAATAGGATTTTACATGGCTATTTCCTCTGAAGTAGACTTGCAAATTGAATTTCCAGCTTCCAAAGAAAAGTTAATTACTACAGGCTTTTTACATTTTTGCACCAGGATTATTTTTTTGGTTATTCTGTATTTTTCATATTTGGCAAGAAAGGTACTGGGGTCTGGGTGCATAACTGGGTCCCAAAGGATCTGTGTTCATTTTTTCACTTTGCTACAAATTTCCTATATGCCTTCCACTGCACTTTTCTTCCACGTTTGAGAAAAGACTGAATAGACCCTTCAAAGTTTTAACTGTGATACAAATCACACAGAAGAAGCTAAGCCGAAGGCTCAAAAAACTTACGAGTCAAATTGATCCCCTATTTTACCTAAAAAACTCAAGTGACACAATAAGAAATATTACTTAGACAAATTCATCACTGAAAAGCCTGGGTAATAACAAAGAACCACACCAATATTTAAAAACTAGATTTTGTACACCAAGGAAGTGAAAATGGCCTATTTGTGTCCTGCTTCTGAAGCAGCAGTTCTATGTGGATATGTTTTTTAATTAAAGGTACATAAAACCATCTGTTCCCATAAAAGTTGTACTCTCAAATAATAGCTATTTTACTATCTATTACAGAATTTTCAGCAGTACAATTTAAAAGACTGTACAGATAAATCTGTTTTTCTCTACAGATAGATAACTGAGAATTTTTGCAAGAAATCCCATCATTAGTTCAAAAATGGTGCTCAAATAAATAAATTACACATTAAAAAAAGTCTACGATTAACAATACATCAAGGCTTCTGGCAGCAGACTATTTACCAGATTTGTCTAAGAAAACAGAGAAAAATAATACTATTGCTGAAACTAAATATACAAATTTTTAATCAAACAAGAGCTAAAAGTCCAATGCTCTACTCAGTGAATTGAAGCGTTTCTGCTACCAGAGAGTTTAATGACTACCTTTCCTGTTTGCAACAAATTTCATCAACTTATCTCCTCTGAGGACCCACACACCTGACTCTTCCCTACATGGCTGTCCTGTCAATGGGTCTCTTTTGCTCCACTACAAATGGATCTATGCTCTCTTTCACTTTCTCATGAGATTTTTCTAATCACTTTCTCATGCTTGTGTCTTCTTAATTTTAACTACCAAAAGCCAGCCACTGCCTTAAGTCCATGATGACTCACAGAAGTTAGGATATTCTCTGTCCATCATCAGTTTTCACCTATGCCTACATCAGTTCCAAAGCCTTGCTCACCTGAGCAGAGCTGTCTGATTATTTAATAATATTTCTCCATGGATAGGACCAAAGTTAGTGAGTCATTGCAGCAACAGCAAACTTTTATAACTAAAATAATTATTAAATACCAGAGTACATTGTCACAAGGAGGTGAGAGTCTGTTAAACCTCTCTAATGGTTCTAAAGTACAAATAGCTCAGCCAATTAAAAAGTACAATTCACCCACTTTTCACCCCTTGCTTTGCTTGGAAGTTCTTGTCCTGTATCATGAGTAGAAAAAACAGATGAATCTGCAGGTTGAAATTACTACTGTCCAAAATTCAGCATCAAAATATCTGTTTTCATAAAGTAATATGTAGGATTATGAATTGCGATGTCTGATATCCCAGCACATGGTTATTTCTCCTGTTCAGTTTTGGAGGATCTGAGGACACAGGTCAGAGCAGCAGTGTATCACAGCTGTACAGCTCCTAAGAACATCAAACAATGTCAAGTGGGCTAGGCAGAGTCTACACATGAAAAGAGGAGAGGCTTTGTGTCTTTTAGGATTCTCTTTTAACTCATGTTTTTATAGTTCTATAAATAAATCTTAATTACATTAAGAAATCCTGCACTAAATTGATCTGCAAGACCTGGCTCTTCTTACTCCATGGAGATTTTACTTGCCCTAGTGTAAGTTGCAAAAAGTCTGACAGAGATATTTTCATCATATTTACAGAGTCTCTGTGTAATCATCTTGTGTAGATAAGAAACATAAGGATGCTATAAAACAAGTAAATCACTTAGACACTGTTATTTAAGATTTCACATGTGGTGTAACATTTGATTTTCTGTTTCAGTTATCATTTATCATTATACATCTACTGATTCAGTAACCACCTTCTCATCTCAGCCTTCTTCCCAGTCATCATCTGGGATAAATAGACTTTATTCTGATTTCCCAGAAAATCTCTTGGAGCTGTCTCATTTTGAAAGAGAAACAAATATATTTGAACTTACATGTGTTCAGCATTACTCTTTTTAATAATAGATTCTTTAGACTAATAAAAAGTAGTAAAGAGAATACAAAAAGCCCAGAGAAAAAACAGAACCCCTCTGAAATCACCAACTGGGACCTATCCAGACTGAATTGAACTTTGCGTAATGTTGAGGCTGGATTTTGGAAGAACAACATGAAAATTATTTTTGATATTTTCTCAAGCAGATTTTATCATTTCATGGTATTTTCTTTATTTTCTTTTCTTTCATTTTTTTATTTTCCTTTCCTGTTTTTTTCTTTTCTTTTTTAACTGTATTTGAGCATAAAACCTGGAACCTTATTTTTTCACAGGTTCCAAATGTACAAGGTACTGCCATAGCAAAATTAAAGATGTTCCATTTCTTGAGTTTTTCTTTTCATTTCAATGCCCTCTTTATATTTCAGATTTTCTTGATCCACTTCCCAGACCAGCTTAGAAACTTGTCTCTTTACTGGTTACTGTTACTTAGTGAATTTAGGTTATTTGAAACTAATGTGCATCTAGCCAGTCTACAATTACATATTTTTGCTAACAGAAACAACATTTAATGTGGGTCATTATAAGAACTGAGCTTCCAAAATAAGACAGCATCTGTTTTGTTTGGCAAAATTATTTCAAATAACAGAAATTAAAGTTTTAGAAAGGTGTGCTGTTCTGTGTTTGAGCCATTGGAAGCAAATATGGCAAATGCTGGAAAGTTGTGAAGGAAAGGCACTGGGAGCAGGAGTTTGGGAATTGTGGTTTTCAGCTTCAGAGGAATTACTTAAATCCTTAACGACAGCTCCTCAGATAAAGGGAAAACAGCATCCTCTGAAGGGTGGCCAGCTGTTTAGTACTCAATAATTAGGTTTTTATTCAGCCAGCCTTCTGGAATTGCTTCTATCACAGATAGTGATGCTGGCAAGCAAAATAAAGAGGTTTTATGTCATAGGATGCATCCCTGTAAAAATTTATAGAATAGCCCAACATAATTTTGGTTTGCAAAATATCTTTTGGGCATATATTTGTCTGGACTAGGCACCAGTGCATTTGGGAAGCATGAAAAACAGTTTAGACTTGCATGTGGCTTACACATCATTATTTCCAGAACTGTCACCATGTTACTCAGCTATTTTCTTTAAATATTCAAATATACTTGAGTAAAAATATTAGAGGAATTAATCTGAAACCCAAAGGGCCAACAGAGATGGACTTTTTTACTTCTTTATGTTTTCCTCTTTGCTTATTCCAGAAAAGTGTGAATGAAACTGATTCCCCATTTCTTCAACAGAGGAGGTTCAGTTTCACCATAAGGAGACCACAGAGTGTGAGCAGATCTGATTCTGGCCTTCATTAATACTATGGAAAAGGACAGGAACCAAAAGTGCAGTCAATACTCTCCAGTCAAATTCCCTTTAATTTTTGTGGAGAAGTGACTTGGACATGGGTAGCAGAATTTATGCCCATTACTAACATTATACTCTTTGAGGCTTGTATGTCCCCTCTGATTTAATTTCTACAGGTTTGAATTATACCCCTTTTGGTTTTCCTGATCAGCAAGAAGAATTCACATGGATCAATTTTAACAATCTTTTCCATGTTCAGAAAATATGATTTGTATTGCAAAAGATCTCCCTTTTCTATAATGAAAGTGGGTTTCCTTTACCCTTCCCTTCCCTTCCCTTCCCTTCCCTTCCCAGCACTTTGAAACAAAACAAGACATTCTCTTGCTATTTTGCCATGAATGAACACAGAGGAGTCCTGAGAAAGAAATCCTCTCTAAACACAAGCTTTAACATGTTAAATTTTCAACAGCCTTCCAATTCCTCAACAATACATGTTGTCCTTAGTTCAGAATAAAGATGAACAAAACATAGCCTGGTTTTTTTTAGCAAATTCAATCATTTTAATCCATCCCCTGAGTAATGCTCCTTTCCTCTGATTCATAATACATTTTGGAGCTATTTGTAACTGCCCTTCAACATTTTTCCTCATTTAACAAGGATTTGTCCCATCTTTTCCTTTTGAACATCTACTAATGTTTAAGACCCCACATCACTCACTTTTACACTGCTCCTTTTATGTTTTGTGTAAATCTTTCTAGCCTCTGTTTTGAGAAATTCCCTATATTTACTCGCTGCCTAAAGCTCCCTCGGAATAGGTGCTCCACCTTTCCTGCTTTAGGGAAGTGGCTTTCCCGGGGCAGTGCCAGGCACAGCACTGCTGGAGGCAGCAGGGGATAGAGTTATCCTTTGTGTGCTGAGGGACAGTCCTTGCTTTATGCAGGAGCTAAACTCATGCTGATTGCTTCTAAATGTGTCCTCTGCACTTGTCCAGCATTCACTGCTGCCCCCAGCAAACCCCAGAGGGGAGGGGCACCACTCTGGGTCCCACCTGGGCACAGCCTGTCAGTGGAAAGAGCAAATTGCTCTCACCTCCATTTCTCTGGGGACCCGGGGGGAGGGAGGCAATCAGCATTTTTTGAGAATCATGTTACTTGGATTTAAAGATCTGAATACCAGGCTAGTTTCACATGCCATGAATGTTTGAGTTTACAATATATCTGTTTCTCTACTGAGTCTTATGCTAATTAGATGTGCTGTAATAAATAATTGGATATTTTTTCTTTTTCTAGCATTGTACCGTCTGCTCATATGAAGCAATGATTAAAAATAATATAATTGACTGCTTAGGTTATCCACATTTCTTGTATCTTCAGGTTCTTTCTTCTTTTTTTAAAAAATAAGTTTTTATCTTAAAAAATATGGGTGAAAAAAATTATTGAGAATAGTTTTTGTGTTTAATTTCCTGAAAATAAGATCCAGCATTCTGTTTTTCCTCTTCATTTACACTAAATTTTTGGTTTGGAAATATCAGATGGTTTAACAGCATTTTTGGTCTTCTATTCCCATGTCCATTGTCTCAGTCTTATGCTTCTGAGGTAGATATCCTTCAGATTTTAATGAAGAATCCAAATATTTTTTCTATTCAATCAATTTTGAGTTCTGAATATAAAAGTTATATAATTTTTAGCAGTTCTACCAGACAACATGATTAATAGATCCATTGTTCTCAGATATGTTAGGCTTACTCTATCCTTCCATCACTGAGAAATCTGATTTCTGTTTTATTTTTACAATCTTTATCCACTCTGGATGAAAATCAGCATCATATTATTGTCCATTCTCATATTTGACATGCGAACAATGAACAATATTTATCACTCAGCAGAGTCAAAAGAATTTCAATAGATTCTTACCTGTAATTCTGTTTTTCATTTCCTATGTGAAATCTGTCATATTGTGAATATGCTCGGTTTCCTTCCCAGTCCATTAATTCAATTCTTAGAGAATATTGCCTCTGACTTGTTATTGCAAAGATAAATTCATTTCCCAGCCAATGTTCACCTGATGGGTTACCAAAACCCTAGAAAAAATTGGCAAAATAACTAGATGTAATTATTTTAATTGGTAGAGCCTTTATACAATAATAAAACCATCATATTTTACCTGTACATTCTAATTACTCTCTGCTCCAGTCTGACTGTCTCTAAACTGATTCTACTAATATGTGTGATGTAGGAATGTCATGCAGTTCAGCTGGTGTTTGAAAGGGCAGCTGATAACTGAGGTTATCAGTTGGAAATCATTTTCCAGGTACACGATATTAATAGCATGATGCTGTATTTGCACCTTGTTCAGTGGGAATACTGGACATAGTCATGTTCTATAATGCATTTCATATGATGTTGAACTTTTTTGTTTATCTCTCCTGGTTACCCAGCTCTCCTCTCATTTCATATATGCAGATGATCTTATTTTCAGTTAAGCTAACTATATCATTTTCAAAGATGAAAAAATAATAATGAAAGAAAAATTATAATTAGTTTTCAAAACTAATCCCTCGGCATATGTTTTTATACATCTTCCAAGTTTTAAAGTTGCTTAAATTATAGTGAATATTTTACTACATTAAATTTAAGGTTTTATTTAACGTCATTAACTTATTTGCTATATATTAGAATAATTGCTCATCTTAAACTATTAGTTCATATCTGAGAACTCTTCAGTCCATTTTACATTTTTCTTTTTTTCTCTCTTTAAACAGTAAAAATTATTTTCAATTATAATATTTCCTTGTGAAGAACTAATCCAACATAACTGTGCTTATTCATATTTCTTTAGATAGGAAAAATCGAAACCAGAAATCTCTAGATTTGCTTACAGTGGTGTACTGGGGGTGTTTCAAAAGGTCCTGTGAAAATTTCCTTGTCAAATTAAATGAAAGATTGGATTATTTCCAGAAGGCACATATATTTTAAAGGGGTTAAAATCAAGAGATTTCCTTGGGACTAAAGGTTAGGTAATGAGAAATGTGTCTGTGAGACACATTGGCAAGACATCGATCTTCTCTATATAATGTTTCAGTCACTCCTAACATGAGATGAAAACATTGAAAGTAGAGCTCTCTCTCTCTTTTTTTGTTTATTGTGTTGCTGTGGCTCCAGCCCTGACCAGTTGGGTCTCTTGAGGATGAAATCCTGCCTCCCCAGAGGCCGTGTGGTAGGACAGGTAATACTCACTCAGGCAATGCATAGTTATATCAGCTGCAAACTTGTAAAGAAAATTAATTTAAAAAATTTAGAAGTTTAAAAGTTTGACTGCTCCAAAAAATAAAAATGAAGGAAATTTTTCTGTTGTTCCTACAGAGAATTACAGTAGAAAGTACTTTATTCAGGACTCATTTTTGTTTACACAGCCCTATCTGAGCATATATTTGGTGACTCACTGATAGTAGAGGCTGAGAAGAAATGCCACATTTGGCTATTCTGAGCTGAGTACACTAACTTATTGAATAAGCATGTCTGTCTTTTGGCTCAGAGACCATCAAGAGATACCCATGGACAAATTGCTTCACCCGCAAGAGCTGAAATTCAGTAGTCTGTAGCAAGTTGCAAAGAAGTCTCAGACTGAAATGTGGGAGGATACTATTAGTTGGCTTTTTCTTTTCTGCATGCTATTTCCTTATATCCTCTTTCTCCAGAAAACTATTTCCTATAGTAATCTCTGTAAATACTGGTTGTAGGAAATAGTGGTGATACCCTGATTTGAACACATCTGTTATCCAGTGTGAGCTGCTGCTCCTCAAGTTTTTGCATTATGATGCTTTCTGTTATTTCTCACTTACTGCTTTGATGGCATTCACATTCATATTTGGCTTCATGCATTGCTCCTAAAAGACAGAAATGCTTGTTCCTCACCTGTATGAATCCTGTCTACTGGCACACCCTTCTGTAGTTACCACTGTTTTCTGTCTGTGCCTTTGATTCTTTCCTTCTTCTTGCCTTGTCTTTCTACCCTTGACTGTCCCACCTGGTGTCTCCTGTTCTAGTAGCTATGGCAGTGTCATACCAGAGCAGTTGGTGGTTTGTCTCTGACGTCTTTCACCACTGGTCACTGTCACTCATCTCAGAGTAAGGCAAAATATCCTTGGCACGGACTACCTACCAGGACGTTAGTCTCCCAAAAATCCAGAAAGTAGAAGTGGAGCATAGTTGTTCAGATATCAGTCAAATTAGGTTTTATTTGGAGACATGGTTTCTTATTCATAATATTATTATTACTATTACTATTGCTATTACTATTATTATTATTATCAGTTGCCTTTCTTTAGGAGAAGATTATCAGGAAATTCTTTCTCCCTTTTTCCCAGTGCAGGAAAGCTGAGGGGACTCCCCTTTGAACTGTTGTCTATTGAATTATATATGTCTTATCTCATTTAGATTTCAGCCTATTCAGGATGTAATACATGTAGTGTTTTAACATTTTATGATCCCTTATGTGTTCTATAGAAACTCCAGACACCATATATGATTATTCTGAGGTAATGATTTTCTATTCTTCAAATTTTCACCTCCTTCTCCCTTTTCACATGTGTTATTACACTAAAATGAAAATCTATCACTAAGTGGCTTGCTCTCCTGACCAGAGGAAATGAAGATGCAGCAACAGGGAACAAAAGAAATGTAAAAAGAAATATTAAAAATTATGAGGTAATCCACCACACTAGTTATGAAAAATGGAATCAGGGGCTACAATACTGAAACTCAGAATAGAAATGCCTAGAATAAGATTTTTTTTTCCTTGACAGAAGTAACTTCTTTTTATGCAAACAACTTGCTCTTCTGAAAGGAAAACCAAGGAAGTAAGTGGGATATAAAACATCTCTCTGAAGCAAGGAATGTTCCAAAGGAGAAGCAGTGTACTTTATTAAACACCTAATATGGCTAGAAAGATATAAACAAACAAACAGGCATTCAAAGCTTTCAGAGATGTAAACCAGAGAGGAGCAGTACATTTCTGTTAAACACAGAGCTGGCAGCAGTTTCTTCAAGTATAATTTTATTATGCCAAACCCAACTGTTTCCAACCTGTATTTAGTCTGCAGTTTACTGCCTATATTTCAGAGCTGAAGAAAGACTTGCGTGCATACTGTTTTTCCCAGATAGTTTGGCTGACTTAATAACTACACAGCTCTCCATGTTTATATCTTACTTAGACTGTCTCTACTACAAGAACACTACTACTTTGATGGGATATGTAAACTTCTGTGTGCAGAAGTAATAACATAATATTAGCCAAAAAAACCCTGAAAAACATTATTTAATTTTGTGTTTCCATTCCCAGCCCTGAGGCGGGCAAAGAAAATGGTTGTGCCTGGTTCTTTTGATTTATCTTCAGAATCCTTAGCTTTCAAAGAACATTTCAGAATCTTATCTTCAAATACAAAATATTTTTTTCTTGTCTCAGTTAGAAAACTCAGGAAAACAAAATTGTGTAATTGTTACACCCACCTGGCCTTCATATTTTGAACACTTTTGAGGTTTGGTTAAAAATCACACAAACTTGAAGTTCAACAAGGTTTCAGAGAACTGGTGTCTGTGATGAGTTGCTGCTGAGAGAAATGCTGAAGGAGAAGCTCAGCAGTTGCCTATTCCAATTGCTACAAGCAGACACAGAGCAGACAGCCAAGAGCAGATGCTGAGCAAGTATTGCCTCAGAGGTTCTCAGACATCTGGGAGAGATTGAGGAACATAAAAGGGGAACTCACACTTTTACTACAGAGAATCCTAGAAAACAATAGGGTTTCAGATGATTATTAGTAATAAGAATGGGACTTCTACATGGGACACAAAAGTCCACGGTAAAACGGACCTCATTAATTTTGGTGTTCATGAGAGACTTCAGTAATTGTTAAGTAATTAAAATGCAGTAGTAAAATATAAGCATTTTAGTTAGCAGACCATTTAGCTTTATACTGCCGCTCAATTCTGTGGGCCCCCAAGTGATAAGATGCCTAAAGCCTTGCCTAAGACCATGCTTGTCATTTATGGACTGATGCCTAAGATTTAGGACAAGAAATTTGGTTTTGAGAATGCCTTAGGGCAGTGTTAAAATTTAACATTAGGAGTGACCTATTTCAGGCCCACAGCTGTCATTAAACATATTTGCTTCCCAGTACACTGTCAACAAACACTTCGGTTTTTGCATTCAAATAGTTATACCAAATGCTTCCAGAATTATTTGTGTTAAAGTTTTGTGCCTAAACTCAAGGAAACACATGAGGTGATCCAAGTCATCCTCAGCTATCAATCCACTAGGAAAAGGAACATCTGTATTTCTTGAATGTGTTTGCACTTAACTACATTTTAAGACTCCCTGAAACCCAGTGGATCTTAAGCACTGTTCCAGAATTGCATTTTAAATTACTAAGAGACACTATTTTGTCATTATCTTTCCATATTTCGTTCATTATGTTTCCAAATAGAGAGATTAAATTTTTAAACTCTACACTTTATTCCAAAAATACTCAATTTTGCTTTTCCCTAGAAATTTGCATAATATTTTGGGATGGCAAATCAGAGGCATTAAGTTCCCAAAATAGTGCTTAATGTAATAAGAAAAAGTGAGTAATTTCCAAAAGTTCTCAGAGATCTCCTTTATTTTCCTCACTAGCACTGTATGGAAGCTGGGAAAATATAGCAAGGATATATGCTTGCATTTTCATAATATGCTTACATTTCTCTCCTCTATTAGTCACATAAAGGATACACAAATATTTGCACTGACCCAGCATAGATTATTATAATGTTTCATTTAATTTTTCACAAACAGAAAATATTTTTATGTTTGCTGCTGAAAATTGCATTAAGATCATATTTTGGCATAGGCTGATCTGAAATAAGACATAAAAATCACAAACAATGAGTAAATTTTTATCCAGGTTTTTTCATTGAGGAATAATAAAGTAATGTTTTATACTACATTACAGCATGTTGTTCTTGTCAACATGATAGAATTTGTTTTCAGAGAAAAAAACACAATACAGAACCTTACTGACAATTGTAAACTCATTTATGTAGTAGGATAAAGCAAAGGTGTTTTCTGTTTCTATGTAACTACATAGTAAGTTCTGTAAATTCTTACATAATGTTCAACTGCTATGCAAAAAAAAATTGTTGTTCTTTTTTGTATGGATTAAAGTACTTAGAACCAGGAATCAAAGATAAAAGCACATGATTGTATAATATTTACTCTAGATGACATCTGAGTTCTACATCAGCTCATTTTCAATTGCATGGTTATTAATAGAGTCCAAACTACTAAAGCAGTCATGAGTACAAAGAAACAGAATTCAATACTGGTTTTAAAAATGCCCTTAAGATTTTACAAAGTTGATACTTATTCAAAAATAATAAGTAGGGTGCAAAAGAATTTTATGAGCTTTGGCAAAATCTGTGAGGGTATTCTGCCTGGATCATGTTGCTCCAAGTTCATTAAACAATTATCTCTCTTACTTTATTTATTTTGTCTGATAATGCTCACAGGAAGCTTTGACTTTTTATAGACAAAACAAATTGAAACCAGACACAGCCAATAGATCCTATGGGTTCATCTTCTGTCAGACAATTCAGTGAATAAAGCAGATAATAATTCAGGGTTTTACACCAGCAGTGACTTCCCAGAAGCCATAAAGAATATTTAGCTCCTTTTGCCTTAGTTGAGAATGTGGAATGGAGATTGTTTAAGAAAAGACTTTCTAAAAAATGTTTGTATACCTTTTTGTATATTTACATATTTTCATTCCTATCACATTGTATTATTCATTCTGTTATTTGCAATAAAAATTTGGTTTATAGAAATTACTTCAATTTCCTCAGACATCATATGTCTTAGTTAATGTTAACTTAAAAGAATATTGGAAAACAATTCTAAATATTCAGCTATTTTTTCCTAGGAAATATTAAAAAATATTTGTTGGCAAGTTTTTAAAATATATTTAGATTGAAACCAGAGATACCTTCTCAAAAGACTAAAAATAAAACTAAGCTATTTTCAGTTTAAATAAAGAGCTAAATGTCTGTATAATGTCTGAAAATCTTGTTCATAATCTGCAGTAATTCAGCCTGTTGCACTTTGTTCTAAATACATTAGTAGACATACAAAAATTAGGTTTAGTTTTTACTTTTTCCTTCTCAAACACACACAGTACCAGTAGCAGCAAAATTCCCAAAGAATAAGAATCACAGTGACAGAATGAAGTGCAAACCTTACACAAAGGTTACCTCTGGCTGGGCAAGGGGCCCAAAACAGCTCAATTGCCTACATGCATTTCCTACAAATAAAACAACCAGTACATGTTCCTCAGGCCTGGATTTAAATCCAACTTCCTTACTGTGCAACTGGAAATAGGAGAGTTTTTCTTAATGAGACAAAATACCTTGAGAGCCTCTGTCCCAAACCACCTTTTTGACTCTAGGACAGGTGGATCCTGGGAATGTACAGATACTTAGTGTGGTGCCTGGTCAGAGCATCCCAGGGACATGGGTATGTATTAAAGAAAGAAAACTCATTTTTTGTGCTCTAAGAAAAATGAATTTTCTGCTTCAGATAATTTTCTGATTCATTATTTGCAAAGAAATAAATGGTAAATTTTAGGGCTAAACATGCAAAATGTAAGAAAAAAATCTAAAAAAGATATTTTTGGTAATTTCTGGCAAAAAGAAAAACTTTTTTTGATGTAGGACTAAATTCTCTTCTCCAAATACACTGATTAATCCCAAATAGCAAAGATGAGCATGACTAGGAGCATAGATGCTACAACAAAGACCAGAACTTTGTAGTTTGAGAAGAGACTTGAGTTTCAGCCCCATAATCTGTCTAAATAGAGAAAGCATCAAATTTATGGATTGTTTTTGAATCTCATGCTTGGGCTCAGCTGGTAGTCTAAACAGTTGAACAAGAACAGAGGTTGACTGACATCAGAGTCAAAAAAGTTATACTTCTAATTTGACACAAGCCCCAAAGCAAAGAGCTGCTCTTCTGTTCCAAATGGGGCGGATCACACAGGAGATGCTCCTCCCTGAACAGAAATGCTGTTCCACGATGAGAGCACACAACTGTGGTTTGGGAAGACCTGTCCTACAATTCTACTATATTTTCAAGTCACAGACTTTGAAGGCAACCTCACAGAATCTCACCTGGCTCTTCTAATAAAGCATTTTCATCTTGTGGTAAGAAGAGTTCTTTAATGACTTTAATTTTTCTCATGGTGCCCTACTAGAGGCTGGTAGCATAATTAAGCTAAATCTTGATATCATCGTATAAAATTTATCAAGTAACAGTCTTTGGAATACCACATGAGTCTTATCAATATAAATTAATGGTGTTAAATTGAAGCACTGGTGGCAAAGAAGGTACAAATATATAACCATGTGTCAACACAGCTCTTGAAACTGATGTTATCCAGCAATGTTTGCTTAGGAAAGAACTGTGCTAACATATTTAAAACACAACTGTCCTCCAACACAAAATTGTGTTTAATTACACATCCAAAAATATTCTCCAAAATAAAGAGGATGCTTCCTTTTGTAGTAACATCTCTGGTGCCCAATACAGTGATCCAACCCTCTCTGAGACAAATATTGTTTCATTCTTGCTCCCCTACATAATTCTGTTGAAGCTTAGACTGTGCTTCTGGTCAGGACCAGAAGCGTTTCATGAACACGTTTTCATAAAATGAAATATAGTCTCTCACCACTTCAATACATATTTATCTCTACTGGACATACTGGATTTAGATCTCAGGAGAAGCAGAGAAAATGCTGTCTCTTTTTATAGCACCGATGAAAGTAACAATTATCTGAGTAACTGTTGCAGTCAAAATGGACTTTTTATTAAACCATCAAGACATGCTGTTCTTTATCACAGAAGGGTGGGTCTCTGTGAAAGGCGTTACTCACATAATATCTTAGTACACATTCCAGTCACCAAAAATCATTTCCTTATATCCAACTTACTTGGTTAATGTGTGAAAGAAACAAATTATTTCCATGTCATCTATCCCAGTCCCTTGAAGAAAATTTTTTTCAGACATAAGAAACTTATGACTTTGAAGCATACCATCATGAGTAATGAATTTGTTGCTGTATTTTAAAAAATTATTTATGTCTTGAGTGTGCCTTTTTTATCCTCTTGTAATCATAACTCACTCTTATAAGTCATTCATTCAACATATCAATGCAAGACCACCACTACTCCCAACCTTGTCTGGTTTGTTTGCAGTACAGAAACATAACTTCTGCCTTTTCCAAGGTCATGCATTCCCTAGTTTTTGCTTTTCTCACAGGTCCATCCTGTTTTCTCAAATCCTCCATTTTGCAGAAGAGACCATGCTGGTATTACAAGGCACTTTATAAACTGTTTCACACTACTGACAGGGAAAAAACCACAAAGCCATCTCTGCTGAAGAAATTATGAGATTCATCTCCATCTAGTAGATAGAAGGATAGATGTCATACAGATAGTTTTATGAAGGTTCTCTTCCTTCCAGAAATTATTTTGTAGTCCTTTCCTATTCCAAGGTTATCTTCAAAATGCCTCACCAGGTTCTTTGTACCAGCAATTCTTTCTCTCACAAGTGTTTCACTAAGACACAGGGGGAAGAAGAAGTTGTGAAGAGTGCTCTGAAAATTTCCTGTGCTAACAGTGAAGCTGTCTCAGATCTAACATCAAAGTAGCTCTATGCCAGCTGTCATTTGAGAATGGCCCTTTACCTGCCACTCATTGGGCATTATCTGTGCATGTTATTTGAGTCAGACCAAAACTACTCTAAAATTTAGTGATGAGGATCTTTTTTCACAAGACATATTTGTCTTTGTGTTCTTTTAAAGAACACTGGGGTATGTCTATCAATGCAAGAAATGTGAAGATTTCATGACTGTAACAATGCATAACAAACCTTAAATTGCTATAATCCTGGAAAAGGAATGTAAATTCATTCAGAATATCTAGCTTTAAAAAAACTGAGAATTATAAAAGATATTGTTCCCACAGCATGGGCTTTCAAATTATGAGCAATTTTTTTTTCTGTCAAGAGCATTCTCCTCAGCCAAGCCATATGGTTTATGTAATTTTTGTTTAAAAACCCACCCACATCTGAAGTTATTTTGCACTAAGATAGTGGAACCAGAATCAATAAGCTTACACAAACAATTCTAAAAGGTTCTTTATGCATTTTTATGCAGCCATTGTCTCACTTGAAAAAGAAAGTGGTGAACATAATGTTTTAATTATTGAAAAGGGTTGTTTGATTCTTCAAGTATTTGGAGATAAAATATAACCTGAACACTCTTTGTAAATGGATAAAACTACAACAAAGAATTATCCATCCTCAGTTAACACTCCAAGAGGAAACAGTATATCAGTTTGAGTTTCTCTTCGTTCAAGACAAATACAATTTAAATGGTGGTGAAGACCTATTCTGAATGAGATAAATGAGCAAGTCAACATTGCTACTGAAGCAATATGGAAAAAAAGAAATGTCAGAGTTTAAAGACAAGAAAGGTGGGTGGGTGGGAGAATTATAACAGAATTTAAAACTAGAACTGAAACTTTCACAAGAGAAATTACAATTTTCAGGCTTAAAGGCTTACAACAGATGGAGACCATAAAAGGAATTAGGTGGCCACATTCTAAAACAGGAGCTGAACAGTTTGCAAATAAAAATTAAATGTAAGTAACATCTGGAAATTTTCAGGATGAACTGAACAAAGGCACTGAAAAATAAAGTCTTTGTTGGAATGGTAGCTCTTATGTATAATTCAGGCTTGTAGGACTTGCAAGGACTAGTGAGATGAACATGTGAGGTGACCAGCAACCTCACAGTCACAAACAAGGTCTCCCAAGAAATAGGTGGGACCTGTGTCCCACAGAAACTAGGACTTACTTGCAGAGGTGAACTGTAGGAAGTATATAAAAAAGTGTAAAAACCATCATGCCTAGAAGGAAACCAAAGACCTACAGTCCAAAGGTGTGTCCAGCTGTCTTTTAAGTAAGCAGAAGACACAGATCACCAGACTTGTTATAACAGCTTTAATTTACTGAAGCTCAGAGGAAAGTCTGGCTATTCCAGATAACACAATGTAAATTCCCACTAGAATTGCATCCAGAAATACTTCCTGAGAAAGTCCTGGTGACTACCTCTGTGGTCTGGCCCTCAGTGTGTGAAGAATTTAAGCCATAGGAGGACATAAATTATCCTGCTCTGGTGTCATACCATATCGGCACTATGGAGATAGTTATCAATTTGACCCAACAGATTTAGGGAGAAAAGAAAAATAAGAAACCGCAACAGAAATGGAAGTGGTTTTGTAGATGTGCTCTTCAGGCACACACAAATGCTCCTGATGACTTCTGAAATAATTGGCAGCAGACTTGTTTTAAGCACTGAACTGTTGTTGGACTCTTAGATAATAATCAGGAACATAAAATTAAAGGAATGTAGAATTTAGTGCTGAATGTCATTCTTGCCTCAAAGAAACCAAAAGAGAAAACAGCTGCTGGTCAGGAAGGTAGGAAGTGGTTGCCATAAAGCTTAGAAATTCATCTTTGGGTGTACTATGTACAAGTGATCCTAATCTAGCTCATGACATTATGAATGATTAAATGAAGTGATAAGTTTTTTCATCCGAGAGTGGAAAGTAGCAATTAAGGCATAGAGTACAATTAAATACTGACATGCAGGAAAAAAAACGGCTAGCAAAAAGATTCCTGTGAGCTGGCCAAGGCACGCAACTTCAAATACCTATTGAGAGTTTTTCTTCAATGAGAGAAAGCAAGAAAATAATTTTAAATGTCTGAGGAAACTCCCAGCATACTTGACCCTGAAGGAGGCCACTTAGGAAACTCATAGGCAATGTTGGGCTATCAAGTGTGGAATAAATTTGGAGAATTTCATGGGAATTATTAAACTAGATATGTTAAAAGGCTAGAGAATAGGGAATCCAATACTCCATCACCTAATTTGGAAAAAATGGAGACAGTCACTGGGAGAAATCCATTCATCCAAGAACTGAAAACTGGAAAATGATCAAGAAGTCTTGACAGCCAAGTTAGCACATGAGCTAACCATTTACTCAGATTTGATGATTGCTAATAACTGCCTAATAAATGCCAGAAACTGTCTTAGACAGAAAGCTTGTGGAAAACCCCCTTCTAAAGGGTCTTGAGTTTGCAGATGGCAAGCAATAGTTTTTATAAGAATATTCCCCTCTAGAGATCAAAACTCTTAATAGTGTTTTACATTAACATCTACTCAGGCAAGGAAATATGAAAAATGCTTGAAACTTGCTTCAGGGTGATCTCACCTGTTGTTAAAGAAATTGTTATTCCACTTCAATTTTTTCTGATTATCAATGAATGGTATAACAGAAAATTCACTGCAAAATGCAAAAGAACAGATGTAATAGATACTGATAAGGAAAGGATGGAAGGATGAACTTATGGGGTTTTCTTGGAATTTATTCCAATTACTATTGAATGTGCAAAACTCAAATGGCCCAAGAGATTTCTTAATCAGAAATGTTTTCTTAGAAGAAAAGGTACAAATTACACTGCACACAGTAAGACCAACAAGAAAACTGAAAGATACTGGTACGAACATATGCCCCTAAGCTAGATACATAACCAGTCTTGTCTAACAGTGAATCTGCAGAAAAGATTTTGCATTCATTAGCTGTTGTTTTAGACACAAAAGGAAGTTACTTTATTTTCCAGAGTGGAGACTGAATGCAAATGAAAATGGAGAAAAAAACCCAGGAGGAAAAATTAGTACCACTATTGCACTATCACTGACTGTGTGGCAATTTATGTATGAATGGAGTTGTATACTTCCTACTCAAAAGATTTATGGCTGCCCTATCTCTCACTTAACCTGTTTCCTGCATTGGTGTCTAGAATAGAAGTTCTACCATGTAAGCTGAAGGCACCAGGGTGAAACTGCATCTAAGACAATGAGTGCTCATTGCTGTCAGGTGACTCCTGTAACCCTGCAGTGCTGCCACCTCTGCAGAGAGTGCTCCTTGTGCCCCTTCCCAAGTTAGCTGCTGTAAGAATCTGTTTAGAGTCAGAGCATGTGTGCAGAGGCCTCCTGACACTGTTACAGCCAAAAACTTGTGAGGGCTTTAGAAGTAGTGCAGGTTGGTGGCCTGAATTCCTGTCCAGCTCAGAAGCTGGCAGTCAGTTCTTGCTTATAGCTTAAAAACTTCAACAGCTTTCCAGATTTCTTTCCAAAAAGAACTAAATGCACTGAAAATAAATGAAGCCCCAGAGACTTATGGTTTCTGTTGTTATATTAGGATATTATTTCTGTTAGCTTTAGGACCCCAATGAGATACAAGCACAAGAAGAACATCTTAACAAAACTGGAAAGCTCTATCTGAACTATGAGCTGAGAAAACACAATTAAGTTCAACTGCTCCAAGTAAGCCTAAGTGTCATCGTGTTCCCCCACTACACTACCCAGCTTCCATTGGAAGAAACACCAGGTAGATGTGTCAGGAAGGAGAGGGGCTGAGGTCCAACAGACACCACACACCCTCTCTGAACAACCAAAGAATTTAGTGGTGTTATTGGCCTGAAGCTCAGATGCCTTCAGATATCCCAGTAATACACAGAGAGTCCACCAGCCTCTACCATTCTACATTCAACACTTGGTGTTATGTGATAACCACAGAAGGGAGCCTCAGATTGTTACTTTGGTGAAATGGTTCATAGAAACAGAGCAAGCCTGAATCCCATCTTGTTTCATGACATACAGGATAAACTGTCAATAACAGTTCAAAAGGGATCTTTTTTTTTGGTTGAAGAAAATGATCCCTTAGAATACTATATCATTCCTAAAGAGAAGCAAAATTAATTCAGACTGCTTGAATTAGGCAAAACCAACAGAATCTAATCCTGTACAGATTCACACTATTGTAAAGGAAAAGTAGAGGAAAATGGCTAAGTGAAGGGATATATATAATAAAAGGCCACATAGGAAAACTTTACTAAGGGCTGTATTTATTACACTGCCTAAGAAAAGCTCTGAAGATAAAAACTGAGAAAATCATTAATGTGATATGTATAAATTTTAAAAAGTCCATATGTAGATTACACATACAAATTCTGATTTCCTCACTAGTAAAACTGGTAGAATCTTCAAATTCTGGCTCCCACAAAATATTTGATGCTCTATATTTTATTTGATTCTGAACCAAAATCAAGGAAAACAGTTTTCAAGTGTTCTGCTAAATTAAAACAATATGAATTCTAAAAGAAAATTCCAATTTTTAACTCTATTAAAATATTTTTGTCATTTTAATATCACTTTAGTTAATATATATTACAAAATAGATTACATCCTCTAGTTGTCCTTAGGAGCAGGAGTCCAACCCAAATGATTATTTATATTTTCAAGCAATATAAAAGTATTGAAAATAAAGCACCAATAGAATCCAAAATTAGATTTTGGTCCAATAATATATTATGTTTATTTCTGAAATTGTAAGTTCTGCAACAGAACTTTTTCCCATAGAAATTTTTATTTAATTGAACCTGTTTTTATCTTTAAACATTTTAAAATTCTCTTTTCATTAGTGTTTTTCAAAAACTGAAAAAAAAAAAAACCTTTTCTCGGCCAGGCTGATAATACAGTACTGAAAACTTCACTAGGAATGTCATTGAAATCCAGGCCAGTCTTCAGGGACTCAGAGAAAGGAGCTCCATCAGAAAGTTTGATCAGGCAGAGAATTTTAAAAAAATGAGAAATTATTTAGATTGGAGTAAAATTCTTTTGAGTTGGCAAAGGGAAAATAGCCTGCTTGAAGTCATGTCATCTTTAATTTGGTAAGTTATTTATTTTCTTGTAATCCTATTTGAAGTATCAACATTTCCAGTACATTAACTTGATTGGCAGACGTGCTGTATGACTTGGGAGGAAACCCAGTAAAAATTTTTATTCCTATCTGAGGTGCTCCAGATTCTGAATGAGTTCCTCTCAGCTGAAAACATTCATGCCTTAGAAACATCACCACATGCCTATTACCTCTTAACATCACATCAAGTCAAAACTTCAGAGAGACAGACAGCAGCATTCTGGCCTCAGCTCATTTTGTTCTCAGTAACTGATCTGAAAGGAACTCTAAATCATGGGAAAAAAATGCTCAACTGAGTAAAAAGTATTTTCAAAAGTAACAGAGATGACAAAAGGTAGTTCATGAAAGACTGCAGGACCACACCACGTCACTATAGAAAGAATTATTTAGGTCAATAGGAAGCAGCATTTGCTGTCACTCGTATGAATTGTACAGATATTGCACATTTTTCACCTTACCATTTTGTATTCTTTCCAGCTTTTCTGAAAATCCAGACTTCCATCTTCTCGGTGCTGTATTACTGTCCATCCTCCTCCAGCAATTTCCATATTGCAAAAGACCTATACAGTAAATGAAAAAGAAAAATTGAAAAACCCAACCAAAAAAATAAAACAAGTTTGCATTGGAATCCTGTCATCTTAGCGGGGAAAATACTTGTGAATAACAATATTAAGGAAATGTGTTTTCCTATGTACTCAAGCCCTATTCTCTCAATGACATCCTCAGTCATCTGATTACAACCAGTTCTCTCATTCTGTTTAGTGTAATTCTCCCAGCAATGTCTCCATTCAGTACATCACCAAGAACACCTCCCCATCATCACCTTCTGCTTCTTCAGCTTTCCCCTTCAAATTCCCTCCATGGATTTTTTCTATTTTCTCTTCAGTGCCCCTGAAACCACCCCCTTCCCCTTAATAAACAGAAGTAATTCTTTCAGTGATAATAATGCTTTCTATAGCTTTTAGCATAATGTCATTTTGTCTCAGAGAGAATATTGAGAATCCTTACAGAAAACACTCATTGTAGGAGTATGAAATGTAGCACAGATGAGGTTATTGTGTTTTCCTTTGAATTTTAATATTACCTACAGTGTTCCAGGCAGTGTCCCAGAATGGGAACAGTTGACCTCAGGGCAAGCTGCCTTATAGTGACAAAGAACATAGAAACAGGCTCAAGACCTGAGGTCTGTGAGACAAGTTCAGAAGTTAAGATCTATACTGAATAAGTAAGATCATAACCTCTCACCATTGCACTAAGAAAATTATAACCTAGATACTAAAGATTCTGTGTATAAAGGACAATGAAACAATTTGACAGTTTTGCTGACTGTTGATATTAGAATATTGTGTAAACTGAAATCTGTTACCAATCTTAAATAATCCATATAATTATAAAAATGGATATTAACTTTCATTCACTTCACCCTTTTTCATTATCCTTCTAAAAATATAGAAGATAAATTACGAAAAAAAATACTGCTTGTGCATTTGCTTTTCTTGGTACATGACAAGTGGTAACAATTTTTGTTCCTGTTTTTGTAGAACATTTGATTTTAAGATTAACGTTTCTCAGGGCCACTCATTCAAGCAAATTTTCCTGATTTCATTTCCCTGTACTCATCCATGCCATATTGACTCTGCAACTATCCTAAATTTCATTTGTCTGTACTTTTAAAAGCTGCATTCTGCCTTTCAAATAAGATGTCAGTACATAAGAGTGTTGAAGAGGTTTAGCTTTTGGCACTCACATCAGGAAGGGTCAATCCATTAAGCACTGGTTGGCAATTTAAAACTTTGCATTGATTTGACAAATTGGAGGTTACTATCCAACACAGTCAAATAAAAATTTGTCCTGCAGTTGAGTAGAGGGCCACATTCTACCCTCATGAAAAGCCATTCTAAATTTCTCCTACTCATAAGAACTGTCATAATAATAATATGCAAGTGTTTTTGTTTTAATTTGCACCAAGCATGCCAAGTGAAGTCACTGTGAAACTGCAGGAAGGAAATAGAATACCAGGACAAACATGAACTTGATTCAGGGTAACCACAAGAAAACCCACAATTTTCTAGACAAATATTTTGGCCCTATTCCTTCTTCAGGGAAGCCACTGTGAGTCAAAACATTTATCTACAGGATTTAATGTCTTTAGTCTGATTTACAGTGAGAATTTGTAAAAGATGGATTTACTTTCCTTATAAGTCATTTCAAGATCCCATGAATCCACTGCCAATTTTTAAAGCATTAAATCCTTGACTGTATTAAGACTATTCATTTTAAAGATGCACACAAATTTTGGGATTTTCATACTACAATATAATGAAATACCTACAAAAAGGTAAAAGTTTTCTGAGTAATATATCAAATTGAAAGAGGAAACTGCACAGTGAAATAAAGATTTGCCAGCAGCACATTTTTCATTAGCCATCATTGTGTGGTCTGCCCCTTTCCATGGTGGTGGACACAAATACCTGCCCATATGAACAGGAGTTCCAAGGTCATTGTAGATGTTACTGTGCATAGATCTAGCCTTGTCTCCTCCAGAAAAGATCAAGGCACTCAGCCATTATACACCATTTAATGTGTTTTGATACTTGACTCTCTAGTGGAAAAGAAAAGGATGAAAAAAAGTGACTGAATTTGTATGCATTATATATTTGGATTTTATAATTAGTAAAATAACCTGACTTAGAATAAAAGACAATCCAAAATATTGCACTCTTGCTCTTCCTTAAATGCATGGGTTAAAATTCTCAAGCTCCTAAAAGGCAAATATAGAATTATTTCTACTTATTTTAGCTTTTTATTACTTTTTTATTATTAAAATTTTCATAATTAGCATTCAGAGATAAGCTCAATTTTAAAGTGAAGAGAAGATGTGAAATTACAGCAAATTGCATTTGAAGTGCATGGACACTAAGACCCCACAAGTCTACCACATTGGCATGGAGCAACAAGCTCAAGACCAGACCTTTGAGATTCAGGGACTGTGTCTCTGCTGTGCAGAAACAGTCTGATGACAACCCATGTAGGATGAGAGTTTGCACAGTGCAGAGGGATAACATACATTTAATGGGTTCAGATTCTGCCACATATGCTCAGAGAGAGCATCAGCACCAATTTAGTGGGAAGTCCACAAGAAAGAAGTAGAGGGGGAGGAGTGAAGACCACAGCCATAGCAGCTGCTTTTGCAGAGCCATAGAGACACAGACACACAGACCCCAGCAGCTGTTGGTAACGTTGCATTTTCAGTGTGGTGCACTCAGAGGTAACAGCCAGGTTTGTGAGGGCATTAAGGAGACAATGGGCAAGTCAATACATTGATCCAAGGGGACATGCAAAGGTGCTGTTTGCAGCCAGGCCAATCACACCTGGCCTGCTTTGGCTCCCAAAGGTGACTTGGCTCTTTCAACTCCAAAATGGGGACAACCTCACCCCCACCCTCCCTTGCTCTTCAGAAACATTGCTTCCCCTGTAGCTGACCCCAGCCTTGCTGGGGACTGAGAGGATTCTTCTTGCCCTTTCTTTCACTCAGATTAAACATTTGTCCACATTATCAGGCACTGCACATACACACGTCAGAGTAAACCAATTAATTAGCTTAATAGTTTAATTCTATCTTTTTCTCTTTCTATATAAAAAAGATGGACTATTATTAAGATTCTTTTAAACACATATTAAACACTAATTATTGATGCAGGGTCTGAAGTCTAATGAACTATATTAATGAACAGTTGAAGCTAGGAACATGAAACAAAAATTGTGGTCTAAAGCATATGAGAGCACAAAAACGAGGCATATAAATAGTATGGAGCTGTGAGCATGAAGGATAATTTCTTTATGAATATATGATTGTGAAACCAACAAAACTCTAAAACTGAGAGTAACATTTGTATACATGACAAAGGTATTTTCCATTGAATAACAGGATTATAGTAAGTATCCCTTCGAAAATATAAAATGAAATGAAGGTATTTTTTGTGACCTGATGTATAAAATTGTTATGAATGAGATGGTTGCCAGTGGCTGTGAGTAATACAGAAGATAATATATTAGGCCTTCTAAGACTTGTCAGAGCTGTGCATTGCTTTGTGGTAATCCAGATAACTAAACTGGCTTTAAACAAGCAAGTCTGTCTCCATGGAGTACCTATCAGGATATTAGAGCAATCTGACTGTGTCTGCATGGTGCTACCTCTGGGCTAATTAGTGCTGGCCCAGTGCTGCATTGATGGGACTTTGAAGCTATCGCAGCTGGAGTTAGTTCAGCTAACTGCACAGCACTACCTTGCAGCTTGTTTAAATGACCTTAATGTCTAAAAAACACCTGTTCAAGCAATCACACTCCTCACTTGACTAACATGAGCATGCCTGGGGTTGGCTCTTGCTGTGTTATTGCCAGGGTAAGACAGAAACAGGTGCATCAGAAATGCCCTCAACACACAGAAACACACACTCCTGCCTTTTCTTGCTAAAACAGGAACCCCCCAGGAAAACATCATGCAATGAGATCAGCTGAGTTGTGATACCTGTGTCGATTGATAGCAGTGTCTGTAAACAGGGATATGGTGGAACCACAGGGTGGCTTCCATTGTGTTATTGTCCTTATACTGCCAGTGAAGTGGGTTTGAGGTAAATATACCAGATCATCAGTGTCACAGTGCTTTCAGGTAAACATTGTTTTTAATTGCAGTCCAGCTTCTGGGCTTGGTTTATGAACTTCAGTAAGGCTAAGAAAAGCTACTGCCAATTGGTACATGCCATTTGGACACAGATGTTACATATATTTTTTGAGTGGAGCAGTTTCTATAGAACTTCTTTTATTATTCTTGTCCTGCTCAGTAATGCTTTCAGAGATATCTGTATGTTATGTCATGTCAATTATTTTTCCATTCCCACTCACCAGAATTATGTTGATCTTGGCCCATAAAGCTCTCCCACCCCAATTCTACTCCTGGTTTAATGAACTATAATTCCTTGCTAAACTATATCTTGATGTTTATAGGCTTCCAAAGGCCTTTTATAGTACAAAACTCTGTTTAGGAATAAGTTTGACATGTCTTAATATGATCATAATGTCACTATAAACAGTAATATTGGTAATATTTTTACAGTCTTTTTCTGTTTGGAGGGTCTCCATTTTACTGCAGTAAGATAAAATTCACCAGGCAGAAGTGGTTCCCTCCCTCCTGTTCTGGCACACTTTATGACCACCACCACATTTCCCTCTCCCAGGTAATCAGCCCTAGTCTTGGTGGCTGCTGCCAGCAGCGCCCTGTCAGAGGGACAGCCAGCATTCCTCCATGGATGAGCTGGGCTTAGGTTATCCTCTCATGTTCCTGGCCTCAACCAACTCAGGTACCTTAGCAACAAAAATCCTCACAAAAAATAGTCTCTTTTACAGACTAATGTTTCATTTGCATAAAAAAGCACCCCCTCCCACATCCCTTTTTTGAGAAGGATGGGATTATACATGCTTCATCATTTCAAGCAGTGCTGGTACTCAGCATGTTGTGTTCTTTACAATCAAAACCACTTTTCCCTATCCCCCACAAGAGAAGCAGAATTTTTGTAAATCCTTATCTTTAAATTCTTCTATTTCTTTTCCTGTGCTACTAGATAATCCCCCAGATCAGCTTCCTCATTATCACACTTTACAAATTCCCTTCAAAATTTTATTGCAGATTTATTTGCAGCCGTAGTCTGATTCAACTGAACTTGCCAAATGGGAGGAAGTGAGTCAGCTATTGAGTGTGTGTTGGAACTTAGGAAGGATTCTCTGTCAGTGGGAAAGAAGAATGTCTGGAATAATACAGTTAATCATTTTCTCAGTCTGTTGTACTTTTAAAAGCCTGAACACAAGCTTTTTATACCCATACAATATTTTGTGGAATAATAACTTCAATAAAGGCTCAAAACACTCCTTTAAGTTCAGAGTGATAGCATATTAACAAACAAGAAAATAAACCCAGTCTTTACCTTTTTAGGATCTGACACATTGTTAATATAAATAGTGTAGACCCCACTTTTGTTAAAACCAGATTGGTATACATCTGCACAGTCTCTGAATGGCTTTTCTTCTTCCTTTTTTGCATTCTTTAGTAAAACTGCAAAACAAAAAAACATGATAATATTAGTTATAACAACAGTCTTAAGCATTTCTGTACCTAGGAAGTCCACTTTTGCACACTGCATTCCTTCTAAAAATATACAGTACTAATTGTACTGTGTTTCTTACACAGTTCATGCCTTTGTCAAATTCTAGTAAAGAACTAGTAGGAAGCTTTTGGACAGATGGCAGAGTAGGCACCAGAAGTCACGATACAAATAACTAAACAGAGCATCCTGTCTACTGAGAGGTAACACAATGTGTTCCTTCTGAGTGCAAAGGTCTGTGCTGCTGCAGGTATTGCCTCCAACTAAAGCTGTACCTGGGAGGTTGCCAAAGAATGCCCCAGAGGTGGCACATGAAGGTGGAAGACGTGTTTGGTGTTGTGATCTGACACAGATGCTCACCTAAGACAGCGATGCTGGAAGGAGAGAGCTCGTGCTATTCATGAAGTAATGACTTTCGAGCAGCATAGGAGCTTGGGGCAAGGCAGCTGCTTGCTTGAATTTATTTTTTGGAAGAGAATAATTTAATTATTTTCATATCTATGTTCATAAAAGTTGCTAAATACAATAAAAGAAAGAAACAGTGCTACTGAAGTCAGGTGTCTAGCGGCAAGATTTATAGAATTCATTTTGGCTCAGCACAGGGAAACAGTTAACACTGTAACACCAGGGCAGATCTTGATCCTGTATATTACAGACAGACCATATGTATATGAGTCTGGGCTGAGAAATCAGGAGTGTAAAATGTTGAGAATCCCAGTCCTGAACACCAGGAAATTCCCTGTAGAAGAAGTAACATCTGAGAGTGTTCTTCACTTTCACTAACAAAAGTAGCATGACCCCACACAATAGCAAAGGATATGATTTCATTCCAACAACACATATTTTAAGCACATCAGTATTCCCATGGAAATCCATCCGTCTACTCAGATTCTTAAAGTTAAACATGTCCTTAAGTGATGTGCAGGGTTGGGGCCAGCACTTCATTAATCCTTACAATAAGGATACAATATTTAAGTCTTCCAGACACACTCATCCTCTGGTGACAGATACTTCTTTTTCATTTTGGCTTGAAAGCGGGATTTACAGGTACAAAAGGGACTACATTTTATTCACTCTCAGTGGGGTGGCCTGTGCTGCAAAACTGGTGTTTAATGGCACTGATGGGCAACAAGGCAATGGACTTGCAGATCATGTGGGACTACAAGGGCCATAGATGGTGAGAATAATGCCAAGGGTTTGCTGCTGGAAATACTATTTTCCCTTTAAACACCTCAAAGCAGTATTTTAGGATGGCAAACTCCTGCCAGAGCAATTGGTGTTAATACCATTTCACAGACGGGGAAATTGAGGGGAGAAAACGGTTAAACATTTTACCTCAATCATCCCATGAAAAGGTGAAAATAAAAAAATAGTGAGAAATCCAATTCTGACTGTAAGACTGTACTGCTCTCTAGGTAGGCATTTTACACAAAAATCATATTATTCTTTCCCTCTTATGTGTTTTATATCATTATTTTAAAATTTTATTTTAAGAAACAAAAGTCCCTTACTTCTCCCCTTCCATGTATTTGCTTCATATTTATTATTTTTATTCAACACCATCAATAAAAATAAAACCTAATTCAATAAAACTTAATTCATAAATTTGTATATGAACTTCAATTATGAAATCAATGCCTTTGAAAATTAGCTATATTTGGAAAAGGTAGTGCTGGCAATGCTGTAGATAACACACCTCCCTGTGAGATGGCAGGGAGTGAGGTCCTTAGCAAGGTGAACATCAACTGTATGCTATTGCCAACATCTCAAGAGTGCCATTTTTTAGATAAGACATAGAACTGAGGCCCTCATGATTTATGTTACTTAAAGACTTCATGAAACTTTCTGTAAGCAGATGGTGTTAGCATCTGTGGCCAAAGTCCAGCCCGAATAATTACTTGGGGCTGGAGCCAAAGCCTAGAGTTAAAGCAAAGCCTCTCATTGATTTCAGAGGGCTTTAGAATAGATCCATTCTTTCTGGCCTGAATTTCTCTAATGCTGTTGTTTCAACTGGAGACATCAGTCTCTTCTGTCTAAAAATTATATTTAGTGATGCAGATGCACTGCTCCTTTCCTTCAGTCTTAAAACACTTATATTTTATTAGCTGTATGTAGTAAGATTATCTTACCTCTTACTTAAGTGTGATACATATATTGAAAACCACTTGGAAACAACTATTAACAGTCAATAAAGGAAATTTGAATTTGGGTCCTTTGTAACTGAAACTTAGACAAAAGAAATTATGAGTATATTCTAAAGTTTATATCATTAAAATTTTAAAGAAGGTATGATTTCAGAATCCGAGAAAATAGCTTTGAAAGTAATTTTCTTAAGAGATGGATCTCTAGGAATCATCCTTTAAAATAAATTATCTTCTCATGCTTAAAAACTAAAAGAAACACAATAAAAGGGATGTTTGTGTGAGAGATGAAGTTGAAAAAGACAGATAAATGTCACAGATATGGCCATCTTTCCTCTTAGAATCAGACAGCTGAAGTAGCTGAGATCAGAGAGCAAACATGTAATTTCCTATAAACTAAGCAATCCAATACACATTTGGGGTTTTTTGCACCAGGGGTTTTATTCCACACTACCCAGAAGATGGCTTATCCTGGGTGCCTCTCACCCCTCTCTCAGGAGTTGGTGCTCCCACTGGGAGAAAAGCTCAGCTCCTTCACAAGGACCTGTACAATTACAGATTGCAGCACAGTATATTAAGCATGACGAGCACAAACTTTAGTTTTTCTTAATACATCACACTGTAATTTGCAAGAACAGCCCAAATTTGACAGAAAATTAATACTCAGGAATGTTACTGGTAATGTGCTTTTAGCATAAAATATGTTTTCTCCAAGGTTTGCTGTTGTTTTTCTTACTTAATATTCCATACAGTTTCCAAACCATTTCTACTTACTAAAGGTCTAGACTATTTTTTTTCTACAACACTACATAGACCTTGAATCCTTTATACATTAAGTAAAGTCCCTGACTGATGTATTGGCTCACAGATTTTAGATGTGTAATTTCTTTTAAAAGTAAGAAAATTAAAATAAATTAGTTCTAAAACCAAACATGTAAGCACTAAATTCCTTTTTCAGCTTCAAGATATAGACTTTACACAAACTTCTAATGTTAGTTAGCTGTGTTCAAATACAATGCTTATGACAGAGCTTTATGTACCTGAAGAAAAAGATAAATCTATGTGAAGCAAAATAATATTGTCATTTTTTAAACCTGAATGCTTAGCCAAGATTAGGAGCCCTGGAGGGCTTTCTGATTGCCTTCTCTGGATGAATAAACTGGTGAGGATGTCATGCTTCTTTAAAGCAATGATGCCTATGTGGAAAGTTCCGTTTTTCTGAACAGAAGGAGAACCAACAATAAAAATAATTCTTTTCACTGCACTCCCAAAAGTCTTCTGGGTAATTTTTAGCCCAATAACTTTCTCCTTCAGCTACACTATCTGTTTTTCCCTAGTAGAAGGGAATTAATTCTTTTAGTTATCATTCCTTGAGCTGTTCCTTTTCCTCAGTGCCCTGGATGATGACTGCATCCAGGCAGCACAGGAAAGACCACCCATAACTGCCCATGCCCTGTGCATGAACAGGAACTCAAATCAATGATGTCTCTGTTAACCCATAGGCTCTGCAGCACCAGGGCTGAGCAGCTGCTCTGCTGCACCTGCTCACAGGACATGAGCCCTCAGCAGAAAGCTGGGGTCAGCACCTGAGGCTGCAGACCCTTCAGGTTTATTGGAATGGCTTACCTGTCCTTGCAAGTGAGAGAGCTCAGATAAATAGGGCTTTTCCCCAAATCAGTAGTCAGGGAACTTTAACTGCTTGATAGTTCTATGTGCCCTGTATAGAGTGAGACTATTTTTTGGCTATCGGTTGTAAAATTAAATCAATAGTTATTTAGTTTATTTCCTAACAACTATCACAAATGGAGGATGTTTTCTTTTCTGCCCAGGTTTAAAGAAATACCAACTGACTGCTAAGAATAAGTAGCTTCTGAAATATTTAGTAGTCTAGTATTCTCTTCTAGGGAGATGAAATTGAAATACAATATCTGTCTTTTTTCCTAGCTGTATGAAAATTATCTGATCTCATCTCAACTAGGAAGAAAAAATTAAAATAATCTACTTGATTCTTTTTTAACTTAAATTTCTGATTTTTTGGAAAAAATTGTCTCATTGTTTTTCAGGTCTCCATCAGATATCTGGTGAATAGCACAGCTTGTCTATAAGCAATAAAGAATGTTAAAATGCAGTTCATTATGTTGACTGAATCAATAAATCACAATCATACTTCCTAAATTATTTGAGATCTGAACTGCTATGTTTGTGAAATCAGTTGAGACTGAGTTAATCACTAGAGTCTTATGTCCTTTAGTGATACTGACAACAAATGAAGAACAGCTGTTTGTTTTTCTGCATGATAGTGGCTTATTTGGACAGATATGCAGAGATTTCTTTAGTGCCTGAGTGAATTATTATATTTTCATTGTTTCAGTGTTCTATTTACATAAATCTAACTTTCTTATAGAATATAAGTACCAAAAGGCACTTAAAAAAATTATTCTTGCTTTTGAAGTCAGAAAGGAAAAGTCTTTCTCCATATTTTATTTGCATATATAATTAACCCAGACTTTAGCTGCGCTATCAAAAGCCTCTGAGGTAAAAATTTATGTTCCCTGTTGAGCAGCTCCTAAAAAATCAAAAAAGAGAAGGTTGTAAATTGATGGTTTTTACCTAAAGCTGGTACATTCCAGGACAGGGTCATCCAAGGACTGCCAAATGATGGTTTCTGTCTAGATCCTGACTGCAAATAAATTTTGCCTTGATTTTGTCATGGTTCCAGACACATTGTGGGGAATCCTGCATTTCTGTAGGTGACCCTGTGCTTCTGACCTCTTTTCCAGCCATTTGGGTGCAGCTGCTGTGCACCAACAAAATTCCAGTCATGATGGCAAAGAGCTCTTGTCTTCTGAAGAATCAAATCCAGAACAGTTTGTTAATGTTATCCGAAAGATGTCACGCAAATCCTCCAGTGAGGAGGCCTGGGACACTGCCCACACACGGATATATGTTCCCCAACTCGGCAGCAGCAACCACAAACAGATCTGATGGAATAAGGTGAAGATTATTTTTGTTTTGAGGAGGAACAATATGCAAAGATTTACAGGTTTTGCTGACTTACAGCCAGAGGTATAGCCTGCTGTTTCAGTGTCCTTGTCTTGTGTGTATCCACCTTCACTTGAGAACAAACATTAAACTCAGAACAAACTTAAGCTGACTGTGACACCCAATACTGCCTGCAGTAAGACAACCCTGTGACAACACCATTGTGTTGCAAATGTTACACAAACCAAAGGCAAAAGCACAAACCTGAAGGCTGATTTCAGGTATGCTCTCCAGATAACTACAGTGATGCCTACAAACTGAATTGACAGCTGTGCTGGAGCACATTTGGGTCCTTCTTATAATGGACTTGAAAGCACATCTTCATTCAAGTACCTGTTACATGTTATCTATTTTTGTTCCACAAAATGTGTTTCTGGATTATTAAAGCTACCACTGTTGCTCGATAAAACCAATGCAAAAAATAATTAGAAAATTACAATCCATTGAGACATATGAAATAAAATATTGCTTATTCTTGATAAATTATCAGGAACTTTTTATGCATCTAACCAGGCAACTAAAAGTTTTAAATGTGAATTTATATGTATTTTACTACCCAATTCTAATTGTTATAAAGACAAACTATCATCATGTGATTCAAAACTTTCTCCATTGTCAACTTTATTTCCTACTGTTTGAATTCTGTGCTTTATTTTCATCTCCATAAAGTCTGAAAATCTTCTTTAAAAACCAAAACAAGATGGGGGGATATTAGTATGAAAGGTGCTTCTGTTTGTCTCGAAGCCCAGCAGTCTTCTCAGATATGTCATTGGGTATGCTTGTGAACTCATGTTCATTTACTAGGGAGGTGAAAGGAAGTTTAGGACTTTCCTTTCAACAAAATATGCATTCCCCAAAATGCTTTTAAAGCTCATATTTCTTTGTGACATTGCTCTGAATCTGACAAAACGATCAGGCCATTGGCAACCTGCAAAGTTCATTTTGACATACTGGAATAAAATGTGGGAATAAAATGTGTTCTATTCTGGGAACTATTGCTCCATAATCAAGTTTGTAGTTTATAAATTTGCAGATTCTAGTGTATAAAACTGTATTGTGAAGGCCCCCATTATTCCCAAACAAAGTTATAAGAGTAGATATGCCAGGTTACACTGCTGCTCCAGCCCCTCCAGTGCCCCATCTCCAGCATCAGGGCCCTAGAAGTCATGGGTCTTCCTCACTAGGCTTGATCTTTCAACCATCATCTGTCCTTTTCTTCTTTTACTATCATAATTACTTATGTTCTTCTTATTTTGTTTTCCTTCGGGCCTTTTCTCTTCATGAGGGCCCTAATATTTTCCAAGAGCTTGGCTAACACCTGGCCTGAAAAAAAAGTCTTCAATAAGAACAGATGTTCTAAGCAGATGACTGGAGAGCAGCATAAGCACAGGAAAGCATATACAGGAATTTGCAGTATAAGTTCTTCCTCTACCATATGTAATAACTGCATCTTTAATAGGTTTTGAAAGAATTCTCTTCCATTAATTTCTCCAGTTATGTTTTCGAAGACAAGTTAATTTTAATTGTTCAGTGTCCCATACCAAGGAACTCCATACACATACCACATGAAGGAAAATTTCCCACTGTTAGCTTTTAACAACAGTGTTCCAGCTGGTGAAGCTGCATTCTTAGCTGAAAGTGTCAGTAAGTCTGCACCCATGCTCTACAAGCCACCTATACCTTCAATTTCTACTGTAATCTCCTTTTATTACCTTTTGCACCACCTGAAGTATGTCATAGGTTTAATTAATGATATTTCACATGCTCATCTGTCTTTGTAGTAGTTTTCTTTTTGTGCAATGTGTGTCATACAGTATTTGAACACACCATGGTTTATGTGGTACAATTCTTTATCTGATTTTCTGTCTATTCCTTTGTAACAATTTAAAAAATAATATTTTCACTTGGGCCATTAATGGGCAAGTAACACCTCCAGTGTCTTTCATTCCAGATCTCCCTGGGAGCTTACCTTGAATTCATATGGGTGTTTTAGAGAGAAAATAAAACTCTAGAATTTCTTCCTTAGGCACATTCATTTGCTGAAAGATGACAATAGAAAATGCTTCATTTAAAGGTTCAGACTCTATGACAGGATAAGTGTGTATATAAAACACAGGCACATTTTGAATGTCTAAGGGGGCACTCAGTCCTAACCCCAAATGTGGTGCAGTCACAGAATGTCACTTACAGGAGTAGTGCTTCTCTGTTGGCTGTGGACTGGTTCCATAGCCACAGAATGAATCAGCTAATAGGAGACATTGCAGAAGGAGTTTGGGTTTGTTGTAGGGGCAAAAGGGGGAGGCAAGGTTAGGGTTTTGGTTTGGTTGCTTGGTTGTTTTGTTTCTTTGTTTGTTATACAAGTTGTTTATTCTGCTGGAGCAGCTCAATGATCTTGATTCACCCCATGACCCTACAGTCCCTGGACTGGATGGAGAAGTGGAAGGATTTTGTTTGCAAGGAGCAATGACAAAAGCAAAACTAGTTCCTTTGCTCTCAACCTCTAGCCCTTAATGGCTACATGCATCACCCTCGCTGCACGTGGGAGGCCCAAAGAAGTGTGTGAACCTCAATGAAGTACTATCCAGAGAAACTACCAGGCCATGCTGAAATGCAATTAGCAGGGCTACAATGATTCTACCATCCTAGGCATTAGTCCAGTACCAGATTTGTTAGGAGCACTAAGGTTCATTACATAGAAGAATTTGAGATCAATACTTTTAACATGGGAGGAAAGAGAAAAGGTGTAGTCAATTAAATGTCTCAGGTTAACATTTATAGAAATGTTTTAGCAGCTAATAGAACATTGCTTTGCCCTCCCACACAGCCTCTAAAAGTCTGCAGTAAGAAAGGCAAACAATTGCATAGCAAGAGCACTCAAGCTATCCAACTACTTATTAAATAAATAATTTAAAGCAGAATTTCCCTCCTGCAGTGCTGCAGGAATTAACTCGGTCTTGGAGAACAACATTAACGTAGAGAGCTTTCACCCTCTCCAGGGCATAATTATTTAATACCTAATAAATTATCTACAGTTATCAAGTTTGCTTCTCAATAAATCCAGCCTCAGTGACTGGCAAGAACAATAATACTTCAAATCACTGTGCATTTGAAAGAAATCACTTAAGAATGCCATAAAATGGTCCTCATTAGTGAGCTGCAACAGAATGCCTTATGGCCCATTTACAAAGAGATAAAGACACTTAATTATCCAGCTGCAATATAGTTCCTTAAGAATTTCTGCTTGAGACAGCAATTTTGTGAGTAACTAGCTATTCACTGAGAGGAGAACTAAAGAAGGCTTTCACTAAGTGTACAAGGAGATTAAGTTGCTGGCATTGTTTGATATTTCCAGTGTCCATATTTCTTTAACTGATTTATATTTTTCCACACAGACACCCTAATGTGCATTTGATGTTTCCATCTGAACAATGGTATGCATACAAAGAAACCTTTTGCTAAAAAGCCATTTGGGTGACACCGACAGTGCTGTTAGTTGGTTTACATATGCTGATATTCTCGGTAATATCTTTGGTGTGAGTGAATAATGGCAGTTTCACAAAACTGAGTGAAGAGGGATTTGGCACTGACCTATACTGTCAGAATGAGGGTGGGTAATTGAATTTAATATCAACAGTCAAGAATTTTTATACACTTCCAATATTAATTTTTCAGTACAAATATTGATCTCCTGCTGTGATCATCAACAAATTAATAGGGACAAAATATCAGAATTCATAATTCTGTTTTGAATAATTTAAATATTTTTCCTCTGACATAAATTTTAAATGCTGCATATTCAAATTTACCTCTTTCAGAACTGAGTCTCTATTAAACTACAGCCTAAGTTGCTATTACTTAATATAATTTGTTGCACTTTACTATAAAGCATAACTTTGAAATTACGGTATTCTTGCCTAAGCAGGGTATGAAAATATTTTTATTTTTTAAACATGATGATTTGGAATAGATATTTTTTTAGTTTTAGAAGAAAACAACACAGGGATTGATTATATAAATATCAGCACTAATTATTAACAGATAATATGGAGAAAAAGGGTACTTGTAGTTATAAGTCACCTCATCATGGAACAACTCACTTGGACAAAGTGACTTTGTTGATCTAAAAAATGTCCAGACCCGAATTCTGAAAATGTTAGGTGGGTTAGAGAAGACTGACCCCAAAAAAGTCTAATACAGCTTTCTGAGCATCTCTGAAAATTGCATATCAATAGAGTATTTAACAAAAACAAGAATTGTATAGCACCTGAACAGAACAAACAAGAAACACAAAAGCTGGTGCTGATTTGTGTTTAACTGAACATCTACAGGACTGCAGAAAGTCAGAGCAGCCTCTGACTGCAGCCCTGCAGCACTTCCCAGTTCAGTGGGTCCATTTGCTCAACAGGATCCAGCTACAGTAAGAATAAGGCGACCCCTCTTCCCTGACACTGAGTGCAAAATAAAAATTCAGTTTTTCTCCAGCTTTCAAAATATAAATAAGAGCAGGTCACATAATGGAATGTATCTTTATAATACTGAGCTTTGTGGATTGTCAGTGAACACTTTCTGATAGTGATCTCCTGATCCCTTTTTAAACTAAAAGTATTTCTGTTATGCTGTAAGATATCTTAATAAAAATGAAAACCTCATGCTCATAAACTCTCTAAAGACAGAGGAAGTAGAGAGAAACTAAGAGAATTGATGGTTTTCATAATCTTGAACACATAATGTCAACCTTAGTTATCTGCTTTTACACCTTTGGGGAAGTTAATAAGTGTGGAACACCGGATGCATTCACTTCAGTGCATTAAACTGGATTTTGTTTAAAGTTTTGGTGTGAGCATTCTATCTTTGTCAAGTCTAAGGTTTTTAATTTATTCTTAACTAATAAAAATTTTAAAAATTAATTAATATATCAAAAGCATCATGCTTTGCTATTGCACTGCAGCATATTAGAACACATTAATAATTAAAATTCAATATCTGATTTAAGAAAAAAATGTCTGTCACTTCATTCATGAACTTGTTTCTTAAACCATGTTTCAAGCACAATCAATATCCACCTCAAACCTACAGCTTTCAGTCAAAGCTGGTCAGAATCTTCTGTGCATCTAGTGAAATTTTATTTTATTTAAATCTATGTTTCAAAAGAAAAATAATGAAGGGACTGATATGACACACTCTAAATTTCTGCCTCACTAGTTATGTCTCATCATGTTGGAAAAAACCTGAATAATGTCAAGGATGAGGTACAAAGAGGAGGCATGGGCTTAAGCAATGAAATATTTAGAAGGAAATTATATCAGACAAAACATGCTGCCCCCTCAAAATATGTCTCAGAGTACCAACATTATTCTTTCCAGGAATAGAACAACAATGATCAAGACCTGTATCATAAAACCTTGCTCTTCCACACTGCTAAAATCTAGTGAATTTACATATACTCATTATTGTATTCTAATATATGGCTGAATCAATATAATATAAAAAATTTGTCTTATTGAACATTGAAGAAATACTAATATTTAAAACTACTGTTCTCTTTTTCTCTTCCCACCAGGAACAGAAATACTGTTCTGTGTTCCCACCAGGATTTTTGGTTTGGTTTGGTCTTGACTTTTTGTGGTTTTNAGCCTGTATTATGGAAGATGTCTTTGAAGTCTGTCTAATGAAGAAGGCCACCATCACTGCTGGGGCAATTCTGCTTCTGTCAATGAAGTTTCCCCTGAGCCTGTAACCTTCAGGTCATTTCTTTGAAGTTCTCAGTCTATTCTTACTCTTTTCACTTCAGAATAAATTTTTACATCACATCAATTTCGGTCGAAGAAGTGGAATAGATTGATTACTGTTTAATTTTTTAAAAAAAATAAATTCATTGTGATGCCTTTAAAATACATTAATTCCATTCAAATAAACTTTTGGACTTATTTACTTTTCCTACCCATAAACTCTGACACTTGTACCTCTTCTGAAATGCCAGACCCTCTAATCATGTTATTTACTTTATTAGCTCAACAGGCACTTCTGGGGAGGTAAATTCTTAGCATATACATGTATTATTTTGAAAATTATGCTTAGCATTCAACAGGAAGATAATGCTTCATTTCTCTTTTACTAGGAGGTCACAAAACCAGACATCCATGACAAAAAATTCTCTTCTGTTCCATTAGCTTTCTGAAGTAAGTAAGTTTAGGCCAAACACTTTAGCAAGGTATATTATTATGAAGTCTGGAAGACAGCCAAAGACAAAACCAAATAGGAAAACAAAAAAAAATTTATGGTTAAATATGCTTTACCACTGAATTTTACATTCCCTTATCCTGCGGGTAGGACTACCTGGGCAGTTATCACAAGTTATGCAAATTATGTTTAACACAACAGAAATTCAATAAATTTTCTTATACTGGAATAAAAGACAATGGATTTTTGACTGGGCAACTTTTGTGATATTTGGCTTGAAACAAAATTTCCCAGTGGACCAATATACTTTCTGAACTAGTTGGTTTGAACTTGCATACACATCCTTGATTATATTATCTATTGCTTAACATAATTTGTAGCATATGCCTTGTTTTGGGGTTGAGGAGTTTTTTGAGTAATATTCATGTGACTCTACTTCATCACTAAATATCTTTTCCATATATAATTTTTCTGATGTGGCAGCTTAGAAAGTTCATTATACTTTTTACTGTGTTAGGGATGTGATGTTTGACAGTGACAGCAATGTGCTTTATAAATCCTCAGACAAATAATACTCAAAGTAGCATGAGAAATGACCAGTTTTAAGAAAACAGTAAGAACAAAACCTTTTATGACCTTTTCTAAGAATAATTTGATCTCTATCCAGCTGTTACCTGCCACAGGTGAAGCACTTCTACCGTCTTGGAGACAATCATGCAATATCTCTGTGATTAATTAGGCCTTCACTTCTATGTTTTTATTTCCTAATCTTTTGTTGGGGAAAGGTAAAAGCTTCATGCATTTATCTACATTTTAATTTGGTGATTACTTCATCTTTAAATAGTTGTTTTAATATTCACCATAATGAATAACCATTTCCTTTGGAAGGCTAGTATCTGAAGGTGTTCTATTTGAGAAATTCTTCTGTAGAAATTTACTGGCAGATGTTGCCAAGGTTTTTGCCCCTGCCTAAAATACACAGACAATGTGACAAGTGTATGTAGCCACAGACACAGGCCAATAGAGAGACATGTGAGTCCCCATGGTACCCCGCATTTATTTGACTCTCTGTAGGCTTTGTGACCTATTAGAGTGTCTATTTGAAGGATTACATGCAACTGAAACTCTAGAATCACTCACACTGGGAGAGAGGTGGGTGGTATTTTGGAAACTGAACTCACAAACAATTCCAAGTTTTACAGGTGGTCCCCATCCCAAAACTGGTCTGTACCAAAACTGACACTGAAAACGGGATCTGGATTTTCAATTTAGGTCCACCTATATTTTAAAAAATTTTTCATTTGTGTGCTTTTACCTTTCAAGTTGGTTTTTTGAGGGCTTTTTGTTTGGTTGGTTTATATTCTTCAGAAATTCTCCTAATATAAGTCTAGGCACAGTAGAAGCACCAAAGTAGATGTCTTAAGGTTTTCATCCAGTTCTAGGGACTTTGTTAACTCCTTAGACTGTTTAACTGAACAAAAGCAGTTTCTGTTCAGCCCTGTATCTCTACACTACCCAGATATATTGTTCATAGGCTCCTAGCAGGAAAACTTCAGATAGTGTCCCAATTTATTTAAATCAATCTAAAAGTAAGTCTTCTGATATGATTATGTCATTACCGGAGTAAATGTATCTCATGTTCTGTAATTAAAAAACAATGATTTCCACCAGATTGGTTTCAAATTATTTGATTTATCTATATTATATTTTTTACTTTCATAAACCGGAAAATCCTCAATACTATGACTTATAAGGAAAAGAAAATAATTTTCCTATCTGTGACTTATCCTGGGAGAGAATTTACACATGGATGGATGGATGGATGGATGGATGGATGGATGGATGAATAGACAGTTAGATAGATAGACAAGTTTTAAAATATCACAGCATAAATGTAAGATAAAATATAGTTATTACATATTTAATTTAGGAAAATCTGACAAAGGTACTTAAAGCCATTCTCAAAATACCACAGGATTTAGATATACTTTGTAATTCCTCTCAACTCTGTTGGTTATGCTTATAAAGTTACTCATCTTTGACAATCTGGCTTTCTAGACTTGATGCCTCACTTAGGCTGTGCTTTCTGTCAAAGATGAGTGTCCCTCTTAAAGACCCAAAGTTCTTGAGAGGACCCATCCTTTATTATCTCTACAGCTTTCTAATAATTAAAAAATATTTATCAATATCAACAACATCTAGCAACCTTTACCTAAATTACTCAAGTTCTCTCTTTTATCAATGGAAAATACGTCTCAGTGTTAGTTTTCTATCATTAATTATTTTGTGCATTTCCATAACAGCATTCCACATACCTTCTTTCCCACCTAATCATTCTGAATGTTATAGCTCTCTCTCCTCATATGAAAGTTGTTCCAGGACTCTAATGTTTCCATTGTCCTTTTCTGGGCCATTTCCATTTCTGCTATATCCCTTATGAAATTAGATGACTGAGATTAACCAAAGTATAAAACATAAGATGTGCCACTGATTTACGTATCACTTTTTGTTATTCTCCATTTCCCAGGAAACACCAGTTCTCACAGAGCATTTTTTGTTTTGATCATTAGTGCACACATCAAGATTTATGTAAGACTATCTAAACTTCATATTTTGGTGTGAATTTAGAGTATCTCCAGTGGTACTTCCAGACATGTATACATTTCCACCTTCAACGTATATTTGAAAAGACTGAAGTTGGCATTAATTTTTGGCACAACCTTTAGTACTTAATCTTCATTAGAATTGTCTTGTGCTCCAGGAAAATATTATTTTAACTTAAGCTTTCTGGCTACTTCATCAGCTGTGAATATACCTACCAAAAATATAGGTCAGTTAGACTTCATCAGACAATATGAAAGAAACATTTCTTCACTTTAATATTTCTTTTTAAGTTATTCTCCTCAAAGAACAAGTGTATCCAAGGAAAATTCTGAACATGAGAATACACAAAAGGTAATGGAGTCCAAAATCAAGGGCTTAGTTAGGCTATTAAAGTTATATTTAAGCATTTAACCATGCTAAGCATCATTGACTTCCACACTTCCTCAGAAATTAAGAAGACTGTTGAAAACTCAGGTTTCCAGGCACCTGAATTTGTACCCAGGAGCCCAATTTGAAACACCCACTTCTGTACTCCTTGTTCAAAGTTTATGAAAGCAGCAGCTGAGGAAACTAAGTTTAGGGAAAATGCCGGTTTGTTTGTTGTTTTTTTTCTTTGAATCATATTCAAGACTGTTAGAAAATAGTTTTAAGCTTAAAAGAACTTGTTATATATCTCTGTATGAGAATAGTATATATTTCATTTTGATATTGATTTTAAAATACTCCTGAGCTTTATTAGAGCACTCTGGTCACAGCCTTGCCAGGTTTCTTTGCCAAAAGGCCATAAAATATAATAAAGGATTTGCATTGCATCACAGTGTTTCTCTACTGATATGAGAACAGCTTACTATGAAACATGTTATTTAATTCAAAATGCTAGGGAACTGTATTACAACGAGCAGAAGGGAATATTTAGAATGAATATGAGAGGGGGAACAAGTTTTTTTTTAAAAAAAGTAGTCTGTCAACACTGGCCCAAACATGCAACACTTCCAAAGTAAGAGATGTAATCCTCATGACTGGAGCAGTTTATATTTAAGCCACACAAGTTGCATGGGAATATATAGCAGAGAGAAAACCCACATTGCCTTGAGCTGAATAGTTTGATTGAACAAGTACATCTTCTTCTTCTCACAGAGAGTATTGAATAATGATGCAGGTGACAAGTTTTCACTTGGAGGGATGGGGTTGTTGTTTGCTGGTTTCGTTTTGGCTTTTTGCTTTTTTGGTTTTTAGTTTATGGCACTTAGAGCTCTAGAATGACAATAGTCTAATATGCTGGGCTCTTCAGACTTGATACCTCTCAGAGAACTCCTTGATCCATGCTTCCACAATTGCTAAAGGACTATCACAACTCACACATCTACTGTTTCTCTCTGTGTTTATCCTGTACCCTTTCTCCAAAGAACTCTTATATTGTCATTTATGTATAACTTTGCCTGGTTTTTCATAGTTACTAATATATTCTTCCTTGTGTTCCATTTCCATTTTTCACAGTGGTCTCCACCCATCTCCCTTGACCAGTTCTGATGAAAGGAATTCCTTTCTCAAGACATTCTGCAGTGTCTTTGGCATTTGAAAATTGAAATTCTATCTGAATTCCTGTCCCTGTTTCTGAAAGAAAACTGTTTACTAAGAAAGACATACTTGAGGAAAATTGTCCTATAGAGTCTTTGCCAAGCCCTTCTTTCAAAGGATGCTATTTCTACCTTCTTTGTTTGGAGCATCCAGAAACAGGGAAAAAAACCAAACACCACAAGACAGAGGAAAGAAAAATGATCCCTTAATATAAATAAAATCTAGTGCAAGAGAAGAGGTTCATCTTTTGGATGCCTACCTGAAGCACCATAAGAGCCTATATCCAAATCATCAATATTATAACCCATACATATATAAAAACTCTGAATTACTTTCCTTTGTTTAGCAGCCTGTTCTCTCTATTGATTGAAAAGGAAGTCGAGAGTAGATGAGGTACAGACATCTGTAAAGTTAAGATCCACGGTTGGTTGGATTACTTCCAGCAGAAGGAGACAGATATTCAGAGGAACAAATGAGTATTGCTAGTGCAAAGGCAATGTAATTATGGCCTATATCTGCCATAGTCAAGATATAAAAATTCAGTGATATCAAATTCAAAAATCAAATATGTTTGTTGGTCCAAGGGTCAGCCTCAGTACTGTCTTGAACTTCACTTGATTTGTGGGCTCTCATCAGCTCCTTTGTCCTCAATTATAGTGTCTTTTTCTTTTTTGGAATAAGACCATTAAGTTTCACTTTTCCAAAAATTCAGAATTTAGCTCACAAGAAATGTCCTAGTACTTCTAATGTTTTATAATGCCACTTTCTTACCTCCTTCCTTGGAGCAGAGGGCAATCAGGGTGTGAACTGTATCCATCAATTCAAGCTGCTGTTTCTGCAGGACACTGTTATTGCTTGTTGCCTTGTTTAACTGCTTCTCCAGTTCCTGGATTATGGAGCTCTGGCGTGTGACTAAGCTTTGTAGGTTCTCTTTTTCCTCCTTCAAGCTGGCCAGCTCCTCTTTGTGTCTTTCTTCCATTTCTAGAATTCTGTGCTCAAGTAAACTAAAATGAAATAAAACAATAAGTAGATATTATTTCATGCCAACAGAATTAATCATACAGAAACCAGAACATTTTTTCAGTGTATAATTCACCACCTAAATCAATAATTCTAAAATATGTCACATCTAGTAATCAGCCCACTGAGTTTCTCTGTCAAGTAATCAACCATAACTGATCTCTAAGACTGCATTTTGTGATGTTTGCATGTTGTAATGCTTAAAGGGAATGGAAATACATATATAGGTATTTCATATAGGTATTTCTCTGATCTACAAATATCCCTATGCATGAGCCCAGGGCCAGTAAAACATTTGAATGTAAAAGCTCAAGCAGAAAAGCCTGAGGTGCGCAGAGGAGGGAGAAGAGCAGGGCATTGAAGAGGAAATCATTGGTAATATGAATGGGTCAATATGATGAGAGAAAAATTGGGGAAAACTGCAGAAGAGCTTGTGAAGGGCCTTGTCACTGAATAGAACATAAGCATTATAAGTTATTATAAGACCATCAAGGCATGTGGAACCCACAATAAATGTAGTTTTTGATGCGGTCTGTGAAGCTGGGATAAGAATTTCACACCAGATGAGCAGTACCTGCTTTCACATTAAAAACAGAACTGTTTTCCCAAAAGGTAAATCAGCAACTTGCATTTTAATGTGGGATTCCCTTGTTTTCCTCAAGTCTACATACATATCCCACTACCACTCCCCAGCCAGGTTTGCTTGTTCCACAAAAGGCTCCTCAGACAAAAAACTGTTGGGCATCATGCTATGTGACCTGCTTACATCAATTTTTATAAAGAATTTTTCACATGTAATTCCCTGGATTAATATTCTTTTTCTAGGACCCTCTCTGTCCTGTGCTGGAAGTGTTCAATTTACCAAGATCAAAGGCATATCAGGTTACATCTAGAAGAATAGCAGTGTTGTAGACTAAGAGAACAGCTAATATCTGTCAACCGTGAACAAGAAGCTTTTCCAGGACAGTGCTTTGATGTTACGGTGGGAATTTAGCAGAAAGAATGTGTTAGTATTAGATAAAGAACTTAATTCAATCTAAAGAAATTAATTCAATCTCTCTGCTACTTTCTCTTTGGAGTTTCAATTGTATACACCAAAAGTTGTGTTTCTCATGCCCACAAGCCAAGTGGTGGTTATGAGCTTGCCAACGAACTGCTTCCTACTCAAGTCAGTCTTAGGTTTTATTTATTTGCACTCTCCCTCTACCTTTGCCTCTACTTCTGGATAATAGATCAGTGGCAAAATGCCTGCATAATTTCAGGACACTTAACCAAACTGAAGAATGTAATAAAATCCATATGGAGTTGCTTCTACTCGATATCACGGAGCCTTAATTTGAGCTGTTAGACATGATAACAATGCAAATATTAAATTCAGGCATCAAAATTTGCTGTGCAAGCTAGAGTGAGATAATTTTTTTTTTAAAGCAGCAAATCTTTTTTTTTCTTCTGAAATATTATAAATGTGGAATTCACAAAGATCCTGAAGAAAACATACTTTGTGGTATCAGTATGTCTAGTTCTGTGAAAACCAGAAGCATCTGGGTAAAGGGAGCAAAAAAGAAGAGATGTGAGGGGAAAATATATTTTCATAGGGTCCCAAATACAAAAGGAAATATATCTAATTTTAAAAGGCTCATTAATTACAAACAAAAGCATAACAAGATTTAGTGGTCTGAAATAAGATGGTAGAAGTTACAGCCTGAAAAAAACCATGGATTTTGAAGCCAAAGACTATAAATTATTTTAGCAGCTTATCAGACCTGTGGCTGATTTTTTCACTACTTGAATGATTAAACATCATGGTCTAGATTCAATGGATTTTTTTAGGAATATGTCCATGATAGCCTTTGAACTTTCTTACGCACAAAGTCAGATTAGTTTAGTTAGGTGGAAGCAACTGAAAAAATCTTCAGATAGATTTGGTCTTAGTCATGAAATATTGACAAAGAAAAACTCTTCCTTTTGAAATTTATCAGTTCTATCCACTGATATTTTTTCACAGAAATTACTGAAATCCTCATTGTGGGTCTAGATTTTAACTTTTCCAATAGACTAGTTACATCAATGCACTTGGGATAGGAGAATGATGGCCTAGTCCCAATCTATAATAGAATGGGTTCTAGGTGGGGCCACATCCCAGTCTGACATCTTATAATTCCCCAAAATGTTATGTATTCACAGTATAAGAGAAGATGTCACTCAGAAAGATAGAATATAACTTTACAGTCATATTTTATGTAAAAACAAAAAAGTTCCCTTTATCTTTATCCATATAGTAGAGTACGATGTATCCTATCTGCATGCCCACAACTAAATGATTTCCATATCTGAATGATTTCATGCCAAAGAAAGAGCCTTTGACAACCACAATTTCTGCATTCCATTATTTGCTTCCCACTGTGGCCTTCCTAAGACCATAGTAAATGAATCCATGGTGATGACAATCTTATTTGTAGCAGCACTGGCCATGTCAAGCAAGAAAAGAGAAGCTGACAATGTTTAGAGCTCCACAGTTTGGCATCTACAGAGACAGACAGGAAGCAGATGTTTTATGGCTTTAATAATAATACATCCTAATGTATTATTTTGAGTGGTGTGTCAACATGTGGTGGAAAGATGGAAGTGTCGTAGTACTTGCTTCCTTTAGTTTTCTACGTAGATTAAAAGTCCTGTTGTTATAAACTGCAAAAGTAAGCTATTTTCAGGAATGCATATACATTTATGCAATTAGATTTCTATATTCATAAATCTTTATCAGACAAAAGTAAGTCCTGAGGATAGGAAAACTCCCTGTATTCCTGGGAGAAGTCCAAAACATTCATTTTTGTTTTACTACAGATCAATGAGAAAACTTTGGTCAAATCTCCAAATGAACAAAAGAAAAGTCTTCACACAGATTGGGGATTTCTGAACTGGTCTGTTCCAAAAGGAAGAAATCCTTCAAAAGCGTGAGAAAAGCTGCTCTTATGGCTTTTGACTCCAATATGGCCAGAATTATTTATTTGTATTGTAATATTAATAATTGATATAGATGATTCAAATTTAAAAAAAAAAAGAAGCACTAGAAAGTTAAAAAAAAATCTTGACGCAGATTGAAAGCAATTAGAAAGATATTTAGGGTTTTTTTAACTGTGACAAGACCACTCTGCTGGTAACAGAGTAACATCAGACAGTCTCTAACAGACAAGTACCATTAAGAAATGACTTTGCGAGTGCTTGGTAAAGGTATCTTCTCACATTTTTAAAGAACCATTGTGAAGACAGAGTTAAAATATTTTTAATAATTTTCATTAATGACTATTGCTGACACAAAACGTTAATGAAAATGATTAGAAGACTGTCTCTATACCAATCAGTCCAACATCCTCAAAAGGATTACTGAAACATTCTTTTATAGCACCTTCCAGTAAAATGTTATGGCTCTTTATTGCAGTAAGTTTCCTTTATTTATTTCCTATAAATTTTAAATTCCTATAGAATTCTTATATGCTTGAAATTTCTAAATTTTTGAAAATATTACTAATCTAGCCATGTGAAACATTAATGGGAACTATAACACAATAAAATAAATCACCATTCACCAGAAGAATCATATAAATAGACATATATTTATTTATAAATATGCATACATAAACACATAGATATGTGTTTTTATAATTGGAGCCTTCAATTTGGGGAAATAAATCAGGCATTTGGGGAACAGAATAAAATTGTGAATAAACAAGTGTTGTTAACATGAATAAATACCAATATTTCCCATTGGACAATGGCACTTTGGAGTCATTATCTAGGAGAAAATTGATTTAAAACCAAGCACACACACACACATGCACATCCCAAACCCAGAGAAATTTAATTTTTCTAAAGGTTAGCTGTGTCTCAATGTCTAATGCAGTGGTTTTGGTGGGGCTAGGAACCTATTTTCAATGGTACAAACGATGTCTTTACTTTGTCAGGATATAAGCCTGTAGAGTGACTCAGTGCAATGCCTCAGTGCAGCTGTGCTATGTCCAGCTGATTCAGAAAAAAACCCCTGCTAATGCTGGAGAGGGTAGAATACCCATACAGGAGTCAAAGAATGACTTCTAGTGAAAGCTGTTGTCATTTTGAAAGGTGATGAAGTAGAACATAGAGGAAACACTCTGGTAACTGTCCAAGGGGGAAGAAAAGTCTGGTTTAGACAATCTGCCTTATAAGGTAGGTAGTTTATTCACTAATCCATTCCAGACCACTGAAGTTTAAGAGTTTTTTTTAATCTTTGCTTTCAGAATCCTCAGTTTAGACATATGAGAACAGGATGTAGACCAGACCTTGGAGATGGACATCTTTTGCATTAAAATAATCTTGAAAAAATTTATGACTTATTAAATATATAGGAAAAATGTCCTTTGTTGGGCTATTCAATTACTAAAGACAAGTCACACTAGAAAAAAGTGTGGCCATACATATGTAGGTTTCTTTTATTATGTGTGTCTGGGAAGACAAATGGGCAGAGAAGTTCAGTGCTGACTTTTGAGTGCAAGAACATTATTTTCTCAGTGAGACAGCTTCTTTGTACTTCCTTTGAGGTGAGTGAAATTTTCCCTATGTTGTTAAGTGCTGACCACTCCTACTACCTTGGGAGTCTGACACTGTCTGATCAGTTTAAGGAAATATGAAAATATGGGTCCCCATACTTCTCAGGGCCAGCAAAGTAACAAGTCACTTAGCACCAGTAAGCCTACTTTTTATACCAGTGACAAAATAACTCCATTGAAATCACATAACTGAAGTGTAAAATTGGGATTTATCTTTTTAGTATATGTACAGCCTGCAAATAAAACTTTTCAGACATATTGTGTTTCTTTGTCTCTTATTCAGACAGGCATTCAAGAACCCTTCTTGAGTCCTTGCTTTTTATAACATGCAACAATTCTTGTACTGAACATGTTAATCTAGTATTTTCTGCAAATTCAAGCAAGATTTTATGCTTAAATTTCGCTTCCACTATTTGTTGATGGAAGATCCAGAATTCCATTATATTTTTCTTTATTTGTTTCATTTTATCAAATTAAAAAGTTTTTTTACACTTGCATATTGAAACAAATGGCACAGTATAAATTAAATACAGCTGGTATACTCTGGGGAAAAAAAGGGGGCTCATAAGGCACTTAAGAAGGGAAATCTTTCAAGAATAAATCAAAATAGCATTTAGAAAGCTCTTGTGGGAGAAAAAAATGGCAGTGGAAGAAACCACCGTTTACATTATAGTGGGTGGGAACCCACAAAACTAAATTATTTATGGCATGAGAACACTCAATAGAAACATGATTCTGAGGCAAATGTAACTCTACTTATGCCATGGAATATATTCCATTCCAGTGAAATAAAAAGACAAAAATTGGCCCCTCTTCAGAGAAGAGACAAGGAGTAAAGACAAAGGCCAAGAATAGACATATTTCTAGCCTAAAGAACATGCACTGCTCCCTTGCTGATATGCAGTGTTAGTTTTCTTTAAGGATAATATGTGAGTTACTGCAGTGCATCAATGATCAGTTATTATTACTATAAGATTTTGCATTATTTTCATTCAAAATTCAGTTCTCCAAATGTGATTAAGATCTTAATTTTTATTTTTTACAGAGGAAATTTTAACACAGAAGGAATTTATCAGCTCACAGTACACCATCTCTTTTGATTGTTTTTCCAAAGACAGTAGTTCCTACACTAGCTCCCACTGTGCTGTAAACCTACTGTACAAGAAAGACACTTTCCAGAAAAGCTTACAGTCCATGTATATAATGTGGATAAAAGGAATTTTTTCTATGTGAAAGTGCTATAGAGAGGGATGATGAGAAGGAAACTGCAAATAGCTACCAAACACAGCCTGATGAGTAATCTGCAAATATTGTTTAAATTTAAGCAAGCTAAATTCATTGTCATGTCCAGAAGCCTGGTTAATACCTGCTGAGATCACCAAGATTTGTCCCACAGTCAACCTGACACACACACAATTGATTTCAAGTTTAGAAGCTGCAAGGCCAAGACTACACAGTTCTTTGTGAGGAGTAGATGATGATACAAGAGTGGACGATCTATATTTTAGTGTAATTATAACACTGCTTCTTTCTAATTTTATTAGTCCTGAGAAGATTTTAAAAGAACCTACACAATGCATGCCAGGTCCTTGTTTTGCTACAAGATGAAATTCTGCATGCTTTTCCATTCATCCACAAATTCCCATAGTTCTGAGACAATAAGAAATGGGCTTTGAAAAATAGCCCTCCTTTTCTTCTGACTTTTCAAAAACCATTTTATCATAATGTCAGTCAAGTCAAAGGTCAGTTCAAGTAGGACTTATTTGTTTACTGGCATGAAGGCTTTTTACTCTAATTCATTCCAAAGGTAAATAAATAAATCCAAATGATTAAGTATACAAGATACAGTCTCTTAAGCAGCCAACAAATTTTTGTTGCTAACCATATTACAGCAGATAAAAGTAAAAGCATTTATACACTTAACTAATGATTGAATTAATTCCATTTTGAAAGAGCTTTGTAAAATATGTAGAATGAACTGCCGCCTGCCCATACCAAACCTGTCTGTGGATTACAGGGAGAGCCCACAAAAGCAGTCTAGGAGAATTACTTACTTTTGGGATGGCTGAAGACAAAATTAATCCCACACTAATTTATTCACCTTTCTATTTGGTTAAGGGACATCTGTGGAGCTCAAGAGTTTTCACAGTAATACAATTGCTTCAGAATAATATTTTCTAGAATTACTGGCTACAAGCAGTTTTTAGATTAAACACATTAAATTAGCTTGCATAATCAGTAGCAATAATGATTTGCAACTAGACACATTTAACAAACATATTTCTTTGTAACAGTATTTTCTATTTTTCATCAATATCTGTATTTTGCCTTCTCTACCCTGTAGCCTCTTGCCCACAATGGTGCTAGTCTGCCTTATGTATAACCCTGGGCAAGGTTTTTCTGCCCCAGCAGTATGGGGTCACACTGCTCTCTTTGGAAGACTGATCTCAATTATAATAGTCCTCTATAGCTTGTATCACATGCTTCAGTGTCTGCCTTGTCTTAAAAGCTGTTTTCCTCATTTCAATATCAAAGGTAGACAGAGGAAATAGAAACCTTAGTCCTAGTCAGATTGACCTCACAGTTGTTCTTTCCAGAAGGGAGCTGAGAGTGAGGCTGAGGAGTCAGAGCACTCCCTGTCCTGCCTGCTCAGTCTGCTGTACAGTGTCTGGAGTGAGGGGAAACGGGAGAGAAGCAATGCTGCAGACACACAAGGTCAGAGAAGGGAAAGGAAGGAGGCACTGGAGCAAATACAGCCCTGCAGCCTGTGGGAGAGACCATTGTGGAGCAGATATTTCCCATGGAGGACTCCACACTGGAGAAGATACGACCAGAAGGAACCTGACACCTGCGGAGAGCCCGTGTGGAGCAATCTTACCCTGAAGGACTTGAGCTTGTGGGAAAGAACCATGCTGGAGAAAGGAAAAAAAATGTGAGGAAGAAGGCAAGGCAAAGTGTTGTGCACACTCTACAACTCCAATTCCTCATCCCCTTGTACTGCTCAGGGGGGATATAGAAGAATCAGGAATGAAGTTGACCCTGGGAAGAAGGGGAGGTAGAGGTGAAAGGTCTTTGTGGGTTTATTTCTGTTTCTCACCATCCTACACGCTTATTAATGGGTAGTAAATAAGGCTGTTTTGCCCATGACAGTAACAGATGAGTGATCTCTGTGTCTTTATCTCAACCACGAGTTTTTTGTCATATTTTCTCCCCGTTCTGAAGACAAGGGGAGTGACAGAGTGTCTGGGTGGGCGTCTGGCATGCCAGACAAGGTCAGCTCACCACACGGGCTTCCTGACATACTGAATTGCTAAGTCCAGTGACTTCAGGTGCTGAGTCCCTGTATCACAGAAAGGGAGCACTGGAACTGCTTCCTGACTCTCAATTTACTCCTTAAAATGTTGTGTTGTTAAATAGTTTTTTCATCAGCTTAAACATAAACCACAAGTTTTTACCATTGACTTCTTAAAATGGAGCATGGCTACAAGTATGCTACAGAAAATTGAGTCCAAAAGGAGAGATCCTTCTATATGCCATATCCATTGCAATTAGAAAACTACAGAAGATTTTCAGTTTAACTCACTTTAAGGTAGTTGAAAATCTCATAATTTTTTATTATTAATAATTTTTCCACTTGAAAGCACTCTTGAAAGTTATCCTTGTCCCTTTTGGTTGCAGGAACTGTGGTCACATGGCTAAATTTTCATGAAACAGAGTAAGATGTAAACTTACAGTGAACATGAAAAGTGGTAAAAATCAGTTTAAATTTATCATACAGGACTTAATATAGTGTAAGCTCACACCCCAGGTATTTTAGTCAGTTCATAAATGTTACCCATGCAGTCCACTTACCATATTTGGTCCCTTCATTTCATCAGTTGCTTAAAGCAAACTATACACAGACTACTTTCTAATGAACAGAGAAAGAGACCAACTACTCACTCTTACCTGTTTTTCTCATGAATTTTTAGGATTTCATGTGTCTGTTGTAGCAGCTGTTTTTCTAGCTTGTATGTTGACAGGGAATTTTCCAGTAGCTGAATTTCAAGTCTGGATGTTTGATTTAACACCTAAAGGATAAATTAAAAACATTAATGTTTATATTGTCCTGTATATTTTGTAATAGCAACATAATATAATCATTTCATTCTGATTTGATGGTTTGTCAAAAATTGTTTCTAAATCCTCTTTTAACCTCAGCTGCTCAGCTGGTGCAAATGAACTCGATCAAGCTACACTGATATGTACCAGCTGATATTCTGGCACTCTGTTTACTGTAGAATAATACTGGATCAGCAGAAAAAGGCAAGGTGACTGCCAAATAAGCTTCATTTCAATGGAAAGAACAAGAGACATGCCTCAAACATGCATTCCTACAAAGCATGCTTAAACCAGAAAAGTGCAAGAGTACTTGGAATGAAGCCAAAGTGCCGCATCTGCTGTTTAGTAAATAGAGCTCCTATTTCAGCTATCCCCTGCATTCTCTCTTTTGTGGGGTTGGCAGTTCAGTGCCTTATTTTTGTTTGAAATCGTTGACATTCACAGAACAATCTGAATTGCCCTTTTCTGTTGTCCTACAGACATTGAGAAATTGGGAAATGATCGATATGCAGCAACAACAACGAAGATCAAAAGCTATGTTTTAGCCTGTTACTCATTATTTAGCCTGACACTTGTATCATTGACAGTAGGTAGCTGTTTATTGAAAGCCAGATGCTGATCTAGTTTCCTGGACAGTCCTACCTTTGTTACACAAAGAGAGCTAAATATACCAACCAAATGAAATCAAAAGAAAGACACATAACAAGGGTCAATCATCAATGCTGTTAGTACCAAGAAACAAAGTGTGTTTCCTAGAGTCCTATGCTGAAATGCTTTGTGTTGGTAATGCATTAGAAAGGAAAGAGTTTGGGAAATGTTCTCTGCAATTAACAGCTTTTTGAAAACCGCTCTGGGAACATACCTGGGTTTCAACATCCGTGAGTTTTCTTGTCTGCTCTGCTGTCTGGCTGAGGAGGCTGGTCCCTATCTCAAGCATGGTGGCAGTGTGGTTCTGCACAGCATTCTGCTGCAGCTGCACCATCTCTGATTTCATGTTTTCTACAATGTAGTTCTCAAGCTGTAAAAGAGAAAAGGTTGTAGCTGTAGTGTTGTTACCTGTTTAGGTATTCTGGTGTCATAAAGGATGGACAGCTGGCATTCTAGTCAAAAGCAGAAATTTTAATATTTTCAGGGGGATCCCAAGTCTCAACTGACCATATGACTATTGGGGTAGGGACCTGACTATCTTCCCCTTTCAGTCAGAGCCCTAAGATTTTTTCAAATGTCATGGTCTGCTGGCATGAGCCAGAGCAGGCCCTGCCTTTATCTGTGTCGAGGTTGCAGTGAACATTTGTCATGGAGATATCACAGCAGCTTCAAAATGAAACCCTTAAATAGCAAAGCACACCAGAGGAAAACATCAAACCCTCTGTGTACATCGTAACTAACATGTGAGTCTTTCAAGGAAGAGATCCTACCATATCCTACACCCCCTAGTTTATGTCTGTCATTTAGTCATTCAGGAATATGATTTTTTATTTGGTTGAATCCCCAGAAAGGTTTTTAACACACTCAGCGGTAAACACAGCTTAGTTTAACTAAGATAAAAAATTTGTAACAGAATGGTGACACTGTTATGGCAATAAAAGAAGGAAGTTGTTGGCCAAAAAAGCATAGAAAGCTGGTTTGCTTTTTTGATCTTGATATTTGGTTTGACTTGGCAAATTGCTGAACAGAATCTGAACTAGGACCCCCTAAATAAATTGAGTACCCCAAAACCGGGTGCTTTTTATTACAGTTTGTTTTAGTCTATGTAGGCAGAATAATTCCCTTCTAGCTGACAGTGTCCTTGCCCTTCCACAGCAGGCCATAAACCCAGGGCTAGTCTACAGTATGACAAGATGGTTTCTTACTTCTGCAAGCTTGTTCTGGCTTGATGTCCTCCATAAAGCTTTAATATAAAGATTGGTGGCTCAGAACATAGTTTTCAATGCTTTCTACTGAAATAACCAGCTGGAGTTCAGCTGGTTTAGACCCAGTGAAGATTTGGTCCTCAGTTTTATTTTGTGACTGACTATGGTTATTTATGGTTAGCTGATTTCAGACCTAAGCAACAACTGCTTAACCTAACACTGTTAATCACATTGGACCTGCTTCTGTAGCAGTAAGTGCATTTCACTGTGAAAGGCAAGTTGCACAACGAAATAGTAAGAACCAGATGGAGTTGATTTAAATACTGCAAAAAGGAGCCATAGTCAGATATAGAGTGTGATTAATAAGAACGGCAGCTTTCATTTTTTCTATAGATATACCTGTGCATAGGGGCCACGACTGTTAGATATTCTAATGAGTCACTTCAGTTGAGCTCACAAAATATTTAATACAAGTTTGATAATTTATGTGCATCAACTAGTTTTATGAACATTATTACAGAAATAGGACACTTCCACAATGGAAAATATTTTCTGCATAAGTCAGTTGTTGATGTTTTATTTGTTTGTTTGTTTATCCCAGTCGGAAGAAACAATAACCATCATGGTCAAAACTACAGTGAATGTCCTACAGTTTCAGAAAACAAAAAAGTTTGCTTGAATTGCCAGGTAACCACTCTGGGCTGAAAAACTGGAGAGTGTTTTACGGGTTGACAAAATTTATTTTTTAATAGTTTGATAAGTATTTAAATGAAATTTAACAGACAAAGAAAACTGTCTTTTGCAAAGTAATGTCTACAATGGATGTCACCATTTTCCACTCCCAGTGTAAGTTTAATGCTTTGGTTTAGTTTATTACTGTGAGACATTTTACAGATATTAAGCTAGTTCAAGGGAGATTTTGTTGATTCATTCAATTTTTATAACATTATTTTATATTCAGAAGTATTTTGCCAGTATAACTCTTTCTCATAAGATAATTTTAGTCACCCTTTGTTTGTTGTTTTTCTAAGCAGTTTTGGTTTTTTTCCTCAAACTGTCTCTTGATTGCAAATAGTCCTTGTGAATGAGCCCCATAAACTGGGTGGTTTTCCTTTTCCATATTCAGGTCCAGAATATGGAGACTGATTCTGGAACATCTGAACAAGAAGTTAAATTTCTCTGATGAATTTCACTTCCTAATGAAACACAGGTTTCTCCAGTCATGGTACTGCTCATGACAGGTAACCAACACACACATTTCCTCACAGCCAATGTTTTTTGTTTGCAGATAGGAACATAGCATGTCTGGGCTGTAGCTGTAGAGTGCTTGATTTGTTAGCCTGGAGCTTTCTGAAACTGACTTAGTGTACCTGAGGAATGTGGTGCTTATGTGCAATGGATGCCTCTGAAAATCCCTGCAAAAATGGTAACTGCATTTATTACACATCAGAAATCAGAAATTAAATGTTTTCACATACAAATAAAAAGCCCACAGATAGGAATATAAATATAAAAATAAATGTGTATTTTTGAGTAATTTTCTTTTCCTGTTACTTAGTTACATTACATAGAGGACTGTGATTGTGATTGCATCTGTGTGGAGCTACAGCAGTTTTGACTAACAAGAACACAGCCATAGATTGAGGCATATTGTATAACTCATACTTTTAATTATTGGAAGCTAACACTGTCCCCATGGTATCCAGTCTTTGGCAATTGCCCTTGGTTACTCACCCCTAAAACAGCCTCAGATTGAATCTGAGACTGAGTCATTATAACAACAAAGCTGACTTTCCTGTTTCAGAATTACTCATTAAATGCTTTTGTAAATATTTGATGTTCAGAATACCACCACAATAATTTTTGTGAGCACATCTCTGGAGTATCAAGGGCTGTTCACTCAGGCAAAGGAGGGTTGAACAAGGACTGAAATAATATAGGGGTTTTGTTACATTAATTCCCCTTCCTTCCTCCCTTCACCTACTTCTTCTAGTTTGCTCAGTAGATTTATTGGTTGCAAAATTGGCCCCACTAAAATCAATGCCAAAAATCCCATTGGCTTCAACAGGCCAAGATTTCACCTATTATTTTTATTGCAGGAAACAACAATTTACCAGGTTCATTATGACCAAGCATGGAATTTCATCTGAAGCCTTCCCTTCTCTGGAGGCCTTGCATTAAGCGTACAAACTGACCTTTTTTGTTGTTAGCTAAGAGCAACAGCATCTATTTACTAGGTGATAAAAGGATCCTTGCAGGGTGGCCTCACAGAAGATTTGACATATAAAAACCTATCCACAGAAGTAAATTCAAGAGCATTTAGGCCTTTAAGTCATTTCTAGAGCTCCTTCATCCTATAATTAAGTTAAACTGAATTTCTCCAGAGATTCTGAATTAAACAAGTCCTTAAATTCCCGTATCTATTTATTTCAGCTACTTTTTTTTGCAAAAGTGAAACAGAATTATGTTCTGCATTCTTTTCCCCTCATCCCACCCTTCCAACTATATGGGTTTCCATAGTAAATTGATGTCCTTGCTATTAATTTGGCTGCATCTGCTTTCAGTAAGACTCATTACATTGCAGAGGATTTTTGGGTAATCCTGAATTACCAGTGGGATGCATAAGAATGTTATAGCATTCTCAGAAATAAAACTGTCAGAAGGTTCAGTGTTATTGGTTAATAAACATTCCAGCGGATTATATATTTAAAGTATTTAGTGTTTTCTGGACAATGTTTATTGAATAATCTTCATAGAAACCACCCAAACACTAACAGAACTATTAAAATGGAAACTGTAACTTAGGGTCTATGTAATGACAAGTGTTTGTGGCAGATGGCTTATAAATAAAATAAGAACTTTTTCTTTTACTTTGATGAAATAATGTTGGTCCCAGGTAACAACTCTGTGTTAAGAATTGTTATGATATCCAGAAGAGGTTTTCATACAGTCCCTTACAACAAGAATGCAACTTAAAGTAACAATAGACATTTCTCCTCCTACCACAAACTGTACATCATTTGGAAATGTAGAAAGACAATGACCAGTGTTGTTTTGTAAGAGTGGTTTTGTGTTGTCTTACTTCGCAAACGTGAAGAAGTACTAGTAATGCTACACCACAACCCAACCAATGAAAGTTCAATTCTTCTTTCTTTGTTTTTCTGTTTGAGGGAAGATCATACCTCCCCACAGTGACAAACTGCTCTGGGGAGTGAGATATAAAAAATGACATTTGATGTGATTTTTGTTTTATAATACACAAACAGCCTTAGTGGGAATAAGCTAGAAGAAGTAGAATTATATGGAATGCCTTAGAATTTCTTTGAGTTTTGAAGAAACAGAAAGGGGTTAAGAAAGACATTATCACTGAGAAAAGTTATTTTATTCATATATTGAAAAAGCCAATATTGTATTTATTTAAAAATATATTCTATAAGCTATTTTTCAATTAGGAAGAATTGATAAAAGGGTAAATTTACAATGATCCAAACTTTATGTATTACAAATCCAATGAGTAAAGAACAACAATCCTTGCACGATTTCTATCTGTATATGATTACTGGGAATCAAGGACAATGAACATGGATGGCACATAAAGGCAATGAATAATGCACAAATGTTAAAACTCTAATCTGTACCACTTTTGGAACAGCCTTACCTGAACATCTACATTAAGATGATATAGGATCATACTGATAACTTCAGTAAATTTATGAAAACAACCTTGCAAACTGAAGTGAAAACTTTAAGTGACAGCTACACAAATTGGATTCATAGAAGGGCATGTTGGAATATGTGGTATGTAGGGCTTTCACAAAATTATTGGTTATGAAATACATTACTTATGAAATATATTTGTGGGTTTCAATTCTAAGAGGAACCAGAAAACTAATCCAACAAGTCCATATGTCGTCAAGCAAATACATTGAAGGAAAAGGCTGCAAAAACTGTATTTTCTTTTTTTTTAATTCAATGCACCCAGATTTCTAGCTTTAAACCAGTAAGAAAACAAGCCTGTTAGTTTTTCAGTTGCATGTTAATAAAAGTAAATATTAGCATGATGCTTGCACAATTATTCTGTACTTGTTTTTGCATTTTCATAAGTTTCTGTAATATTGTAACTCATCATTTTGACTTCTTGCTCAGATATTTTTTATATCTCAACTCTCAGTCACAATAGTGTGGTTTTCCAAAATCTGTTCCTGACAGAGAAACAAACAATAACTTGCAGGGAATGTATGTTCATTTCTGAACTGAAACATTGGACTGTTTTTTCTGAACCAAATGCTCCAAACACATAAATGGTACTTTTCCTTAAATCCTTGATTCCTTGAATGTCTGAATCCTTGGCATATCATATGTTTACTGTCTGGCTATAAGGCACAATTCAATAGATGCAATTCCACCGTGACCAGTGAAACCACAGCTGCATTCTCCTCACACAATGACTAAACACTGCTTGATTCAGCCCCAGCTGACTGATATTGAGATTTTTTGGCTGGTTGATTTCCAGTACACTAATGACACTTGTCTTCATGGAGGTAGAGCTAGGGTTTATAGCAAACTTCCGTGAAATAAAAGTGTGCTATGAATGTAGAAAAATCTTTCAGCTAGCTAAAAAACAAACAAACAAGCAAACCAAAAACCCAAATCAAGCAGATTTTCCTCTTCAGATAATTTTTTTTGTCAGAAGAAATCAGGGATAACACATGTATGAGATTATTCCAAAACACATGAAGTAATTTTTCTGCTGCGTTCAGCATCAGTGTAGTGTCTGCAGCAGTTTTGTTGTCAGTTCTGAATATTGCAGTTCAAGAAAGATGTACATTATTTGGAAAAGTGTGCAGAAGACCAAGAGTTGTCATATATCTACAAAATTGAAAGACTTAGAAATGTTTAGCTTGATAGGAAGGCTAACAAGAAAATAGCTTACTAGCCTAACATAAAAATGCAAAGGGAAAGTGAATGACCTGTTTTCCACACCCATTAAGCTTCAGTGACAGAAGTTTAATTTTTACACATTAGATGAAAAGTATTCTAACGGTACAGGTAATAAAACACTGGTAGGGATTCTTCTGCAAGCAAACTGAAAAGTCTATTGCTGTGGAAAATGCTTCTGGTAAAGGTCAGAAAAATTATGTCATTTTACAGTTCTTTCTAGTTATATTGATTTCATTATTTGTAGGTTTTTTTATTACTGTGCTTCAGACTTCAGTTTGCAGGCTCAATATTTGGAATTAAACTGCATAGTAAAATGTCCATTGAACTGAGGTTTGGAAGACTCATCTCCTAATGAAACTTTTTGAAGGAAGTCAAGAAAATAGATGAGTCTCCTGAATTAAAACCACAAAAATTAAAAAAGCAACAAGCAAGCAAACAAACAAACCAAGAAAAGCAAGCCACACATAATGATATTTAAAAAAGGAACTGTTCTGGATAGAACAAATTAGTCAAATGAGGGCACTCATTGAGGAAGTTTCTGAAGGTATGAATATTCCTCCATAGAGTGGCACTCTGCAGAACCATCTCAGAAATTACTGTATGAACCAGCTCAGCAATTATAAATTGGCAGAAATTTCTTAAACTCAAGTTACTTTTATTAGGCTACTTTCAAAACTGTAATCTCTAAAAAATCAATGAATTTATGGATATCCAAGCTTGTGACAGTGGTGTCTTGGCATGTTTGTACCATTTTATGTTATTCAGTAAAGTACATAAAATGTAACAGGCACTCATAAATAATGATGGCGGAAGAACATGACCTGTGGCATCCCACTAAAATCTTAGGAAACTGGAAGGGGAGGTATTTTTTTAACAATTACTGTACTTTATTATGACTAGAAATACACGATATGGGCAACACATAGTACTTTGTTTCAAGGTATTTGAAGACATCCTTAACTAGGTTTACCCAATAGCATAAAATTGAAATATGAATTTCAGTTCCTCATTAAGTACATGGCAAGAAATAGTTCCAATTTAGTTTTGAAGTTTTATGTCATTCTAAAAGCTTAGCCATTTCTAGATCTAAAACCCAAAAATCTATATGAGTGAAATTTGTCATTTGAAATGTCAGTTACCTCTTCTACAAAAGCATACAAAACATTTAGGAATAAATTTCAGACACTTTTGTATGAATATTAGTTAATACATCTCATTTTTTAACCTTAAGACTTAATAAAATCAATAAGCAGTATAACTGAGAATCACATCAAATATGATTAAATGAGTCCCACAAGGAAGCTTCTTATAACATTTAATCATAACAATATGTTCTTGCTTTCTACTGATTAGTAATATTTCTGGTTCAAAGAATTATCCTGTTGAATGTTGACATTTATAATTGTTGTTACTGTGTGTAACTTGATCATTTTCTAAACCACTTAATTCTATAAACTAAATTCATTTGGTTTTACAGTTGACTGAAAATATGAACCATCCTCAATATCCACTGAAAAGGAAGACATAGTTATAAAGAATGCAACATCTGTCATATCACCCTAAGCACATTAATATCTGTGGGGATTTTTTAAAAAAATAATTTTCTATTAAAATGAGGAACTAATTAATTTTCTTTAGAAAATATACTTTTGATGAGGTCTACTTTTCAGAAACACCAGTTTTGGAACAACTTCTGTGTAGAAGAATATTTAAACACCTTTTGGCTCATTCCTAGCTTATGCGCATATGACCTATAATCAAAATTAGTTCCACTGAAATATCTCCTTACTGCATTGCATATGGTTCTTGAAAAATGTAATCTTAAACTGCATAAATAGTTCTGGTTGCTATATTGCTCTGCCAGTTTAGATATAAACTTTCAGTGAACCTGGGAAGCTGGAATATAGTTTGGAATCTATATATGTGACAGTATAATTATTTAACATTGTACTACTTAATCTATTTTTAATTCCACTTAGTTTCTGACACTCATCACTATGACATATGGGCACACTTTTCCAAGAAAGGTAGTGAAATTAAGACTTAATGGCTTTATGCTCTAGTCTTTCAATGAGGTCCTTCTTTTCGTATTTTATATATATGTCACAGAAGCTGAATTTCTTTATTCATTGCCATGTGCTCTGTCTTCAGTGCTTCAGTTCTGTCTTAGGATCTTCCTGATGAAAAGATCACAAATTCTTTTTTATTACCATTTTCTCTTTCCTATGCAGGTTGCAGATTACCATTTTGCCTTTCATTAACCTGATATGAAGTCTCAAAGTCAACTGAAGATTCAGGCAGGACATTATATCATAGTGGTGATTGCCAATACAGTCTCAATTTTTAATCCATTTTGAAAGATTAAATTGGGAGTTTAGATGGCATAAATCATAAGTTGAGATGTACTGAAACCACTGAAAATACTGCAATTTCAGTACACTTGGGCCCACAGGAATTCAAGGGCATCCCCTGGTCCATAAAACAACTTTCTCACTTTTCCAGGCAAATACTCATTTTTACGTTCATCCCAGAGAGAGCCACAAAACATCCACTCTAGGCATTCCACCAATCTTACAAGACTAACCAGCACTCATGATCTGCATCCTATGTATTCATATTCTCTATGTGTATGCTTCTATCACAAATCACCTATCAGCGTGGAGAACTGAAACCGATCTCAGATCCTTTCCTAGGTGATAGGGAGCAATGAAAGCTTCCTTAGGTTTGATTGTTGCGGGAAATGTAAGTCTTACTGTGCTCTCTCTGTCCTATGATGTCTCATTGGCACCTGGTTAGGACTGGTGAGGACACAGTAGGGTTTTGGTTGTTCAAAAAAAATGGATAAAGTGCAGCAGCACTGTGTGTCCACAAATAGGGTTCAGGCATCTAACTTTACTTCAAAACAATAGAAAATAGAAACAGAACACATCAGCATGGACAAAATGGTTCATGGTCTGCTTGAGAGCAGAGAATCCTGCTACTAACTTCTGACACAATGAAACCTCTGGCAAGTTAAAGCAGCTGAGTGGACAAGATGTTTGTAAGCAAATGAGATCCCTCACCTCAACATATCTTATTTAGTAAAAATATTTATAAAAATCCTATCTAGACTACAAAGAATACTAATATATTAACCAAGAAGCCTGTCCTTTCCTTCTCCTTTCCCTTGCCTATTAATGGCAAATATTATTTTGTTATGCTTTATGTCGTACATTCATCCTTTGGCTTCAACACCATGATTCTATTTAATATTGAAGAAAGATATTCTTGCCCATTGGTTCCTAATATAGCAAAGAGCAAAACCTCTATGTGTTTTAAAATCCATTCCCCTGCAGACCCCAGGGAGGACGAAACCTGAAATCTGCTGAACTTCTTCAGTCAGTAAGGAATTAATATCTAGACAAGAGTTTACATATTCTCACACCCAGTATTTATGTGCATAGATTTACATGAGCGTATAGAAAATATCTCTTAAATTATGGGGTTTAATCTATGTAGGCAGCAATGCTCATTTATGTCCTATAAATTTTGGCTGTATTTATGGTTCTCAACTTTTATTATAATAATCTGGGCACAGGCACTTTAATGATAGATGCTCTGGATACGTGGCAATGTTTACCTTAGTTTTAACACAGACATTAAAAAATTGATGCATCTCGGCTGGAATCCCTTTATAATTTTAAGAAACACATATAAGAAAAACAAATAAATGAAATTTCCAGAAATATCTGTAGTAGTAAACTAAGAGCTCCAATTTCCTACAGTACTATAAAAACGTTAACTGCTTGTACAAACTCTAACACCTTTTCTTCCTATTCTTGAAATTCTATATATACCCATTAATCTCTAAGTGCCTCCAGACATACCTATAATTCTCAGCATTATAATGAATATGTAACTGCATACCAGGGAGATGGTCCTGCCAAAATATGTGCAACCCTCAAAAATTTGGTTTCTTCCCATGCTGATGGATTTGATTGCCTTTATAAATGCCAAACAGTGCGTTAAAACACATAAATAAGAGTCTTGCCAAATACTTCCAATAATTATTAAAATCAGAAAAATGCATAAAAATCTCAGAGTGAAACTGTCACATATTCAGTACCCATGTGTATATATTTACATGTGCACATACATCTATATATACATAAAATAAGGATGAGTTAATTCCACTAAATAGATTATAAAAACTGTTTTACCAGTAACATTGGAAATTACTGAAAGTCACTAAACAATATAATGAAATAGCATGTATTTAAATTAGCTTTTATAAAATACTAGGAAACTTAATAAGATAAAAGTGCCTTGGTTTATCTGAAATTACACAGTTCAAGACATATATCCTTTTATGGCTTTAATAATTGTATAGAAAGATTAGACATTTTTTAATAGAAAATATGAGAGCAGCCAAAGCGTATAAAGACAATTCTGGTCCCTCTTTTCATTACATTCCTCTTGAGATTTTGAAAGAGAGAAATCACATTTCCTTTGAGTAAATGTGTGCTAATACAATCTCCTTCATCCCCAGTTGCTGGACTGAGATTCAGGGTATGTTAACAGTGATCAAATCCTTGCCCTGAGTTTACTTCTCCAATGCCACAATCTCTAAATGAAAAACATAGGACTGTGGGTTTCTCTAGAGAGCTCATATAGTGGGAATAAGCATTTTTATTTCTGTTAACTGCTAAAGGAATACCATACTGGAATTGCAATAATGAGGAGTAGAATTGGGCTGTTCTGTGCTTAGCACTGAGCACAAACTCAGTAGAAATAACAAGAAAACTGGATTGAAAATCTCTATTTTAATATAACTCTGAAGAATAAAAGCCATTTCAAATGTTTAAATTTAGGGAAAATCTGAAAATAAAAATCTTCTGGAGATATTCCTACACTTAAGTCGCTGTAAAGAGGAGACAAATGAAAAGTAATGATGGAAGACTCTCTGACTTAAAGCCTTACTTTGGGAGAAGCATTTTTCCCCCACTTTTTTTTTCCAGGACCTGGCAAGAATATTCCCTCCTACTTCAGTTTATCATTATCACAGCTCTTCCTGGAAGTTAATGTTATTGTAATGCTTTCTTTTGTATGTCATGAAATCATGAGCTAAAGTGGGGAAGCTTTCAGCCTTCAATTACATGTCTGCTAACTCATTGTCAGTAGTTTCTCTTTTTATGGCTGCTGTATAGCTCCTATTGCTGTTCTTAACAAAGATAGGACAAATAAATTCATAGATGAACTGGACAGACATAGAAAGTCTGTCCATGAGCACTCATGCAGTACAGACATAAGAAATGATAGGGGAATAGGGACATATATTAGAAATGGATTGGAAGACATAGAGTTGGGCAGTTTGGATGCAGAAATTTGAAAATACATCTGGTTTTAGAAGGGAAAACAGAAGACACCAAGCATAAACCTGCAAACATTATACTTAATGGCCGCAATTAGGCATGAGTTGTTTAAGACTCGTGTTAGTTCAATATAAATCCAAATCATTATACTAAAAGTGAAGTGGAATAGTTTTAATTATTTTTTAGTAGCAAGCAACTGTTCACGTTTTTGACGTCCTTTGGATAATCTAAATGAGAATATATTTCTGGTGATCCCAGAAGTCCTGGCACCCTCATTCCCAGCGAAGCAGCAGGGCAGCTAGCAGGCTCGCTCTGTCACTGATTAAGTTGCTACTTTTGTTTGCAAATTTCTACACAGTGTCCCTGTGCCCAAAGTGATAACGATCACAGTCATTTCCGACTTGTAATCCAGGAACGTGTACAGGTCCTTGCCCTGACGGACCTTCACAGTTCACAAATACGAAGTGACAACTCTTCCAGCGTGATTAATGTAGTGAAAACACAGAACCACGAGTCAAAGATGAGACACACCAGTTATTACAAGTCTGTAATTCACTCAGATCTTATATGAATTCCTTATCACCGGTTTTGCTCTCTTGTTCTTCCTTCTACAATACTTTTAATTTTACAATAAATCTCAAGTAGGTCATGCATAACAATAAGACTAATGTTTTCTTGCCAAGTAAAACCACAGTCAGAAGGGTGGTTTAGTAATAACTCAGAAGCATTTACAATGTAATAAAAAATACATTGAATAAACCAACATATCAAAATAACAGGACTATTAAATAAAAGGAAAATATCCTAGACCTTTCAAACATGCTGTAACTCTCCAGAATCAGAGATGACTGGGGCTCAAAATCAAATATAGATATCCTTAAACTTTCAAGTATTCCAGTTCAGGATTTTACTTCAATCTCATTTTCATGAGCCATGTAGTACTGTTCTTCTCCCTCATGGGTAAGGAAAAATATCTGGTCACCGGTTTTGTAGTTGCTGTCTATAAATGCAGACCTTCAGGTCATTAGTTTAACCACATGTGCAGAACATACAGGAATTAGGATAACATTTCTCATGACTACAGCTATTTGATAGAAAGAAGAATTGACATCAATAACGCTCATATCTATCACACTTTGTACTATAATAGTAGAGAACAAAGTGTTCCTGAATCCCAGGGAAAGTTTGGCACCTGTTTCACTGAGCCATAGATTGCAATTATGTTAATAGTTATATGTTCTACCCAATAGCTGGCCCTGTAGCCAAACCATTACAGCACAGTGATTTCTTCAGTGCTGGAAACAGATAAAAAATCCTGTCAGGTACTAAAGCTATGCTGTAACTATGAGTCTATCAAAGTCATATCTGCTGCTCCCAGAGGACCCACAGAAACTGTATTGGTTGCTGCAGGGTACATTTGAATCCCACTGTCATCTGCAAATCCCTGTACCCAGAGCACAGAAAATCTAAATATAAGCAGTAAAAATATTGAAAAATGAATGTTCTGAGAAAGGTATTCTCTTTTTCAGGACACAAGTTTTCCAGCCCTGGTATTGATGCTGACAGAAACAGGTTAACTCTATGCCATGCCTGAAGGTTTGATCCGATCAGCGGGAGCAAGAGTGACAAAGCCAATTGAACCATGCAAGAGACCTGGGGACAACAGGTCAGGAAACTCCCTATTCCCCAATGCATCCCTGTCTCATCTGGATCCAATTCATTGCATACAGGTAATGCTGTGTTTTCATCTCCATTAGGTCAAATAATGTGGGCTTAGGACACAGATTTTTGGTGGGGGGGAGGGGATGACACAAGAAGCTTAGATGAAGTCTGGAATTCTGACATATTAAAGGAGGTTTTGCAGATATCCACAGTTTGGCCAATATTTCATTCTTGAGGCTTTTCTTTTAGACTTTCAGCTCCAGAACAGGTAAAAATGTCTTCCCAAAGCCAATAGGAATGCTTTTATTTTATTTTTTCAGCCGTCTAAAATTCTAATCTGCTCTAAACCAAACATTGGGGTTTTTCCTTTTACTGTAAACCTATTAACATGCTATTCAAGATTATTTTCTTGTGAAAAGCATGCTGCTGACATTAGCGCAAGTGTGGACATAGGGATTATTAACCATTATTGCATTTGGACTAAACTTCTAGCTTCTAGACATGAAAAGAAAACGAAAACAGAAAAGCTTCTGTTCCACTTGAAATAAATTACCATGCCACCAAAAATTCCCAGCAGGAAAAGGGAAGGGGAGGTGTAAATTTCATCACAATGTGTAGAATGTTTAATGGATTTCTGTGTGATAACAGTGGAAATAGTGGCACTGCTTTTTTTTGTCAGTGTAAAGACAAAAAGCAGGAAAACAGGACTTCATTTCTTTCTTTGTAAGTGGACTTCAAGGTCACCAAAAAGATGGTTTTCTTTAAAAGGAAGAATACAGAAAGGATTATGTAAAATGAGTTGCAGAGTTCCAGTTGAGAACTGAACTTCCTGAAAGGTCAGGTGTTGGGGGCTTTATTTAAAGCTTGTCTTTTTGCCTCTTTGCAGTTCAAGAGCAGATCTTTCACAGCTGGGCAGAAGCAAGATCTCTGCTTTCACAGCACCCCAAAGAAGGGGATATTCCAAGCAGACCTGCAGTCCACTGCTGCCACATGAGAGAAGGTCATGGCAGAAAAGCATCTTCTTCATTGTCATTCCCAAATCTGTGGCATGTGTAAGTAGAGGCTCAGCTGGAACACTACAATAGCTTGACTGATCTGAACAGCTTTTGCAGGTAGGACTTCTACTTGCCAAAAAGAAATAGATCAAAAATCTCAAATGCACTACAAAACTCTGCTCTAGATGAAAGTCCCTTATCCAAACATGCAGCTAAGTGTTTAGAAAATGTGATTCCATTTCCTCTCCTTCACACTCTTGTTAACATCTGTGTTAGTCTCTATTACTGCAAGGTCCCCCTTTACCCAAGAAGGTTGCACAGCTTTTCACTGGTGAACTGCCTGCCTTTGTGAGTGAAAGCAGATTTTTGCAGGAAGTATAAAGAAATCTCTCTAATTGTACTACCAAAATTCCCAAAATACTTATTTTTGGATATTACAAAAATGTAAGAGAAAATTAGTCTAGCTTTTAAATCTTGTATCATCTCACAGATATTCAGAGCAGATCAGGGATTCACCAAGTTATATGTGAATGTTATGCATTCATAATCCTGCTTCTATTTATGTTATGCAGAAGGGACATGGACTCTGGTTTACTGGTGGTTGGAGCTGATTATTCCTGACACAGCTCAAAACAAGGGTTTAATCCATTTCCCACTTTCCAGGTGGTGACAGTGTACTCATGTATGTGACAGTTAACTCCGTAATATCTAAGAAGTAGCTTCTGTTTCCATCCTGCCAGAAAAGATTGTGTTCAGCAGACAGGTCCATGAACTTATCAGGTAAAAAGGAGACTCACACTGATAACTAATCCACTGCTAAAATTAAGACTGAGTCCCTGTTTAGCAGTAATTATAAAGCCACTGAAATACAAGGAGTGGCTAAAAAACAAGTGATGTTTGAAGTTACAGCTTCCAGGCTTCTGTGAACTTTCAACAAGGCTGCTAGCTTGTCTGACAAGAAGTCTCTGATACACCTGTGAAATAATAAACTAAAACATGGCCTGTCCCAGTAATTTTCCTTCACAGAACAGCTCTTAATTTCTTTTTGTAAATAATAAGTTAACATCAAATTTCTGAAGGTAGCACTGTGTGAACTATTGAAACCAGAAAGCTGCAGTTATATGTGACATAATTGCTGATAGAAAATAAGATTTTCTACGAGTTGTTATTTACTTCAGTGCTGTTTTGTACTGGTTAAAAAACAAATATTGTCATAAATGAAACTCTTTGAAAATGTGAATGAAACTCTTCTATGCATGATTAAAACATGATGCCAGACCCATTTGCCCTTTTATTGTCAAGATGCTTCAGACAAGGTATTAGTGACAGGTAAAAGACTGAAATGACCAGTCACAAATATGAAGATCAGCTCAGTGGTGGATGTGTTTCATTGATATGTTTAAGAACGGCAGAGTCTTGGCACAGACTGCACTTCACATCAGCTGAACCAGCTGAAGAATGTTTGAATCCTTTGCCGCAATGGATCTTCATAATCCCCATCTTTTAGCACATGGTTCACAAAGCCAGGGTGGTAAGAAGGATTTTTAATATAAACTGGCTTTCCGAGACCTGAAAAGTTAATCAGATTGGTATTTAATTTTATTTCTTTTATGCTTAAAGCCTATTCTACTTGTGCATGAGCTGTAAAGCTTTTATTGAGAAGAGTGAGCTGAATGCTAAAAATGGAACATACAGTATATAATTAGCTACAGCAGACTTAGTAGTTGGAGGGATATACTTTAGGAAATAATCCTGAGCTTTCAAGGAAGGAAATAGATGACCACATAGTTTTATTCAATTTTTAATTCCTGGGAAGCTGTGAATAGTTGACCTTTGCTAACTCAGAAAAAAAATGATTGCTTAATAACAAATCACAGAAACATAAAATGTTTTGGGTTGGAAGGGACCTTAAAGACCATCTATTTCCACCCCCCTTGCCATGGTGAGGGACACCTCCCACTAGACCAGGTTGCTCAGAGCACCATCCAGCCTGGCCTTGAACAGGGATGGGGCATCCACAGCTTCTCTGGGCAACATGTTCCAGTGCTTCACCACCCTCACAATAAAGAATTTCTTCCTAATGTCCAATCTAATCCTTCCTCTTTTCCAATTTAAAGCCATTCCTCGTCCTATCACTACAGTTGCTGATGAAGAGCCTCTCACCAACTCCCCTGTAGACCACTTTCAGGTACTGGAAGGATTTATTATTTAATTATGATAATTTAATAAAAAATTGAGTGAATTTTAACTGCTATAAATATCTTTCCAGATATTATGCAAAATAAGATATAAACATGAAAAGATGCTTTATTGGCTCTTAGATGATTTTAAATGATTTTGAAGTTATGCGATGGTATGGTTTCTACTCAGAAAACTGTGTGAGATAAATACATTGAAATTCAAAGTGCAGACCAGCCTTTCTGCTAGAAATAGTCCATCTTACTTAAAAAGAAAAAACCTGTAAGAAAACTTCAGAGCTGATGACAAAACATGATAGCTATACTTCACTCTATTTAAGTTAACTTACAAAATCAGATTAAGTTAGATATTTCAACTGTCCTCCTAATTTTGTTTAAAAATGCTTTTGCTTCTCATAGTTAATGAAACTTTCATGCCATTAAAGGACAAGTTAGTTAGCTCATTAAATTACATTTAAATTCATACAGTTTTTCCAACACAAATAAATAATCCAAATATTTTCTTCCAGACAAATCTAATGTGATGTTAAGAGAACAGAACATTCTGTAATAATCTAAATCTACACAGTGACTTGAAATATTTTTATAAGACAATGCCAACTTAAAGTCAACCTTCTCTTTAGACCTTTTTTACCTTATTTACACTCTTTCCAAGTAATATCAACAGTAATATGTAAATGAGTCCTGAGAGAAAGAAAGTATTTCTGGTAAGTTTGTTTGGCTTTCATGGTTAACGACATTTTGCCTCTGTTCAATTTCTACTCACTTAGATGGGTCCAAGAAGGGCCATAAATAATGTCAAGACCACAATGTCAGTCTGCACATAAGCCAAACACTTACCATAGCCAGGCAGCTTGCAGACAGAGATGAATTGATATAATTTATGACTTCTGTTCTTTGGAAAAGAGGAAGGACTTCTCAATCCCAGCCTTTGCACACACATATAGACCAATATTACCAAGAGTGCATGAGACTGTACTGGTACATTTGTATAAAGGTTGAAACTGTGGGCATTTGTTATTACATGGTCTGCTCTCACAGAGATCACAGTACAGGATCAAGGCATATGATCTGAAGTGAAGCCAGTAGATTATTTCATCAAACTCTCTGAAATCTGATAAATGGAAATGCCCTTGACTGCACTGACCTGTGCAGTATTTTACAAGTGAGCCAATTATGACAGGTTGTCCTGACTATCAATAATTTTCTGAGTTGTGCAGTTAAACCATAGGGTCTTTCTCCTTTTTCATTCTTAGCTATCTGCATAAAAGGCCTAATTGTGATCTCATTAAAGACAGTGGCTCAAGTAGGGATTTTGTGGTGGTTTTCTGCCTGTTGGTGATCTACTCTTTTACAAGGTAGTTAATAGTTCTTTCTTTGGCTGTAGGAATGCACATCAATAATCTCTTCAAAGAGACCCTCAACATACTTAAAATCAGCTACTCAAAGGCTTATATTTACTTTTAAAATCTTAACATCTGCTTAGAAAGAATCCTTATTTTGCCTTAGTTTCCACTGCTGAGTTTTCACTGGACTTGTTTCTGCCACTGCAACTCAGTACTAACTTTGTTGGGTTCAGCCACAGAAATGTTTTATCACCATGGCTACACAGAATTAAGCACACTGGACACGGTGCTGCAAAGGCTGAACATTCAGCAAAGCCTGAGGCCAATCCAGGCCTCAGTTTAAACATTGAGTGTTTCCACAATTACTGGGATGATTCACAGTGACACACAAGATGTGTACTTAATCTGGGGAATGAGGAGCAGAGTGTTCAGAAGGCTGGTGGATCCAACCTCTGGGCTTCATCCCACACATCCCCTTCATTTCAAAATTGTCTTCAGTGCTTCTAATAATCCATAACTTTTCCCTCCTCACATCTTGAGCTTTTTTTTTCCAGTTTCATTATCCACTTGCAAAACAGAAAGTTAAAGTTTAAAGCCTTACTTTGATCTCAGATGTCATAACATAAACAACAGATGCAAATACTTCTTTGGTGACCACTAATCTGTCTGTAAATCTTCTGTTGAATCAGAGCTAAAAATAATGACATTCTGTGTTATTTGGCATAATTCCGCTCTTCACTTTTATACTCTGGGAAAGCAGGAAAAAATTGCTAACTTTAAGGAATTTTTGTGTTTAAGATGTCTCATAGATGGTTCATTATATACCTTAGTGCCATGGGAGGCATGGAGAAGCAGCTCTAAACTCTGTTTTACTGCATTTATAAAAGCTAAAATTTTTCCCTTTGTTTGCTTTTCTTAACAAGGAAACAGTGTGAGTCACTCAAATAAATTTGCCAGAATTAGCCCTCTCAGTTCACCTCTTTTACAAAGATATTCCTTTAGGTTTATAAGTTGAGGGTACACTGTGGTTTACTATTTCCTTTACCCTGGGCACTAGAACAATTCTGCATTAATGGCATTAATACTGTCATTTCACTAATATTTCCCAATAGGCCATGGCAGGAGCTGTTACATGATTAATGGTTTTAGAGATGATTGTTGAAATCCTAACTTCCGTTAAAGTAGCCAACCTAAAACCAAAAAAAAAAAAAGCATTTTTCGGCCAAACATTGCCAATTGCACAGAGAACTAACAGTGCCAAACTAAACTGTACACACCGCATTGACTACAGAATATTCACCTTGCCTTCCTATAGATTGTATTTGTCAAGCTACAAAAGGTTCACTGTGTTATTCCTACATGATATTCCTCTATAGTACAAAAGTTTTCATTATGCCTCAGGATTGTATCTCTTATATAAATGAAGAAGGGACACTTTTAGGAATAATCTTTTAGGACAAGAATCTCAAAGATGCCAAAGTTTAGATCTATAAAGAGAGGTTTGAAAAAAAGATAAATACCCTGGATTCCTCATAAATCAAATGTGAGCAATTAAACTCTAAGGAACATGATTCATGGGCACAGAGTAAGCAGTTCAGGTGTCTCACTCTGTTAGGTATTTCTTCATGAACTATCTGTCACTCACTCAATTACAGCAAACTGATTTACCTGAGTTTAATTTTCTTTGAAACAGCATCACATCAAAGAACAGAAAGCAGGGCTTCTATTCCCTCCTCAGTCTGCAGGATTACAGGCCTACAAATCCTCTTCAAAGTAAGAGTTTGGTCTGTATAAATATTGACTAGGATGGGTCAAATATGTTCTCTATTTCTCTATTCTCCATAATGGCTGAAGCAGGACCATTATGCCATGAAGAGCACAAGGTTCATAATGCTAAAGAGGAAGTTCTCAAGTCCAACTGTGCTATGACAGCCCATCAACACAGATGTCAGGTATCCTAAGAACTTGTCTCTTTTCTGAATATTGCTTATGAATTTTGCAGGGACTATGAAATAAATATACCATTAAAATTCTCTTAATAATTAAGCTGCTAAATTATAGAAAGGATGGCATTGTACATCATGGTGAGTTTAAGATTTCAGTATGCAATAGGTATGCACAGTTTCTGAAGACAGTGTTTGAATATACTGTGAAAACATACTGGCCTGAGGGTTCTCATGTTGGGTGATCCCAGCCAAATCAATTGTAGATCAGTAAAATGCTTAAATTTATGGGCCTCCATATCATTAAAATGTTGCTGTAGCCATCAGATTTTTTAATCTGTGGTTTAGGCCCATACTGCATTTCTGCACCTAATTCCCACTGATTTCTTATTTGAAAAGAAGAAAAATATTCAGATAATTGCTCTACAAATTCTTTGCAAAAACAAACCTTTGGCTTGATATGTTTTATTTTCAGCAGTTCTCACACCCCACATGCACAACAGTTGCACTGCACTCAGTTCTGAAAAGACTCTTCCAAAGAAATCAGAATAGACAGCTATAGACATACACTGGACATCCACCCTGTAAAGTTTTTTAGAGACAACTTTTGTAAGGAGATTACCTCCTTACAAAAATTAAGGATTTAATGGGACTTGGACTCCATAAAATTGTTTTGAAACTGTTTACACACATCAACCTTAAAATGCTCATCAAAACCATTCATGCTGTGGACATGTTTCATACTTACAAGAGAGCCAACGACTATTTTTAAGAAAATATTTTTTCATACGAAAGTGGCATTGAAAGAAATAGCATGACACAGCCAATAAAAACAGGTTTCAAATGAACTGCTTTTCATCAGTCATCACTTATAAGAAATAGAGCTTCTGGCTTTTTTTTTTTCCCCAAATAATGTAGTTTCTGATATCATGTCCACTTGAAAGTGCTATTATCAGTCTGTGACTACCTGCATGGGTTATGATTGTAGAAGTAAAACTGACCAGAGTCTATATTTCACATGCAAAACTTTTTTTTTTTTTTT
>VZTZ01038849.1:166423-229437 GCA_013400955.1 Drymodes brunneopygia
TTTTCTCAGAGAATCCATTTAGTTGTTTCTAATGTTTCCTGTTCATTGTGTAAGAGTATTTTTGGTTCCTGTGACTCAGATAAGGAATAAGGCAAATAGGAATATCAAACTATCACATTTCAAGAATGCAGTTAAAGACTTCACCTTCAGTAGTGACAGCTTGATTACTGCTGAATATTCTCATCTAGGCTTTAAAGCACGACTGTTATGAGTTGGTGATAGTGGACCACATCCTCAAGTGTTATATAGCACCACAAAGCTCTGTGAATTTGCTGTCAAGGATGAGTGAAATTATTAATAAGTTGGAGATCTCTAGGTTTCAAAAGAATCCATAATATGTAATCACCTCCTTGTAAAAAATACATAGTTTTCAGAGATGAGGTAATTTATAAATGTCAGATAATCACCTGTACTGTAGAAATTTTCATTCCCCTTTCTACTCCCTTTTATTTTCTCCTTTCCCCTTCCCCTTCCCTTATTATTTTCTGGCTTTCTCCTTCCCTTCATGATATAAGACAGGGCTAGATATTTCTTCTTCTGTCTTTCATTCCAGGTGAAGGAACTCCCAGGATTATCAATTTCTTCCAGCTATCAGAGCAGTATGTAAACATTGGTCTCTTTCTTTAGTGCAAGCACAATTTGAAAAACCAAAAGTCACTGGCACAATATTTATTGGGCAGCAGAAAAAAAATATTGAAACTTCAGGGCTGGCACAATCATATCTGATCCCTCAAACTGACAACAACTGAATTGCTGCAAGATGAATTCAGAAACTGGAAATGTGTCATTCATGCCCCATGTCTTTACTGTCTTCACATTTAACACGAAAGTTTTATCTACTGGTTTCATTATCTGTTTTTTATTGTGAAATTCATAGTATTCATCTTAGCTTATTCATTCCTTGTATTTCTTTTATGAAGACATTATCCCAAATACAATAAATTTCTGACTTCACTTACCAAAATTTCAGGTTTTCCAGAAGTTTAAAGGATATGGGATGCTGTACAGTCATGGTACTCAGCCTTTCAGTGGCGATTTAACTACTTAGGACATTTAGGAGCATTTACAACCCTGCCCTCAGGCTGTGCCTGCAAATACATCTTCCTGGTTTTACCTGCAGGAGGATCTAGAGTTCAAACACTTTAATGAATGTGACATTGGCAGACTTTGGCTTTGGTTCAACACAAGACATTCAAGATATCTTCAACAACTATTTATTTGAAAGAGGTGGTAGGCATTGATAAGATGAAGTGGAGGTTGTTTCTCCTCTGCTGTTGGCTGCCAAGACATTTTGTTAACAAGTGATAAAGACATTTTACAGGATTATGGAGATTTGCCAAAAAAATATACCCAACCTCATTGAGAAAAATATATCCAACCTATTTTGCAATCTCTCTCAAGAAACTAATCCTGCATAGTTTTCATTCCCTTATTTATATCACAGAATTTTTTTTCCTTCTCACACATTGTTTAAAGCTTTCCTATTCTCTGTGGCCATCTGCCTATGTATCTTATGCCTACATGTTTAAGCAAAAGAATTCAGCATAATCTTTCAGCACATCATTATCTTTCTACATAGAGAAGTCTCCTAGCCCTGTCTTAGCAAAACCCGTTCAAAACTTATTTCCTTCAAAACCGGTTTACTGTAGTGCTGTGAAATTGAGACAGATTGTATTTAATGAAAGAATGACTTTAAGTTGAGAAGCTTTTATTGAAGTGCATAGTCACAGAGTAGATGATCTTTACTGTATGTGCCTCCGGGGGGTGATTTGGATTAGGTGGTTGCTAGCTGAATTAAGTACTTAACAAAAGAACTATTTTCCCATCTGTGAATACAACTCGACTGTGCAAATACCATTACTGCCAGTTGAAATGACATAGTTAAAATCCATAGGTCACATGCACAATTTCTACTGATGATAGAGGGAGCACTATATTTGTATGGAAAAAGACTAGTGCATGGTGCTTAGAGGGAGAGTGGGAAGAAACTAAATATTCAAATAGAACATAAGAATGAAGCTACAGGCTTGATTATGCTCTCATTATAATAATTTGGATTTGTATGACTTCATTCTAGCTTACTTCACAAGCAGTGAAGTTATTAGGAATTTCCAAGATCAAGAGTGGTAGTTTATTTAAGAGGGAAAAATATGACCTTTGAAAGCAAAATACTGATGAAGAAGAAACTTTTAAAATACATAACTTCAATGTTTGTATTTTCATTTAAATTTCAGATCTTATCCTCAACTGTCTGACTCAGCTGGAGACAGTGAAGTTGGTTAGTTCTGGAGAAGGATATACACCTTTAACAGTAGTTCATATTCCTAAGTCTTTAACCAATTGCATGATGGACAAGCTTCTCTGGGCAGTCTGTGCAAACAGTTCCCAGATCAGTTCCTGTAGATTCTTGATGGAATGCAGTGGTGTAAGTATAAACCAGTTCAATGTTTATCAATTTTTTTAAAAAAATTATTTTTCCTAAAGAGCAATGGAGTATTATTTTGGTTAAAATGTGTTGCAAGCTGTACTCTTGTTATGCAGGATGTGAAACTGCTCTGGTTCAGCAAGATGGCTTCTATCTTCTGTTAGACTAAAAAAATCCACTGTGGTAATCTGAGAATAATTTTATGAAACAAGTTGACATCTTAGTAATTTTCTATTGCTTCATTGCCTTGAGAAATAAGTTTGTGGGTTAAAGGAGAAGGTAAATAAGAAACATACTAAGAGACTGTACATACCTTAACACTGGCACTAATGAATGTATTTTCTTAAGAAATTAAAAATGACAAAAGTAGAAAGACATAAAATGGCTATACAGATTTATGCCAACGTTTTATCTTGTTCAGAATTCTGTTTCTGACAATGGTCAACACTAGAAGCCTAGGGCAGTATATTCTCCAAGATACCCTCAGCTTAGGAACTTTGTGAGGTAAATTCTTATGTAGACAGTTGTACTTGATTTACCGCTGGACTCTATCCTCGTGCATTTATCTAATATAATTTTTAAAAAAAAATTTCTAATTTTGGCCTCCACAACATCCTGTGGCAGAGTTCCATAATTTTATTATGCATCATGAGAAAAAGTACTCTTCCTTTTGTTTGTTTGTCCCTAAGGGAACCAGGGACAAATCAAAAGAGGCTGTATTTACCCAGTAACCAGTAACACTTACAGACATTTGCAGAGCTGCACAGGGAAGGTGCTGATTAAGACCATGACTCTGCAGGCAGGAGAGCAAGGGGCAGTCACAGCACAGACCAAAGACTGAGCTGAAATTTTGCAGTAGGAGAAAGCAGAGAAGTCCTTGCTTGTAGTGTGTCAGTAGAGTTTCTCATTCTGTCAATGCTCTTTTGAGTCCTGGATATCTGTGTGCCACAAACCAATGCCAGATGTTTATCTGCACATATCCAGTGAGAAATATGACTGAAAAGAAGGTTTTAGCTCCTGTACACTCCACTGAACAGCCCCAGTCTGCTATAGAAATACATGAACAGGAAATTGTATGGATCCTAAGGGCAGCCCAGAGCACAAAAGAAAGGGTGGCGAGCTGCATGTTTTCATATGTTGTGGTTTGTCCTTTTTGAAGTGGTCTTGTAATGAACTGGAAATATCCACGTTTAGATAGCAAACATTCATGTAAGTCTGCTGGTAGTGAATTTCCACTTTGGAGAGTGTGACTTGCTTAATGGACAGTTACAGCCTGACACCCTCACACCGTCCCTTTCTAGAGACAGAAAGCAAAAAACCCCAACATTTCCCCTCATCTTATTCTCACATTTCTTCTGTTCATCAAACACAAAGCAAATGTATTGTACTTACTTTTTCAATGCACAAATGACTAAAATGTCACTCTATAAAACTGCTAACCACAGAATTTGAAGATTGTTATTGCTTAACTGGAAAGTATTCTGTGTTTTTAGACAGAAAGTACAGCTTCACAGTCAAGGACTTCACAACTAAGGACTGAAGGCAGCAGCAGCAGCACTTTTCAAATATAAGCTATAATCTATAAGTATTATTTTTCATCAAAAGTAAATGGTGTTTGCCAAATTACCCAGTGGGTCTGGGTTTAAGATTCTTGAGGCTTTTCTCAGGCTTGGGAAGGAGGACTACAGTACATGGTTTGATGTGAAAAATACTGGATTTGCAGCTTTTGGCTGCATGTAAATCTTCTGGTAACTAATAGATACAAGTACTGCAATTAATTGATTGAGGGAGGACGTTTCCAATTAATGGCTACTGCTTCGAGTAATTTTAGGAAACAGAGCATGTGGAAAGCATGAAATAGTTGTAAATAAGTGCAGCTGGAGATCTCTGGTGTTTAGGAATGTGCATTAGCCAGTTGCACTTCGTCATTCTTTTATTTTTTGCAGTATTTCAAGCACTTCAGACCATCTTTGGATTCCAGTGGCTTACCTTGCCTTAAAAACATGTATTATCAGGCATTCCCTGAACAAAATAGCTAGTGATGGTAAAAGGAAGAATAAAGTAATAAACAAAGGTATTTACCCAGAATTGGTATCATATCTGTCTTTGCTTATTAATATCTTATAAACAAGAACAATAATGACAGCAACATTTCACATAAATTTCTTGTCAAATCAGGGTAAGTTCTTCTTGACAGCAGAAAGAAAACCAGAGAAATATATGGAAGAAACTGAAGTACACCAAATTTCAATATATTATACCCCAAGAAATTAGGGAATTGTAAAAGCTACTTAACTGAATTTTTTTACTTCTTATTCTATTATTCTATACAGTCTTTAAATAGGCTATTATGCTATGTATCTACATATAAGTAAACTTGTGTGTTCACAATGCCTTCTGAATTAAGTATGGTCCATGAAAGTGAAGAGAAACTTTTCATCTCACCTAATTCAAAAAGGTAATTCAGTAGTGTGGCTAAGGAAATACAAAGTCCAATGAAAGAAAAAAATATCAAATTAAAATATGCCAAAAAATCACTGGTGTAAAGAAAAAAAAAAGGAAGCTAGTTTACACATGTAAAGAGGTATTTATTACTTAGCCTAGACCAATTGATAGCAGCTAATCAAACAAAAAAGACACCTTCAGTGAAGTGAAGGTACCCTTATTTCAGCTGGGAGGAATGGTGAGGGTAATTGTTTTAGTTAGAAAGGCAAGAGATTAGTTTGAAGATGAGGTTTCAAAACTTGGGCTTCAAAGACGACTTCAAAGGGACAATGCTGCAAAGTTGACTTCCATCACCAATGCACAGTCAGTATTCAAAGGACATACTCCTGGAAGGCCCCTCTAATGAGAAGTTCTCTGAGTTTTCCAACAGAGGCCACCAACTGAAACTGCTCCAGGTTACGTCTCCTGCTTAAAAACTTTCGTCATGGTTGCCACCATGACATGGAAGCACGTTATCTAGTCACAGGGAGGATGCACCAACCAGTACAGCCTTACAAAACACAATTTAGTATCCTTTCTTTTCAATTCACTTACGTATTTAACAAGCTCCTGTAAATGTGTTATCTATTTTGAACACAATGACTTTATTTAACTGTCACCTTAAGCTGACTTAAAGTAAGTATTATTTTAAGGTAACTAAAAAACAGAAATCTCTTTAGGTGGTATGGAAAAATGTATAAATGGAGGAAGTGAGACACCTTTTAACTTCCCTATCTCTGCAGTATTTCCTGTAATGTGTTTGAATAATAATAGATGGCATCTCAGCTTCAGTTTCAAGTTATTAGCATGCAGTAGATATTGGTAAATATGTGTGAACCTTAAGGCCTAAAGGGGCACATGACATATGTGACAGGCCATCCTCCAAGAGCACAAATCTAGCTGCTATTCAGACCACCTGCCCAAGGCATCACACACTGGAGTCTGTAAAGGTTGATTCACAGTACTGCTGATCTGCATTACTCTTCACAGACTCCTCATTTCTACACTGTTTGTGTAAATTTTCTACACTCCTCAAGCAGCTCAAGTGCCTGGAGCTGAACAGTAAACATAGTATGGCTCCCTTTCCTATTCTCTATATCCCATCAAATAATAACAGAGCTGAAGTAGTTGCAGCTTATTTTTGGCTTGCTTTGCTAACCCTTTCTCATTTTAAATAGATGTGATTTTTAACTAGCTTATAATTGAAGCTGTTAGAGAATGTGATCCTGTGGTGATAACTTTGACATGGGGCTGCCCATGCCAATAGCAATCGCTGCATGACACACTGATCCTTGAAAGGAAACTGAAAAATAGATTGTGATTTTCTGAGATAAACAGGCATAATGGAAAAGTTCATTTTATAGTGCCAAACTGAATAGACAGAGTACAAATTAGAAACTCCTGTGGTCTAGATCTTACTGTGCCACTGTCTTCATTTGCTCTCCCCATGCTTTAGTTTGCTTTGCAGGAAAAGGGATTATCTCACATTGACTTGTGAATAAAATAAATCCTGAGCTCTAAGTGTTCCCAATAGGTTTTTTTATTTAGCTCTCTTATTGAAACATTTTTAACAACCAAGGACAATGAAGTAAGCATCTACTAGAACAAGTCTGTAAAAATAATCGTTACAGAACAAGCTCTCAAAAACTAAATAGCTCTAGGAAACAAAAAAAAGACTTAAAAATGAGTCATCAGTTCTCATAAAAAGTTTAAACTACAGTTGTGAGTCATTCATAAAAATGTTCTAAAACCAATGGGGTATGTTTCAACTTAAAGCAATTACATTTTTCTAACTGGTGGAGGCTGGCAAGTAAGATCAATATTAACCCATTTTTTATTTCAGATCTGTCAATGCCTTTCTTCCTTCATTTTCTGAAACATTTAGATTTAGTCTGTTAAGAGCACAAATTAGCAAATAAAATCAATCAGAATTAGTCCCAATGGTCCAGAGACACTTAGGTGTAACAGCCATGAAAGAAGCAGACGTTCTTGAAGTAGACACATCTCTGGTTTTTTTACCAGAAAATTATTTTTATTCTTTTTAATTAGAGGGGAGGAATTTCATATCTAATTACAGACCTTGTGAGCTGGTAGTCCAGTGTTGTAACTAACTCTGATAGTGCCTGAAACAGTGTAAAATTTCTCCTAGTCAGAAAAGTAAAAGGACACACTGCTGTAATGTACTGAGCACACCACAGTTCAGAGGCAGGGCCCACATGTTAACACAGTTAATAATGTAATCACTTAAACCACTGACATTAGTAAGTCATCAGATCTACAGTGACGATCCTGAGAACTCTTTTTTTCTCTGACTTAAATACTGCAAAAATTTTGGTCTGGATGTGGTTTTCATTCTCATTAGCAGAAAGCCTCTACCAGAGCAATATTACAGTATTACATTTTAAAAGTCATTTCCCCAGATAATGGTGCAGAAAATTGATTTTTAATTTTGGGAGTTTCATTAATTTAATTTTTTTGTTTCTTTTTGCAGTTAACAAACTGAAATAATTCTGTTTCAGTGGCAGAGAGAGGGTTTAGCCACTCAATATTCTGAATGTTGGACCGTACCTCTCAGATATATACTTGAAGTTGTGAAGGTCGCATAAAATCCTTTATTGATGCAGACAAAGCTGATTTTTTAATATAAACCCTCCATAAGTAAGTGTTTTTATCTATACATTTTTGGAAGACACTAGGATTCTGTGCTATTAGAAAGAGTGCAAAAATGTCTTTGTGAAACCAACCACCCTCAAATATGTGGTGTTCTTTTTTGGAAAGTTGAGGCAAATTTAATTGTTTTAAAAACCTTTTATTTAACATTTTGTCAAAAAGTTTCAGTCAAAGTCTTCTGTATTATTTAAATAAAAATGTATTCAAACTCCCAAATGGAATGGAAGCAAATGGATCTACTAGATCTATTCCTATGCCATCAGCTTATCCCTTTCTAATTATGGCTGTGTTGTTTTCTTATCTCTCATTCTGTAAAGTATTTACTGATGCAACACCATTTAGAAGCAAAACATGTAATTATTCTCATTTTGCAGAGAAGAAACCTGAATCATGAGGACTGAAGTTCATACAGGACCCTGTCTGACTCATCACATGCAGCTAGGACAGGTCCATCCCACAGAGATGACAGCAGTAGCTTAATGGTCCTGTAGTGATGAGAGTGCACTAATAATGTGCCAATACAAATATGATTCCTCAACAGAAAGTATGGAATATTAACACAACAGCGGCAGGGAAATCTTACTGTTACACTGAGTTCATGAAATGTATTCTTTCACCACTTTTCAGTTCTATTTAAAAAAAAAATATTCTGGATGCATTGCTTGCTCTGTTTACAAAGTAAATTATCAGAGGATGAAACCACTGGACTCCAGACTCTCTGATGGTGTGTCTTGTCTCACATTCTGCCATAGGATTCAAACTGTCCTGACAGCCACAACTAAATGTTGCCAAAATGGTATTCTCTTTAAAACATAATATAATGGCATTCTCTTTAAAAAAGATACAAACATGGACACACAGAAAGTGAGTGCCCAAGGGAGTGTCACAGCTTAACACTACTAATATGTTGCAGAGAGTTGGGTAGTCAGAAATAATAAAAAAGAGGTGACAAACCAAGATGTTTCTAATCCCCACAGGAGGCCACTATGCTCAGGGGAGTTTTGCTTTTCACTGCCACAGTGTACTGGAACTCCTGGAGTGTTGAAACATCATGAGGTAGACACAGAGAGCTCCTAAACTTAATAAATCCATTTAAGAAAACTTTAACTGTGCTTCTGTAACATATTAGATGTTGTAACAATATCAACATTAAGACAATGATGCACGAAATAGCTTTCATTTTAATTCAATACTAGTTTCATAATTTGCACACTAGTTCTTGATAAATTTGTAAGAAAAATTAGATAAATTATTTTACAAACCTATTTTACATGATCTATTGAGCTAAAATTACATATTCAATAATATTTATCTCTTTAAAAAGTGGTTAGTTTGAGGATTTAAAAAAGCATATATTAACCAATGACACCGAGGGAAAAAAACATGATTAACTGAAAAATCAAGATGTATTCTAAAGGCATTTAAATGAAAGGTGAAATAACAAGTTTTTTGTTATTAAATTATAATATTTCTGAAGCTCAGCAAATGTGAAGCATATATAAGAATATATAAGGGAATACTTAATAATATAATAATAATATATATAGCTAATACTTATAAGGACCACCAGCAAAGTCTTTGTTTGAACCCTTGGAAATTTTAAATGTGCCCCAATTTTACTCTTTCAGTGCTTGAGGAAGACAGAGCACTCTCTCCTAGTGAGCTGTGGAGGCTCAGTGCTGGAGGCTTTGGTGCAGGGCAGCAGCATCCATTCATGGCAGGCTGAACCTGTCAGAGTTTGCTCAGACAAACTTCCCAGCTTGTGCTCATGGGGCCATGTCTGAGGGCAGATTGGTACATAGAAATCTGGTGAAGATTTCATCAGTGTTCTGTCCAGGAATCTGAGCAGAGGCTGATGCACAGCATTGCACCCTGACAGATGGAAAGCAACAGTCCTGCCATGAGGCCTTAGACATGGAAGTTCATTTAGCATGCCACCCTGAGCTGACAGGCTTGGCTGATTCACAGGGGACACTGGACTCTTGTCTCTGCTCAGATCCTTCCCCTTGCTGCCAATGTGGTCCTAAGGAGCAGATATGGTGTCCTGGGGCTGGAAGGAGAAGATTCCATGTAAAGTAGTCAAGACCAAGAAAAGGACAATGGTACAATGTTGTACAATCAATCACCCACGTTGGAACAATCCTGCAAAACACACCTCAGAAAGATGTTGAAGGTGTAAGGAGCACAAGAAGTGTTGTCTTCCTTCCAGTTGAAAGATAGAGTAGACCATCTTTGAGAACTGAAGAAATCTTCACTGAGAAAAACCTCTCTGCAGATGAAAACAACTGATGAAAAGTTGTGCTTCCTGTGGAACTGGCCTCTCAGTGGTGGGGACAGACCACTACAGGGGCTGGCAGAAGCAACAGGGACCACCAACCCACAGGAGGACCAGAGCTTGCAGAGAAAGTCTGTCTGCAGTGGCATGAATTGGCATGTGCCATGCAGTCCTCTCAAGAAACAATCCATCCAAATGAGAAGAAAACAGTTGGGCCACATTATAGATGCTTGAAGGGACCATAAATGCTGAATTTGTGCTACTGTGGTAGGGAAACAATGGGAAGGGAAGGCCTTCTGACCCTCCGTTTTCCATGCATATTCAGCAATTGCTGGGGTCAAATCCTTACAATAATTCTACTCTCACTGGAATGTAAATAAAGAATATCACACTTTCCCTGCCCTGCTTCATCTCCTGAATAATGCATCTGGTCCCCTAAGGACACACATAGTAAAAATACTATCCATTTCAAGAAAAGCAAAATATATATCCCAGCTAGTCCAGCTGAGTGGTGTCACATGAAGAGCATCCTGCAGAGTAGGATCATTGCATGTGCTCTTGCCAAAGTGAGGGGCAGTCTGAGGGTGGGTATGAGATGCACAGAGATAAACAAGAAATTCTTGCTCTCCACCTCTCCTAAGAAAGGAGAGTTCCAGGCAAAAATCCTGAAGTGTATATAAGGATCCCAGTATTCTGAAAATCCCTCCTCTCCTTTCTGTGAAAGGGACAAAGTATCCTCCTGGCAGGGTTATCTTGGGACTGGGGAGCTGAGGTTTCCCACTCAAATACATCTGTCTGACATTCGAGCCAGCTCCTAAGACCAGGCATTGAGCAGATGACTGGCTCCAAGCAACACCATCCCTCATCCTGTACCCATCCAAAAGGCCCTTTTAGTTCCACTGGCAATTCTGTCTACAGACATACACAAGGTCAGTCATAAAAGCTATAAATAGCCAGGCACTCAAGGTTCTCTGAATCCCTTGGGCATTCACTTTAGGTGCATGCAGATGACATAGCAACCTTGCAAGTAGTAGCCAAAAGGTGACTGTTTGGCTGACATGCTAATAGCCATCTTAAAGTGATCTTTACTTGTTTCCATGGTGAAATGCAACTGAAGAAAAGGCGTACTGACAAGAATAAATATGCAAATTGTTTACTTTTCAGTCCATGCATGCCATTTTGCATATTCTTTCATTCTAGCAATTAAAAGTCCATGTTGCCTCTATGTAGTCATTGGGCTGAGTGGAAAGGTAAACACTGGAAGTCTATTCTTCTGGTAGCTGACAGCTTCTCTCCTTGGAGAATAAAAAATTGTCTATTTTTACTCTTGTCAAAGAACAATAGGGGTCGCATTAGTCACAGAGAATATGGAAATCTTCCAGGAAAAGAATATAAGCTGTACCCCTGTGGAAACCTAATAAAAATGTCTATTGGGCTTTTGGAAATGATCCTTAACTACCAGCCAAAGCACAATGAAATTGGCAAAACACAAAAAGCAAAGTCTCACTTTGCTTTGCAGCTTTCAAATGACCCACAAACCTCATTAAAAGGGATCAGCAGTGGCAAATGTAGACTCTGCCAAAATTCTTTGGCAACATGTCCCAAAAAACTGAAAGAGAACAGGTTTACAGAGAAGCAACAAGCTTGCCTGTAAGGTTAGCTGCTGTCAACATCTCTCACACTACTACAGACAGAAAAATCCCTTTTGACTTGTTTTCTTAATGAGTTTTCCTGTTGAATTTATTTCATCCACAGTTCACAGAAGCAGATAGTACTGCTCTTTTCTCAGATAAAATCCAGATGAAGCTAAGGAAGGGGGTTGCTGCCTGAGAAAGGAGGACAGCAGGACAGCAGAAAGGAGGACAGCACTGGACTTCCCGGAGCAACTGTTTTATGTTAATAGTAATGAAGTATTATTTTTTTTAAACAATGTTGTAGAGAATTTAGTATTTGATTGTGCACATTCATTTTCATAAACTAAAATTAAGGGTAGATTTTGCACTGAATTAAAATCAAACTAAAAAAAAATATGGAACTCAGTTCTCCTTTCCTTCTAGCTGTTTATGTCTATGAGAAGGCAGAATAAAGATTTCGCCTTTGATTACCTTCTAGAAAATATGGTCCAGATCAAGTACAGACTATGAGTTTGTACATGACATATTTATGTTATGAAAGAGGTCTGGCTAGCTGTTCCTCTCAGATCTTAAAATCCATTAGCTTTTGAAAAATTTAGTGTTCTACTGTCAAGTTGTGAGTAAAAAAATTCTCCTTGTTTCTTTACAGAAAAATTGCATATAATATCATGAACTATTGGCTTCATATCCCCTTTCATATTTTCAGTAAAAAAAGAAGACAACAATACCCATGCTTAGCCATACTGAGGCAACAGGGTGGAGAAGGAGTGAATATTTCGACTGGTGAGGTTTTTGATGAGTCTGCAGAGTTGATTCATCTTCACAGTCCTGAGGACTCCATTGTGCCATTCAAGCTCACAGGAATACTACTGAGAGTATGGTTTTTAGCACTGAACCACCAGATTACAACAAAGCAACCTGTTTTCCCCTGAAACTCTATGTTTGTAGAGATCTTTATTCAATGTGTGTCTTTCTCTGAGGACTGTAACTGCAGAATTTTGATGAGCCACATGCAGAGCTCTTCTAAGAGCCAGCTTTGCAAAGAGAAATGTTACACTGAGAAATTCCTTGTTTGGCACTGTTTTATTGTTTAGTGGACAAGTCTACCCCGATTTCACTCCATACATTTCCTTCTTTCTACAGAATAGAGCTGGTAAGCTGTACCCCCCCACCCCAAAATTCAACTTCGTCATTATTCATTCTCACTCACCCTCTGTGTATTCCTTCATGCTGAGGCAGGTAAAACAGCCTTAAAAATCTGTCAACCTACATAAATAAAAGACAACACTGAAGTTTGGGTGGTATTTTCCTTGCTTAAGACTGAAGTTACAAAACACAAAATATTTAGTTAGAAAATTAAATCTGAGGTCAGCCAAAAGCTAACGGAAAGGTCTTTCTGAGTAAAAAATAACTCTTAAGACATTGACTACTCTAGAGAAAAAAGAGGCATGGTATGCACCTTAGTAGCTTCACTGCCTATGTTTTTCTTTCGATATCTTATGGTCATACGTAGCTAAATATGGGGCAGTGTGGTGTTTAAAAATAATTGTGACATACAAAGTGCCTTTCTGCATCTGTATTTCATAGCTAGCAAAACCCATACTCTCCACATGACTCTAAAAGCAGCAGGACTGGGGACAAGAGATCAAGATGGGCATAGAAGGAGGAGAAGCTGACACGGGTCAGTGTAGGTGCTGTGGCTTGGGTGGCTAATCCAGCACACTTGGGAGTTCAGATGTTGGGTGTTTCCCAAACCCAGCTTCTCGGTGGTCTTCTCAGGGTACAATAAATCCACATGACATTTCTGTGCTGTGCACACCATAAAGACAGAAAAGATTAAGAGTTATGTTCTCATTACAGAGGAGGTCCTTGTGGAAACCTTAAAAAGTGACCAAAGCACCAGGATAAAATCATCTGCTCATGAGCATTACACGGCTAATTAAAAAAAGAAAAAGAAGGCAGCATACAATTGATTTCATTCCAGATTCTGTCTTAACTTTGCACAAATATTCTGGTATTATTCTAGCTTTCTTGTTCCCCTGAACTTCCTGCTCAGACTGGAAATGGAAGGGCCAGACAGTTCTTCTCTTCTCAAGGGATTTTCAGAGCAATTCTGCAGCAAAGAACATTCATGTTTCAAAGTTGGTGGTGACATTCAACTATAAATCACAGATCATCAGTGATTATTAACAGTGAGATGTACTGGCCAAAATCCCTAAGAATTAAGGGCATCAAAGGCAAAAAGATCTTTGTAATCAACAGAGGGAGAATTTGGATCAGGAAGCCTGCTTAAGATTTGTATGAGAAATTTCACAAACTTCCATTATTCTTTTGAACAGGAACATTTGTTATTAGGACTGGCTTATTTTATCATTAATAGAATAAGCAAAACTCAAAAATGTATGAATGAGCACAGGGGAATCTTAGAAAGCAAATTTACCAAACTATAACTTGATTCTTTTTCTCTCTGCTCCAGTTTTCTCTTTTACAAGATTTAACTGCCATTTTATCTGTACTGAATATACTTTTGATTCGGAATATACTTATGGCAGTATTTTTAATGCATATTCAACTGATTTTTTGGTTCATAACCTTTCCCTAAGGATTGGTGAAAAGAGTCTAAGAAAAGTAAGTTTGCTTCATATCAAAAAGGCCTTCGTATCACACTGGAATACACTGTGGTTTGCAAAACCCAAAATTTTAAAATCATATTAGGTAAGCAAAAGCAAAGAATGAATTTATAAATGCTTACTCAATTATAAAGTTGCTCAGATCAGCTCATTACCAGTTAATTATTAAATATACATTACAGTCATTCTTTAGATGAGATATTTGGGAAGCAGATGGCTCCTATCAACAGAGTTAAAAAAAAATAAGACTGTCTTCAGGAACATCTGGTGCTGTTGACTGTCAGAAACCATGCCAAGCCTAAAAATTCAAAGAAATCCATGGAGTTTGAGGTCTTTTATCCCTACATTTATGACCAAAAGGACCAAAGGAAAGATCTAACTATGAAATTTGATTTGGAATACGATGTCAACTCTTTCTTCCAGGTATTTGCCCATGTTGAGACCAAAGTATTTTTTTTCCCTTGTCTTTTACCTACCACAGTAAAACACTGAAGAACAGGTAAATCTGTTACTTCATATTGTGTCTTGTGACTGAAACTGAAATGAGTAATTTGGGGATTTTATTGTATTACCTTTTAGCAATTGCACTTCACAAAAGCTGTTTAATTTTTCAGGTGACAGTGTTACAGGAGTGACATGAATTTCAGTAAACCTTTTGACCACATCTCTTGCTGTGACTTCATCAAACTTTTTTGGAGAGAAAGTGAAAGTATTATTTATCTTGTTGATATTTGAAATAGTCTCTAATTTATTTTCTTGTAAGGGAGTAAAAACACTGTCAAAATGAAATTTAAGTGTTTTAGCATTGTCTTATTCTTTTATCTATATTTCCAATAGGACTGTTGAATATCACCCTAAAACATATCAGCTTGACCACCCATGGGTATAATCCTCTCTTTCCAAAGAGTATGTCCAATTTAACCACTGATTTTCCTGCTGAATCAGAGTCTCCACTTCAGAAGTTTATTTTCAAAGAAAACAGAATGGGGGCAGATCTGGGGTTTTGTGTGTGTGTGTGTGTGTGGTGTATGGGGTTGTGAAATCCTAATCAGGGTCCATCCGGAAATGTTCTTGCACTGAAATATCAGTTAGACAAATGAATTCCAGCATGATGCTGCATATATATGGGACAAGTCTTCCAGGAAAGAAGAAACTGGAGCACTAATGAGGGCAGATTTTCCCAATTCCTGTTATGACTTGTCCCAAAATCCACATTCATTACATAAATGGTCAAAAATGGAAAAATCTTGCCCAACAAAAGAAACTGTGGATGGCCTCTTTCTGTTTCTCACTTGCCTTGTGTCTACGTAGTGGGTCTGAACAGCCTCTACATTTTTGTTTCCACCTTATCCTGAGTTCAGGGTACTAACCAAGATAACTTGGGTTTGTCCATCCTACCCAGGCAACCAGGTGTGATGGCAGGTGGGAGGTGTGACGTGCAGGTACAGCCCCTGGTCAGTGCTGTACTTGGTGACTCTGTGACTGCCACTCTTGTCACTGCTGGGAACCGCACAAGAGAGTCCAGGTGTCGCCTGTGCCACCTGCTCCACAACCAGAGATCCCACAGGCTATTAAATAAAGCCATCTTAGACAGTCAGGTTCATTTTTTGTCTTTGTTTCTCCTGTTGTGTTCTGCCATTGTGAAGTGCAAGCCCAGTTAGGGGGGTTTGTAGCTGTTTATTAATTTTTTTTTTTTACATGCTCCCTCACTGGCACAGGAACTGTGCTGACAACACACATGAAAGCTGGCACACTGTGCAGTGCTGTCCACCAAGTCCTCTCCTTGCTGTCCTCTGTAACACCCCTTACTGTGTGTCTGTTAGAGATTTTTTTTTTGCTGTCAGCCAATTCACAAGGTCTCTTGCAGCTCTGCTGGAAAGTAAAGGAAGGGACTGTAAGTCCCACCAGTTTCAATTTGAAGCATTTAGTTTGACTATTTTTTCCCTCAGCAGAGTGTGCCTCAGGCCTGAGCTTTGGTGGTCTGGTGATTAACACTGCTGTCTAGAGTTTCATGATACCGGGATTCCTTTTTCTGTTTTACCACAGATTTCCTGTGTCCTTGAGAAAGTCACTTAATCTAGTATTCCCTCAATACCACAGAGAAAACGATGCTGTTCTTCCTGAGCAAGGGCATTGGGAGGACAGTTCTGCTCCCTCTCAGAGGAGAATGTATGGCTCTGTGGCATTTAGATAGGAAGAAAAATGGAACATCTTACACTCATTGATAAAGTTAGGTCATTCATTGTAAGATAAAGTCATCTGTAAAGGACAGAAAGGATAATTTTGTCTGCTCATAGAGGAGATTAAGTGATTATAGAATCCACCTTTTTATGTGGATTTAATTTCATGTTAGCTTTTTTGTGTAAAAGTCATTAAAAGTCCTGAATATTTCCTTCCACAAGAATAAATCCCTAATAAAAACACAACACAGTTGCAACTGTACGTGTGCAATTATCTGTGTAAAGTTAAAACAAATCTTTAAGTACCCTTAAGCCATCAACTCAATTACTTTAGTTGTGAAAGTGGTTTTTAAAGCAGCTGTGCCTCACTCTGCTTCATCATAATCTATCATGTTTTGTACCTAAAAAGCATCCTGACACTGAGAAAGATCTCAGATGGCAGGACACACAACTTCTGGCCTGACACCCTTTGGAAGTTACATTCCTGTCTACACAGATTCCTCTGATTACCAGCACTTTTACTTAAATAAATAAAAAAAAAGCCCTCATTTCTCCTCAGTTCCCTGATCTTTAGACACACAAATCAAGCAGAACTGAGTTTGGATTTTGTTTCAAAAAGAGCTGTTGGATTTTCAGAATTAGAGAGTGAAGTGACCCAAAAGCTGGAGGATTTTGAATAAGAGCTTCATCAAACTCCAAGGAACTGTTTGAATGAAGCAGTCACGTGCTGTAGATGGTTGGTGTGCAGCCTACTATTTCCTGAAGCTGAATATTAGCAAAGTGTGCGACACATAAGGTTCAGACATTTCAATTAGCAAATACTCAGACGACCTGGAACTGCAGGGAGCAGTTGGTGTGGGAGAGGGCAGGGCTGCTGTTGAGAGTGACTCCAGCAGCTCAGAGAAATGGGCTGAGAGAAACCTGGCCAAGTGCAGCATTGGTGGGCACAGGCTGAGTCACCCCGAGGGGACAGCCCAGGGCATTAGTGCAGAGTGGGGACAAGTGGCCCTGGAGCTCCTCTGCAGAGGGGGCCCTGGGGATCCCAGAGGAGCCACAAGAGAGGGTGTCCTTGCAGTAGTGAAGGCCAGCCACAAACACAATAAGGGATTGCAGTCTGCAGGCTGAAAGGCTCCCTCCCTGCTTGGCACTTTGCTGAAAACAGCCCTGAACTATTTAGAACTCACAAGACCATACCTGGAACCCCCATCACAGTTTAGGTTCCCCAATACGAGAAAGCCATAGGGAGACTAGAGCAGATGTCTTCCAGAAGATCCATGTTAGCAGAAAAAAGATTATGCAATCTAGGCATCTATACAAAGTAATTGAAATTCTTATACTAATTTACTTTTGAATTCAAGATGTCTTCAATGTTGTAATCTAAATTTTTCCTGCCTCTACAGTTTAGCCACGTACTCCATTTCAGATCCATACATTGTGGTACAATCTCTAAAATATCTTCATGTGCCTATTAAATGTTCTACACCATATACTCACATATGTTTTGGAATGAAAGGAAATGAGAAATAAAAGGAATCTAAACAAAAAAAAATGTAGAGAGAAAGAATCCACTAAGAGATTGCTTTTTCCACTAAGAGACTGGTGTCTTAACTTGGATAAGTCTATTTTTTTTTCAAAGGCCTTCTTAAAAATAAAACAAAATGCTTTCAATAGATTCCTTTCACAGAAGGATATTTTCTTAAAAAAGCTCCCCTCCTTGATGATTCTCATGATCCTGAACTATAAATGGCATTTATTTAATATGCTTTTCAATCTCCTATCAAAGTAAGTTGGTTTACTGAACTGTTAAGTGATGCAAACCTGTTTGCTAGATTTCTCTCTCAGTAATGTTTCAGTTTCTCCTGTTGGATGAGTAGTGTCGTGTGTTGGGTTATTAATTTTTGGGGTAGTTGCAGTGCTGTGGTGTCTTCAAGCAAATGCACTGTATCAGTGCACAGCTATGAAATTGCAACATCTAATGCATTTTCTTAATTGAAGTAGTCAATTAAAAGATCTGTTTTTTCTTAGCAATGCAAACTTCCTTTAACTTACGCAATACAAATTGTAAGAATTCCCTGGAATTATTCCCTGGAATAGTTGTGCCACTATTTCAACCAAATGCATACAGATTCATGGAATATGAAAACTTCTCCTGACCTAGTTTTAAGTTTAGTGAATGGTTACTGTATGCTTGAACAAATCTAAAATTTGGTATTTCATGTATATTAAAGAACATCTCCTAATATAGCAAACTCCTTGTTTGGAATTCAAGTAAGAACACTGCTTGCCAGTGGTTTAGTCAAACATGGCACGAATATAATCAGTAGAAGTTCTAAAAATAATCTGTATTTTAAATAGTTGATTTCTCAATCATACATGTAGAGCTATCTTGTGTTTTGAATTCCAGCATAAAGCACTTATTAAGTAAATGAATATGGTCAAAATTCATGGGCCCAGAGGAGTGCTGAAGGGAAAATGAAAGAAACATGGAAGGTAGAACAGGCCGTAGACAGAAAATCTGGAATTTAAGCTCAAGCTGAATTTAGAAGGGAAGCACTTCAATTGTTTTCTTCAGAATTTCTTCTTGCTTTATTTACCGAATTTGTCAGCAATTGTGTAAAAACAAAATACATCCTCACTCTAGACAATGGGAATGAAAATGAGGTTTTCAGCAGTGATAGAGAAGAGAGTATGTGAAAAATTTGAAGGAAAGGTTAGTGACAGATGAAAGATAAATATTGCACCATCCTGGCAGATATTCCAGAAACATGTAAACACAGCTGTTTCATTTCTATATGCCTATTTCCAACCTCAGATTTCCTGGAGGTTTAGAGGTAGACAAACCTGTAGTTTTGGACCTAATGCAATTTACTAGATACCATGGTGGCATAAAATATAATCCAACTTGTCAAACACACGCCCTAGAAAAGTTAAGTTATTGAGGATATGATCTAGAGACCACATTTTAAGACTACATATGTATGGCTCACTTCATGATCAGCAGCAAGTTTACCTTGGATTCCTGTAGAGGCTCATTCAAAGCCTGACTGAGCATATCTTTCCTGTTAAGGCTTGCTAATCTGGAAGACTTGAGTATCTCTGCTCTGAAAACCTGCTCTCCTCAGCATGCCTGAATTAATCGTTAGCAGCAGATACAAACAAAATATTAATGGCTTTTCAAAATCTTGACCAGCATTTCCTTTCAATCAGCAGTTATTAGAAAATGGGATTTTTAATATCTTACACACTACTATTTTTTTCTAACACTGTGTTAATCACCACTAATCAGATTTATATCCTGTTCCCCTATTATTTTTCAAAGCTTATTATTAACTTCTTGTACAGATATTGTATTTCCTGTATGTATGTCTTCATACAAATATGCCATAAAGATTTTATGCATCACCTGAGCAGTTTAAAATATCTTAAATTTGGAAGAAATTGCATTTATGTAACTTCAACAGTTTATATATTTTTCTAGTACAAATATTTTATTTTGGTTTGCTTTTTTTTAAATTTACATTGATTTTAATGCATAAATTGTTCTGCATAATCCAGCTGTTAAGGTCAGCTTTCCTGGTTGTAACAGGAATCTGTCACCCAATTATAATTGTTTTCATCTGTCTTGCAATAAAAATAACAAATGAAAATCTGTCTTTCCAATAAAGTGATTAACATTAGGAGTGACAGAGGCATAGGATCCTTGCACGTGGTATCCTTGAAAATTTATCCTGTTGACAGAAAGAAATTAGTACGAAAGCACTTATATGGCCAGTTTGCTGACTAAACCTGACCACTTCTCACCTTCAGGCTCAGCTTTTTGTTCTTTGGAGCAAATTCTGTATATAAAATAATCTGGAAAATCAAATATTTTAAAAATATAAGTACCCCACAGTATTTAAGTGGCTACAGTTTCATGACAACTACAGTAAGTACACAGAGTTTTTTCCCTTTTTTATGGCTATGATTAGGATATGGTAAAGTGCTAAATGTGCAAGCAATTATGAACTTGGCACAGTAGCAGTATTTATTTTAAGCTCTACTTGTGCTGCTTTGGTGGAGGATGTTTACTTAACCAGACTCTATTAAACATGCTGAAGACTTTGTACTCTAAAACATTTTTAATTGATGAAACACAGAAGCAATCAATCAACACAGATGGTAAAGAAAGGCAGACAGAACCAGGCAAACAGAGTAAGATCTGTAGGTGTCTTTTTATCTCTTTAGGGGAAAAAAAAAAAGTCTATTTGTGCTGCTGAATTAAGTGTTTGTGAAAAGAGAAGACTTGATAGTGGTGGAGACTGAAGTCTTCTATTTATTTACAAGTCGGGCATAGTGGTGGGAACTCTTGCATGGTCTCTTGCCTTTCCTATTCAACCTCTGACCTAATGGACCTGATGAGCTTATCCTCTCTTGTGACAGGAAAAATCCATGCTGAGTATACAACCTGTGGGTCTGACTTACCCAAACAATGCTGAACGGTGGTTCTTGTCATGCACCATTTGTAAACATATGAAAGCCATTGCACTGCCTCACATTCCTGCTCCAGGAAGCAAATTCCACATAACCCTGAGCATCAGTAGATGGAGAGCACTTCTGCAGCTACCTTACTTTCAAACTGCATCTGTTCTGAGCTTCCAGATGTTAGTTCTAAATCATGTGCTCATAAATGTTTTGTAAGTGCAAGTAAAAAAAAATTATCTATTTACAATTCTGTCAGAGCACAGATGTTCTTTGAAATGGGGTTTATTGGCAGCTATTTCTTGATAAAGAGCTTAAGCCTAAAACACTTGCTCAGACTAAAGTCCTGATTTCACTGGGAACTTTGCCTGAAAGAGAATGGCAGGACTATCTCCGTAGAAGAAAAAGTTTAGACACTTAGCAAGTCATTCAGGGAGGTAGTCCAAAGTGGTGTAGTCACTTGTTGGAGGGAAATACATTTATATTAACTGTATATATGTATTTATATATTTCAAATTCACATGAATATATTTTTATTTATTATAACAAAGGCTTCAAATTTTTATCAGTACAAACAATGGATAGAAACATAGAAGAAACATATATCTATATCTATCTATCTATCTATCTATCTATATATATATAAACACATGCATGAATGCATACTTATACATGTATCCAAACCAAATTCTATATGAACAAATGCTTAGATCCTAAAAAAATGGAACATTAGAGGGTATCCTTTAATTCCAAATACATAATACAGTCAAGATAATCTTCTCAAAATGTATGCAGGTCCTAGTATTTCACTGTGAGACTTTTCCTTGTGGTTATGTTTTACTTATTGTTTCTTTTATATATTTTTATATATGCTGTATATATACTTTCACAGTAATTATGTAAATTAAAATATCCTTTTACTACTTTCCCAGAAAATTAGAATGCCCTCTGCTGTTAAAGACTTTTAAATTCTTGTAAAACTCTTTAAATTTGTACAGGAAAAATTATTTAAATTACTGCCTTCTACTCTAGTGGAAGATAGATCTGGATAGATTTGCCATCAAATCTTACTATTTTTTTATCCTTATGACAGAGGTTGTGGAAATAATTCTTTTCATGTCTTGATCTGTGTAAATAAAGAATAATAATGAATTGTGTCTGTAACCCTGTGCAAAAACATTAGAACTTGATTGCAGTTTTCTCATATAAAGAGTATTTCTTTTATATTCTGGATTTTTCTTTCTTTAATAAAATGTGCCTTTGCTGTGGATCATTAACTAAGATCATAGTATGAATTGTATTTCTCGCTTGTAGTTAGAACAGCAACAGTACATGAGAAACTTTTTATAGTTTTGCACTCTTTATTTTGGAAAATTCATATTATGAAATAATTTGATATAATGAATACAGTTTGTGATTTCAACTGAAATGATTTTAAGTACTGATTTGTACTTTTCAAAAAATGAAATGCGCAATTGAATATACATCCTATGGGTGACATCCTGTGGAAGTTTGCAAGTGGGTGTGCCCTTGATATTTTCAAGGACAATAGCTTTTGGGTTACTGGCCAAAAATTAAGGATTAAATATTATATTTAATACAATAGGAGATGAGTGATTCAGAGATTGGTTGCATGTTAATAGGTAAACAGATTTTTCTCTTTAGCTGATAAATGTTCAATTCCTATTCTAAGCAGGTACCATAAGAGGTACAGAATGTACTAATACATCCAGGTTTCATTAAATCCATATGAATTTGAATCTTAGGCAGCATTTAGAATAATTTGTATTATTTCTTTGTTATCCAAAGCCTATGTAAAAGCTTGTGGCACCCCTTAGGTGAGAAGGAAAATCAGCCCAGTGCAGGAGTTTTAACATTTCGTAGCTAAAATATTAATCTCACAAGTTTTCATGGTTTTGCTATTTTATAACTATAATTTTCCACTTTTTGGCCTTAACTGACAATATTTTTTTTCTGGCTACACTAAGAGGAAGTGTGCTCTGACCCAACTCAAGTGGTGTATACAACAAGAGGTCATGAAAGGAATTAGTATTTCATAATTCCTTGAAATTTTTGAGAATTAGAGAGACCTATAATTTTATTAGGATTAATTCATTTAATTTTACTTTTTTTCTTTATTTTCTCAGAATGAGCCACATGAGTGCCTATGGCACTGTTAGTTATAAAGCAAGGAATATTGACTTTTAAATCTCTGTTGTCAGGGCAAAACCACCCTCTTCCATTTTTTTCTCCAAGTCAGTGTTGAACAAACATCCCCAAAACTCACCATCTTCTATAAATCTTTACATTAGCTGTGTAAGGTGAATTCCTGGTCAATGAATCTAGTTTCTGAATTTACAAGCAACACCATAATATTTTCCAACTGCATGATAATATTCTTTATATTTATTTTCTTATTTTGGCAGAAACAAGAAAACAAAGCTAATCCCTTCAGGACCACTATAATGGTTTGTTGACTCTAAGTCTTTTTCTAAAAAAGACTTTTTTAGACTTTTAACTCAATTAGCTTGCCAGAGCAAGTCAGTTGTTTGAACCATTCTATTTCTTGAACTAACCCATCATCTGTGGTTTGTGGCTTTCATTTTAGTTGTGTCACAGCAGCAACAAAGGAGGAGCAAGAAGAGTCACAATAGCTGAGTGTATCGTGTGAAGCCCTTGAGCACAGATTCCCCCCTTCACATTGACCCCTGTGCCCAGCATGCTCCCCACTGGGGATTGAGTGCATCTAAAATAAAACATATTTTTAAAAAATGCTCATAAAATTGTATAATCTGTGATACATTTGAATAAGCTTATAAATTGCAAAAAAGGAAAGAGAAACTTCAAGGGAGGGTTATAATGGAAAATATTGTGACTCAATGACAGGTCATGGCCAGTGCCCTGTAAATTAGTATCAGCCAATCTGTGTGACCTACAGTGTTATATTCTTCCACTATAACATTTAACATGTGATTTCTGTGTTCAAATCCTTCAAGAGTGATGCAAAATAAATTTTGAAAGAAAAGCTTTTATAAGAACATGCTGTTTTATGTTTAAAAATAGTCTATTTATTAAAAACATGAACATCCATTAACTTCTAAGAAAGATTCAGCTGGTGCCTAGTTCTTTGTGATACAGTATTTCCTACTAACAGAAAAGGAAATAAATTTTATCTGAGTCATTCTGAAAACTAGATAAGTTTATTATTGCTGGTTATTGCTACAGACAGCTTTACCCAATTCCTTGCATTTATTTTCCTTAGCAATCATATCTATTCATGATTAGTCATGTCCTCATCTGAATTAATTGATTATGTGTCATCTATATCAAATAATCTCAATTCCCATTTGTATCAGCATGATATAAAAATTAAACTTTATAGAGAATTCTTTTTTATAAATATAATACGAATAAAAAATCAGATTTAACTGTCTGACTTCAGTGACTTACTGAGCAAAGTTTATAAAGGGATCACCTCAAATTAATGATCACCCTTTAATCCTCTTTAACATAATACAGCAAATGGCTGCAGAGAAACACATTTACTAGCTGTGCATTTCAGTTGACAGAAAACAGAACACAAACTTTGTCAATAATGTGAACAATTCCTAGCTATGTCCTCTGAAATTGTAAACTTTTCTAAAACCCATTTAATGATAATCAAATTGTTTGACATCTATTAATGCAGACATTCAGCACAAAGTAAACTTTTAGGAATATTTGGATTGTTATTTTGTTTGTATAACTTTTGCTGATTATATGTTCTATAAAGCAGGCAGAAGTGAGATTTGAATTGAACAAAATAATATTTTTATAAGGAAGAACAAATGAACAGAGTTTAAAAAAAATTTAAAAAGTGGTAACAATAATTTTTTCCAATTTTTACCTGATGCTGCCTATAATTTCCATTTTTTAGCTTTTGACACATTATTTGTTTCTTTCTTCTCTAATTTCCCAATTAAACATGAAGCATGCTGTTAATTTAGATTCACATCTAAGAAGACACTTAGGCATCTGCATACTAAGTAGTGAAGGAATAAAGGTATTTATTCAAGGTATTTATTTAAGGTATTTACTTATTTATTTATTATAATTTAATTCCCAATAACCTTGGGAATAATGTTGAAACTCAGGGTCTGAGCCTGTGTTCTAGCCCTTGAGATATGGCGCTTACTGTTTATCAGGAAATATTAAAATACAACATTTCACTCCTTTGGGGTCTGAATCACGATTTGAAAAGATGCATTTTTATGTTCTTAGGAGACCAAATATATTCTTTTCACAAAGACGTACTGAAATATTCTTAAAAAGCTGTGATTAGGCTTTATTCTATTATATACCACAGCCTTGTTGACACCTTTCTGACCCATAGAAATTAGCCTAATGAATACAACACTCTAATGTACTCTAAGATCTCAAGTACCTTCTCAGCAGGAGAGCATTTGGTCCCCCATCTTCTACCTCTCACCTTATCAGCATCGATGTCAGATTGAGTAAAGTTCTTGAATAGGTGTTTTTAAATAATTCGAAATACTGCAAAGTAGTAGATGTTTTTAATTAGTAAATCGTGAAATATGAGATATTACCTCTGTTCAGGAGTACTTTTTTTCTTAATTAGAAGAACGTATTTTGCTATAAAACAGAAACACAGTCAGAACATTAAGAATCAGTTTAAAAGGAGAACCTTCATACCATCACTGGTCCTTCCTTTTACTCTTGTATGCAATCCTGCATCCACTACAATCCCTGTAGGCATAGCTGTTGGTTCCATGTAACAAGCCATGTATCTTAATACATAATTTAAAATGACCATAATCACAAGTGATTTTAAAGCTAATAACTAACTTCCATAGGCACTTTTGTTTAAGATATAACCACAATGAAGCTTAAGTGTATTTTTAACGTTAAACTTTAATGTTGCGGAACAGAATCTTGACTGAGGAAAAAAAAATGCAATAAATGTAACAGTATCTGCTTTGTCTGAGACACTTCATTTGAGTATTTATAATACTCTCTCTTTTACAAAAATTATTATTTGGATGTTTTCTTTTCATATTCATCTTAGTAATTGCATCCTGTGACATTCAGTTCTCGAGATCTATATTAAGCAGTAAATATACCTCTGTCCTTGGTACACCAAACATGGACTATATCGCTTGTTTTGACAGCTAAAGAAGTTTGCAATAGAAACTCAAGGTATTCTTCTACCTTTGCTTTAAAGCATCAGGTAGTGTCTTTGAATTGGTTTCTGTGGTTCACACCATTTTTAACTGCTTCCCTCCTCATTGAATTTTAATAATATCTTGTACTGGTTCAAGCCAGGACAGGCTTAAATTTTGCAGTACCCAAGAAGGAACATGAGCGGGACCTGGAGGTTATTCTATACCACCTCAAGTCATTGCCAGGGGTATGGTAAGAAAGTCTCTTCCAGGGAAAAAGGGCTCCAGTCTGTAGGGAGCCATCAGGTATTGCCTGTTGTTGGGGACAGGGGAGTGGGTGAGAGAGGGGTTCTGTGTGCATTGTTCCTTTTCTTGTACCCCCTGTCATTAGTATTTTGTTGCTGTTACTGTTCAGTTTCTTATCTCATTAATGTGACCAGTAAATTGTTCTTATCTCAACCTGTGATCTTTGCCTTTCCTGCCTCCAATTCCCCCCTCCCTCCTGCCACAGGGGAAGGGGGAGCAAGCAGTTTTAGTGGGAGTACTAAACTGGAGAATACCATTCCTAAACCAAAACATATGCATGAAAATAAATATTGCAATTCTAAACCTTTGTTTCAAGGGCTGTTCTCCACTGCACTGTCCTGTCCAAAAGCATTAGTTCAGTTAACAAGGATTAGCTGACAGTCAAACAAAGCAGAGCCCTGTGCAACTGCAGCAGTTGATGCTTTCTAAGAGCAGGCCCCCCTGGTCACAGAGACTTCCTCTCCAAGAGCTTTCCCTACTCCACAAGAGATGGTTTGAGGGACCAAGGCTGTAGCTTTTCTCCCAGTTCAGGACTGGGAGAGTGAACAGAAGAATGGGATGATGAGTGAGTTCTCCCTACATAATGGGTGACAGTGCCAAAACTTGCTGGGAGACCCCTGTGGGCTAGGACAGCCATACAAAGTAAAGATATGTGGTTTAGGCAAACAACCACAGCTGATCAGAAAACTCAGGATTCTAAACAGACTGTTCTAAGCAGGACAGTATCCAGCCTTTTTTGCCCCCTCATATTAGATCATGCGCTGGATATTGCAGAAAATTCAGAGCCTGATAAAACAAAACAAAGTCTAAGATAAAGACTGTTTTACAAAGTTTATGGCTCCTCAGCAAAAAGTATTGGAAATCCTAAAAACAAAATATTTTTCCTATGGAATTCCCAGCCCAATATTTTTATAATAAAAAAGTTGATACATTTCTTAACCCATATGCATTGAAATATTAAGATACAATAAGCAACTGAATGTTTGGAGGTTCATCCAAAGTGATCTTGAATTCTGATCTTGTAACTAAAAGTGACTTTGACCCACACAAAGTTCTGGTAATCCAAAGTGCTAGGGAATCATAATATTCTGCATCTCTAGCCAGAAACTAAAGATGCATTTCCTTTGCGAAATGTACATCCTTTAGAAAAAAGATAATTAACTAAAACCAGTAAGTATCCACATTACTGGAACCCGAACAACCTTGTCGCTTTCTGTGGAATTCTTTTTCATTTCAGTTTCCGTCCATAAATTACACAAACCCCATTCCGATTTTTAAAAGCAACAAGCCTCATAACCATTATGAAAGGGAACAAATTCAGCATACCAAAAGAGTCTGTTTATTTCTGAATGACCATCTAATTTGTTTTTACTAAAGTCATTGCCAAACTTCAGATGATTTTAGGGCAAGTAGAATTATGATCATTGTGGAATTCCAATATAAGCACATACTGTGTACACCCTTATGTGAAATGCATATATCCCTATGTGAAATAACCTTGAGGACATCAATAAAGTAGGACACATATTCCTATCTATGACAAATCTGGAGCAAGGCTTTAAAACAATTCTGGAGCCATCGCACGATACCTCAGATGCTCTTGTTCCACATATCAGTGTTTCCAAGGGCAAAACATTAAGAAACAGAGGCTCTTCAAGCTAATAGCCTAACTCTGTTCCGAAACGGTTTCCCAGAATTCCAAATTATTGTTGTAAGAATATTTTATTAAAGGAGTTCAAATACAAAAATTGCAGTGGAAACCTCCTTTTTAGGCAGGATTTGTCACTTTCACTCCCAGGCTCCTGTGTGGCCCAACACAAAGCCATTTCCAGGCTCCCAGCTCTGCAAAGAGCCACTGAACAGATTTGCAGGGACCTGTGACACAGAAAGCTCTGGGATTGCCAGCGGCAAAGGCCCAGATTCCCAGGTCCTCCAAGGTTAGAAAGCTCTTGGCTGGGTTTCATCCTGGACAGCCATAAAGTCAGGAGTTTCAAAGCTCATGGGAGCCATAACATCCAGATGCCAAGGTTTCTGGGTCAGCTTTGATTCCTAGGCACTCCAGCTCCTCCACACCCTGGGATCTCAGGGAATCCAAGACCTGCAGCACAAAGCCAGCTCATCAGACAGGCTGTTTCTGAGCCAGGATTGCATTTCCTTTCACAGATAACTGTGCATAACAGATCCTGATAAAACTGAAACATGATTTTTAAATCTTGGGAAATTCCTGAATATTTGAGCACATAACTGGAAAATTACCTACAATGAATGACCAAAGGTAAAACATATTAACAAGGAAATAAAATTATGCTATAAATAGCAGAGGCACTTGAATAGATGGATCATAGACTATAAATTTATAACCAATAAAAAGAGAACAAGAAAGAAAGAAAGAAGACAATTAGGTGGTGATGTAAATGTTGACAATCAAAGGTAATCCATGCGTGGCCTGAAAAAATGAATAAACTTTTTTGCAGCTTTTCATAAATATTTTGTATGAAGATTGTGGAGGCAGATGGCTATTTAGCATCTAGAAATGGAAGTTCCTGCCATAAAATGTCATATTTATGAGTTGAAGTTTAAAAAGAAATTTAAAAAATAGAAATGTGACTCTACAATTCTTCTCTCATATAAACAAGGGCAGAAAGTGCTCTTGTGATGATTGAAAGTACAGAGAACTAAACTGACAATGGACTAAAAGTGACCAGCTCATTTTACTCCAAAAATAGAAATAGGGAAAAAAAAATCAAGACAAGATTTTTCAATATTAAATTACTTCCTATCTTTAAAATCTAGTTTCCTCTTCATCTACCAATTTTCAGGATATGCAGTAGAGGTATTTAGTCTCAGTGTGTGTTCATTTCTTACTGTTGTATAACTTTTTGATATGTAAATTAGGAAATTCAAGATTTAAATCACTCTATTAATGCCACCAAATCTGGTAGATTGAGAATAGTATTTAATGACAAAATAAAACCATGTTAAATAAAAATTTTGTTACTAAGAGCTATACTTTGCCCTCAAAGCAAAAGAAGTTAGTATTAATAAGATGAATACATAAAAATCGTCACTGCTTTCTTCAGAATTATTATTATATCTCAATTTTCACTATCACTAGGTAAAAAAATGAAGATACATGCTTTCTAACAGGATAGNTGAAGTTTAAAAAGAAATTTAAAAAATAGAAATGTGACTCTACAATTCTTCTCTCATATAAACAAGGGCAGAAAGTGCTCTTGTGATGATACATGCTTTCTAACAGGATAGTTGAACAACACACTCTGGCATATTATTAATTTCTAATTACTTTAACCCACTTTCAACCAAGCCAGCCTTTTTGAAGACAGATTTCTTTTCACATTTGTAATGCAGTTAGCTAATGTTCTTTCTGAAGTCACTGTAAGGAGATTCTGTGACAATAAATAATAAACAAAATGTGCTAAAATGATTCTTCCAAAATATATTTTAAGCCTGTCAAAATGGCAGATGTTTTCAGTTTCACTCAATATCCTTCTTTTATAGCACATGTGAATTCCTAGATGGAACATAATCCTTTTTGCATCATGTTCTTCAAGACAATGTGCTCAACTAAGACAGTTTAGATATTTCTTGATCATAACTGGAAGATGAAAAATATTATTTACATTTAAAGGGTTATTTTGTGCCAAAGGGGTACTTAAGGCTGCCAAACTTTCTTTGGATCATGTGTTGAAATAAGAGTAAATGTAAATTTTTTGCCCGCTCCCAAGTATGGTGAGTATCTGAAAGAAAAGGTGACATCACCAGAAGTAAGACTACCTCCAGATGAAAGCTGATCTTTATTAACTCTCAAAATCTCCTTTGCTAGTAGTAATTGCTATTTTGAAGAGTATTTACCTCTCCCAGGTTCACTTCTCAGCACAGCCCTTTGTACCAAGTAATCTAATTATCTTTGGATGCCCTCATTTTCTAGCTGCCTTCTTTTATGTCTAGGGTGTTGCCCAAAGAAGGGGTCTTGCAGCTGGCTATGAATCTCTTGGGCAACAAATGTGAAACATAAAAGTAGAAAAAAAATTAAAATGAAGCATTCATTAAAGTTAGTGACAATTTAATTTGAAAATATGCTTGGAACCATATGTTCAAAATTATGTGTATATATGCAAAAGAAAACAATGCCTGTTCTGCTTCTAGTTACATTTTGTTGAACTCAGCAATGCTGTACTAATCTACAGTAAACAGAAACAGAAACAGAAGCAAGGGCAGTGAATATTCCAGTAAACATAACTAGAAAGAGTGAAATTAATAAAAATCAAACTAATATTAACATTCCATAGGCCTGATAACATAAAGAAGGTTATAAAAATATAGCGAATTCCATAAGTCCACATAAAAGCTGCTTTTTCTGTTGCAAGGAATATTTGAGGTATTGATAATAGACCTGTTAATTTTTTTTAGTTGTAATGTAGTCTACAATTTTTCACAATAACACTGTTTCTTGAAATTTTCTTACTGTTCCTTCCTCCTACCAAAAATTTTGTTTTCTACTCAACAGTTCAGTAATGTCTTTACTGCTGGCATTCCTTACATCTTTACCAAACCTGCTTGTTCTTAAGTAATTTTATGTATTTTAATGATTTGTCCCTTTACATTCTATGCAACAGAGACGACAGTGGCTTGACCTAGCAAGCTAAAACTTCTAACCTAGAAGACATTTGAAAAAACTGTAAATCAAACCAAGGTATGCTATTCTAAATATTTTTATGAACACAGCTTTTCGAAGACCTTCAGTAGAAGACATGTGAACGTATATGAAGAATCAGCTAAAATAGTACATAGAATAGTAAATTTGAAAATATGCGCATAATAGAAATATATAAAAACACACTGCTTTGCTTGATGTATCTGAAAATTCATACCATGTGGGATTAGGCAAATAAGTGACAATATGAGAGTCACTCGTTAAAAAAAATTAATTATCCATATTATCATATATACTTGTTCTGCAATGAATGATACTTTGCCTGTGATTAAAAGTGTGTATCATAAAACAGTAGAAGATTGTAGAAAAATTTGATCCAACACTCTGCGTAGAGACTGATCCCTTTAAAAATGTTCATATTGTGCAAACATTTTGCAACAAACTAATCTCTCTTATTCATAGTTATAGAACCATAGAATAATTTAGGCTGGAAAAAAAACTTTAAGACCATCAAGTCCAACTATTAACCCAGCACTGCCAAGTCCACCACTAAACCATGTCCCTAAGCAACACATCTACATTTTTTAAATCCCTACAGAAATGGTGACTCAACCACTTCCCAAAACCAACCGGTCCAACTACTAAAGTAATATTATAGTAATATTTTTATTGTATTTTACAGCGGTAGCTATATTAAGTTCTAGTTGTGCTTTGGCTCTTCTAATTTTCTCCCTACAGAACCTCATGACATCATTGCAGCACTCCTAAGTGGCCTGTCCCTTCTTCCATGGGTCAGAATCTCTCCTTCCTTAGTTCCAGTCAAATCTCTCTGTTCAGCCATGCTTGTCTTACCCACTGGCTTGTCTTTCTGCATATGTCATTTGACAAACAGAAGTAGATGTCAAATGCTTTGGTATTTCCATGTGTGGGTGTTGCTGAGGATTCATTGCTGCACCACAGCTCTGTTCCTTGGCACATCAGGTTGTGTGACCAGGGCTGGTGTCTTCAGAAATACAAAAAATGGCCATTTTGGAAATTGAGTGAGAAAAGGAAATAGCATGGATGTGTGCAGGAGCTCTGACCAATTTAGGTTTCATTCCAATAAAGTAGTCAAAGTCAGCAAGGAGGCATCAAGATGCATTGAGAATGAAGTTTTATAGCAAGCATGAGCATCCAGAAGCCTACCTCATTTAAATCAACACCATTCCACTAACCTTGGCTGAGCAGTGTAGATTTACACCAGCTATGAAATTAGTCCACAGAACCCAAATTTTTTGGACAGCAGTGAGAGGAGAAACCTGAGAGAAGTTGGGTATTTACATGCCTGTTTTAGTGTGGAGTATTTTGATGGTTATCATGTAAAAACTGAAGCTACCTCAGGTCTTGGTTTATTGTTGGCTGTACTTAGGCTTCAGAAGTGCCTAAAGGTACATCAGCTTGTGGCTTTGTGTACCTTGGGTTTTCCACTGGATAATATAAAGAAAATTAATGTCATCTCCAAGCCTTCTGAGTGTTATGAAACTTTATTCTCTGATATTTGTATAATGTGTTGGGATCCTGAACACAAAATGTTGTAGAAGTATGATCATTTGTTGCTATTCTTTAAAAAAGGAATGCAAGACTGTAAAGTAACCATGGAGCCTCTGTCAATATTGAAGAGAGCTACAACAGATACATGCATGGAACTTACACCAGTGACACTGCTTCTTTCATAGGGCCAGAAATTAAACCAGCAGAGTTAGATATGCAGTCTTGATGGCACTGAAATTGCTTGAGTTCTGCCTTTGACATCACTACAGCTGGGATTTCTATAGCTAGAATGTTTATCTGGAAACAGTTGCTTCTGCAGTTCCTTTTTTTTTCTTGAGGAAGATAGACAGAATATGCATGTGGAATGTTGTTGATGTAGAAAAGATCATGCAAACTGTCCTCACTGAACTAGAGGCATCTGAGTTCAAAGAGAACTATTTGTAACTTTTCTTCCAATGCCCTGGATTTTGGTTTAATTAAGAAAAATAACTTTTAGCTGGCTAATTTAGCTCATGTGAAAGCAAAAAAAAAAAAATCAGTCTGCAGATTTTATCAGCAGGAAAATGTTTTCCAATGACTTTTCTTTCAGTTCTTGAAAAACTGAATTTTTTAAAAGAAAAGGAAGATTAATTTATAAATAAAAAGCTAAAAAAGGAGAAGGATTACATTATTTAACTAAGAATTCTAACCTCTTGCCTGGAAACCACAGCATTTTGGTTTGCAGTTCCTCTATGCCTTTTGGCTGTTTTTACCTGAGGTCTCAAGACCTGAGATTGGAGAGTCTCTAAAAGGACTACACCTCCAATATAGCATTTCTGTCACAAAAAGAGCTCATGGAAATTTACAAATAATCTGCAGAAAATGCAAACAAAAAGGATTTTTCTATTTTAATGTATTTCAGAAAAAAACCACCCTAAACCATTTCCTGATTTGCTTCAGCAAAAGAAAAACAAAAAATTACTCAAATGTCCACTGAAAACTAGGTGCCAGATGGAATCCAAGACTAGGCTTAAATTAAGATAATGTCTGATTATTTTGAGTGCTTCTGTTTCAACAAGTATCTCAGATCTTCTTTAGTGTTTTAAAGGACTGAAAAGAAGAACAGTGAAAAAAAGGTATCCAAAGTCACTTATGTTGCTTTTGACCTTAGACAAAAAGGATATACTGAAAAAGCTCTATAAAATTGTTCTCATGAGATGTACTTCATAATTCTCCTTTCAGGCCTGGGGAGAGCTTGGAGTAGGCTGCATTATTATGCATAATAAAAGCTGTACACTGAATCTTATCCTCAAATGAACAAAAAATCTGAGCTTTTCACAGGCTAGGCTGAGACCTCTTCTTTAAGCTACAGGAGACTGATATTGGGATTGCTCTACTGATGCCAGTGATTACATGATTTCTGACTTTTTTTTATATTATTATAAAACTACCACTGCACACAGATTTAGCTGGTATCTTTCTAGGCATGTGGAGGAAAGAACTGGCTGGGGATAGAGATGTGCTATCATTTCATATCTTGATGTGGTACCCCACAAATTCATGTTAACACAATGCAATGATTGTAGAGCACATTGTGAGGAAGCACATCATCCTTTTTATTGCTTCTGATTTTCTATAAATAACAGACCTCAGTCTCCATGGGTGCCAAGCCAGCATTTTGTAACATAACCACTCCAAACCTTAAAAATTCCTCCTGACCATCTGGGAATTTCCTGTTCTGCCAAAGAGGGTTGCCTGAACAGTTGAGGTCTGTCTGTCTTTTACTAGAGAGAAATCCCTTTATGTTAGGGCAGAGACATTTTGATGTAGGTGAACCCAGAGAGCTGGTAGCTAAAGATAGACCTGGAACTTCTGCCACTTTTGAAAACAACAGGAGAAGGAGAGAGGAAGGAGTCAGTTTAAGCTGGGTGGGCCTGAGGCTGGGAAAACCCCTTTTCTGAAGAGAAACTGAGGTCGGTCTTTTCCCGCTGATTCACTGTGAGCAGCATCAGGCCAAGCTTCATACAAATTCATTACCATCACATTCCAAGTGAGAGTCGAGATCTTTTTTCAGTTTCTAATCCTCTCGAGACTCTTTAACGATAATGGTTTGGGTTTGTGGACTGTGTTGAAAACCTCCTTTGGGTTTATGTTCCCATAGAAAATAACTGGTTTTTCTAGTTGACTTTTTTGGTAAGGTCTTAAGATAACAACACCTAGAAAATATAATAGCAATGCCAGACTAAGTCTAAGAGAAGCAAAACCAAAATTAGTATCCATTATGACAGAAAAAACACTGAGTAACTCTGACTTAGGATGTCTCAAAACATAAAGCTTGAATTGCATTATGAGTAGTATTCTAAAAATAGTCTTGCTTCAGCTTTCTTATGGCCTTTCTGAAGGATTTTACTGTGGAAGTGAAAACATGACAGCATACAAAACCACACTGATATAACTAACACTGAGGTGTCATCTTGAAACTCAAGAATGATGAAAATGGGAAATTTACCCTGAAACACATCTTCAGTGTCCCATCATGGTGAGTTATAACCCAGAGAAAAAGTAAACAAAAACAAAGACTAAATCAAGCAGGACCAATTCTAGTGATGAACAACTAGAGTTTGGAACATGGTTTCAGGAGCTTTGCATGATTTTGGTAAGAAAACAAGGAAGAAAAATTTTGAAGTACTCTTTAAAAATTCACATGAAAAAAGATGTCACACTTGGTACATATTTTATGGATCAAGAATTCGTGTGTTATCTTCATGCCCATAACAGTGCAACAAAAACATTTTCAGTCTTGCTCAATTCTGCTTCTAGGAAATACCCCAGGGGGTGAGCAGCCAAATTACTAGATGTTTCCAAGACATGTAGGAGTACTAAATGCTGGGTCAAGGAAATTTTTTCTTTTGCAATTTTTCCCTATTTCTAGGGTTTCTAAGGCAGGTTTTTTTTGTGGGAAGTATTAAGGTAGAACATAACAAATGCTTTTTTTTGTCTTACTGGTTTATCACTAAAGAAAGACAATCACTAATCTTAGGTTTAAAAACCGAATTCTTGACAAGTTCTTTTATTTCAGTCTGCATCTAATCTTATACCTTTTTTTGATGTTGGTACATCCATTTCACTTTAAAAGTCAATATATAAATATGTTGAATAAACCATAAAATTTATTCCTATTCTGTGTAGTGGCTTGTATAGCATGTGCCATAATAGTTATGCATTAGCAAAAAAAAGGTAATTAATGACAAATGTTTCTTTTGGTAAACTGTGCAAGGAATTATAATTCTCCTTTTTTCTGATGCTTTGAACTTTTGTTCTCTATAGAAAATCTCTGGACTTCTCATTCTCATCCACTTATCCAAAAGCATAAGATATACATGTTTGTTTTGTGTAACAGAGGAATTCCAACTCAGTTCTTCCTCCTGTTGAAGTCCATGAAAAGTAGCTATGTCCTTGTGCTAACAATTCAATGATGAAATTAAAAAAAAATATTTCACAGGGTTAAAGCTTGCCTCATTAAACATTTGAGTACCATCAACTCAGAAAAGGACCCTTGGCACACTTGGGATCAAGTTCATAGATCTTGCAAAATTTAAAGTTGGCAAATTTGGGCAAATGCCTTTCCAGTATTCCTGACCTCTAGCTCATCACAAACTGTCCAAGGTGCTTGCTTGCTGCTAGTAAATTGTTTCTTCACTTAATGGTCATAAGCAGCAAACACAAACACTGCTTATGGGGTTATCATTGACAGCTGCAAGGGCATTACAGGTGACAAAGTGACACATTAGTTACAACCTGTAATGCCCCACATGGTATTTGGGTTCCATTCAACATTTCAGCCTGAGATCATCTGCATATAAGATAAACCTTGAAAACCAGACAAACTTGGGGGAATTTCTGGTTTCCTCATTAAAACATGCTACAGCGCATCTTCTCACTCACTCCTATATTCTTAAATTTAGAAAAATAATTTTCCTGTTCTTTTAAAGAAAGGAAGATCTTATTTTAATTATGATGAGTTTTCTTCAGCAGACTGCTGAAATACACAGTATTATGACATTTGTAGGGCCACACACCAGTAAACTGTTTACATCTGCATTGTTTCAGGACATTTTACTGAACACAGTGCTGTATACCAAAGTAATTTCTCAGTCTTTTCTGTCACATCAGGACAAGGTATCTGATTGTATGCACTTTAGTGATAGATTGGTACCTTGGAGTCACAAAGTTGTCCATTGTATCATTTACCCTTCCTATGGATTTTTAATAAAATCTTCTATCAACCTCAAATTGACAGACTTCTTGCTCTGAAGCGCCACTCTCACCTCCCACCTTATATTTAACCTTTTCAATATTCCTCTGGGTCTCTTACACTTTCCCTGAGCTGACCCTCCCTAGACTAATAATCCACAGCTCGAAATGGGGTCATCGAACAGATCAAGACATAAAATTTATTTTTTGACACTTATTATTGAATTAATTCTGCTATAATCATCCTTTACCTTTAACAACAACTTTGTGGTACATGGGAAACTCCTCTTCCCTTGTGTGCCTCAGCAAACACAGTTGTCTTGCTTATGCTTCCCTGCATAAAACTTTGGTCTTGTAACAGGTACAAATAGTCCTTCTAACAACTGACGTGAAGGCAGAGACTGTAATGGTTGAGCTGTGGGATGACACGGAGGTCAATGACATCAGAGGAATATACAAAAGAATATTTATTGCATCAGCCAGAATTCTTAGAAAAGCCAAGAGATCAAACTGGATCATTCAAGAAAAATGTGAAGAGAAACAACCTTAATCATCACCTCTGTATTTCACAGGCTAAAGTGATAAAGAATTTTGCAGTCCATATCTCCTCCACACAAAAATAGTAACACAGAAAAACTTTCTAACAGAGCATTGATGGCCTTTCCCATTGACAGGATAGAAGTGACGCAGGAAAGATAGGTGGCCCTTGACCATTTATCTCTGCTGTGGTAAGTCACACACAGAGTGAAGTATGAACTTTTAGCCAAGGAACAAAGGGGAATAGTTCATTCAGGAAGAGATTAGATCATCTCTTTGAGCAATTTTCCCTCTAAGCAGATCCTCAAAATTCCAGGCACAGCACCAAAGGCATCGTGGTTTGGGGGCTTCCCATTACTGTGTTGACTTGCTGATGTGGCCTAGAAGACTACAGGAATTTCCTGATGAATTAAGATTGTGAAGGGTAAATATTTAACTATGACACAAATAAATATACTTAATACTTAAATGCTAAAGGCAGTGATCCTAAATCCTCATTTCTATTACTTTTATCTGTGTATGAATGCCCAATTTTCAAAAGGCTGCAGCAGTCTTCTCTGAGTTCTTTGGTGTTGGAGGATACTTCAGGGAAACAGATTGTATATGCAGCATTTCTCTGAGATTTCAGAAATATCGAGTAATTTCTACACAGGATTTTCCTTTTACAAAAAAAAACCAGGTTTTTTTAGGAGCAGTAGTGATGTGATAGTGATATAATTACTTGAAGATCCTTGGCTTTTTGAGGCACAAATGTATGACCCAGAAGTGAGAAGAGAAAGACATGTAAGTGACCCTATTATTCACCCTCTCTCTTACCCACACACTGAACTGATGGCTGTTTTCAAGAAAATATTTAATATAGGTTTCTTTTCTTCAAAAGACTTCTGCATGAGAACTAAATTTCCCAGAAGATAAATATCACTAAAGCTACTCAAAGCTGAATGTATGAAAGTGAAAATCAGCACTATTAAATAGAACCATGGGTGGTTTAATACAAATTCGAACTTTCATTCAATACGTTGTCTAGAAAAAGAAAAGAAAAAAATAATCTAACAACAATTAAATTATTTTTTTCTAAATCTCCACTCTGCAAGACCATATTTGCAGGCAAGAGATTCCAAAACAAAAATACACTTTTATAAACATAGAATGACAACTTTGAAACATTCATAAATAATATGATACAGAGGGCAGGCAAGTCCACAACACTCCTGAAGATAAATGTAAAAGCATCTCTAGAGATTGTACTAGGACTTCTCCTTTGATTTTTGTGGGTATTAAAAATATGTTCTGTGGATTTAGAGTGTATTAATGGCGAAAAATTAAAATACATCTCAAAATATTAAATTTACATGTCAAGAATCAGATTTTTTTTCACCTACAATCAGGACACAAGAATCCCGCTTTGACGAATGAAGAGCCTTTGGTAATGACTCAAAGTTTGCTGCAACATACAAAATAGTGGGCAGGACCACTCATGTGCCTCAAAATCAGTGCTTTTCTCTTTGAAATCTCACAAGTTCCCTCTCCATTTTTAGGTTGGTGGGTCACAGATCAAAAAACTAAACATTTGACCTGGACCAGTGCTATCCCTAAGACTTAAGTTTTGTAACTTAAATAGTATCTTTCAAGAATAATCTCTTGCATACAGAAAGCCTTTAAGGGAAGTTTAGACGTGAAAGAAGGCAGTATCATTCTATAAATGGCACATCAGCCTGCAGCTGAAATAACTTTTAGATTCAAAATTGATTAGCACCAATCTGACCATCTGTATTCTAATGTGAAAGAAGCCATGCTGTCAAAAACAGAGAAATTACCTTCTAAGGTTTTCTGTTCATAGTCCAAATTTTCTCCCACAATTCTCTAGTCCTGCCTGGCAGGGATGCTCAGAGTTTATCCTATCTCTGCTGTAATCTCTCAAGCCTCCTTGGTAAAAAAGGAGGAGAAAGAATACCAGGACCCAAATTCTCAGGTAGAACAGAATCGGAAGATAAATTGGCTAACTGGAACAAGTGAATTTTGGTTGTTTCCATACATTCCAATGTCAGAAGGAATGCCTGGTACCTCTATTTGCAACAAGACAACTAGAGACTACATGACAAATGACAAGGATTTACAAATAAGAATCCCCAGAGGAAATAATGAAAAATTATAGGTAAACACTTATGTCATTTCCTATTAAAGAAGCAGTCATGCATGGACACAGCACAATCAGATTTGTCTTGCACCATATGCACATGCAGGGACAGAAATGTGCCTAGGATGGGGAGACCAAAAATACAATATTTTTTCCAGAATATATTAAAATTCCTACTTCATATACATTCTAGAAAGGACAAAAACAAATGTGTTTTTGTAAAATGTTTTTTCAGCAATAGAGTTGGGGAATCATTCACACAGAATTAATGCATGTACAACAAACAAGGTTTCATCTTGCTACCAATTATTTTTAAGCCAATGGGTCAGTTTGAGGAGAACAACAAAATGACAGCAGGTACATTGGTATAAAACATGAGAATGGATTTAAGACACAATAGTTAAAAACAGATTTCCATGTATCTTAACACCAAACACTCCAAAGATCAAAATGCATATGTGTACATCCACTCATGCACCAGAGTGAGCGGTTGAAGGAAGAGAAATTCTGTAGACTTCTTAGAGAGTTTTTCATCAGTCATTTTTTACTCATATATCTCCTACACAGATTTTCCAACTGCAATATTTTATATGGATTTTCAGTCTATTTCTCTCTCCCCTAAGAAAGGAATAGTAACACAGATCATATGACTGACCATGTACTATACTATAACAGATCTTTAAAGTACCTCTCCTAAACACACACCTATTCCACCATGAAACTAGTATAGCTCTCTCACTATTACCATTTTCTTACTGTTTTTTTCTTTTTTTTTCATTTCTCCTCCTAGAAGCCAGTCAAGAAAATATAAGAAATTTCCTTCAATCAGGTAACTCTATGACCTAGAATATAGATTTTCTATATGACCTCCTCTGAGTAATTACAGCATTATCTTCAACAATTTTTTGGTAGGTTGGTTCGGTTTAAATCTGTAAGCAAACCATTTATATGGTGCAACTTGAGAATCTTTCCAGCTGACCCTGTACCTGTCTGGCTTTGACTGTCTGCACCATATGCTTGCTCAATGTTGAGTGTAACTCACTGTTAGGTCTTGTTTAGACAAGAAAGTTATGCTAGTTTGATTTGCATCAGTTTTAAACAGGGATAATGAAACTGGTTAAAATTCCGATTAGAATCCCTGATTAGAATTTTCATCCCAGTTGAGTAGCGACTTACACTTAAATTAACCTGATTCCTAACTAAGGCAATGAAAAGTGAATCTTGATCTTTGTGCAGAAATATTAATGAGAATGCAGTGCAAATGTGCAACAATTTATGGCATTTCTAAGTTACCCTTCCAAGGGTAATTCACCACCGTGGTGTTTCATAACACTGTCTAAAATATGCATATGTGGTTGCACAAAAATAACCTTGTGTTAAAGTACAGCTTGTTTCATAAGAAAAGGTTTTTTTCTATGAAATATGAAACTATTTCAATTTCCTTTTCCTGATCAAACTTCAACCCCTTAACAAGAGAGGAAATTCTTATGCGACTGGGAAGACTTTTATGACAGGGCTGTTTATTCAAGACAATTGAGCTGCTGGTGTTAAAGATGAGTTCACAGTAAAGTTAAACCATGATATTGGTTCTGGAACGTCCTTATTTACTGGCTGTTCCTAGTCTGCAATTGTTGCAAATACAGACAATAAGACTGAATTAAGCAGAACTGTAAACTGAGATGAATATAAGTAGATGGTTAAGCATCTTCACCTTTCAGATTTTGCTTGCAATAGGTCATGCAAATGACCCCAGTTTTGATAACAAGTTTATTCAAGATTTTTTTCAATGGCAGTTCTGAATAACGAGGTATTCCTCACTGGTTTTCATGAGAATCTGTACAAGACTCAGCCCCCTGCAGATGGATACAGGTTGGAGCAGCAGCTGCTTGATGAGTTTTAAGAACCCTGCAAGAATGAGGACTTTTCTGACTGGGAGCAGGACACAACTCATTAACCCAACTGCAACCTGCAAGATATTCTTGGCTTTATAGATGTATATTCATTGTATTTATCTGCTTATTTTTTATGAAGTACTTTAGTTACTTATAGTAAAAGCAATTTCCTTCCAAAAGATTTTTAATCTCACAGTTTTCTGTAATTATTGGAAACACTATTATAATATATATGTTTATATATGTTTATATATGTTTAGAGCACAAAATACGTTCCACAAGAAAGACTCCAAAAGCACAAAAAACACAAAAAATAACATATTTAGCCTCCCAATAGCCTTGTGAAATTGAGGAAATTGAGTAGTAGTGCTATATCTGTATTAGAAAAGGGAAACAGGAATACTTAAAGTTTACAAATTCCTAGCAGTCACAAGCAAAGTCTATACTACAGGCATGGACAGAAGTAAAGCTTAAATCCATCAACTTAACTTATGCATTTAAATCAGGAAGTGAGCTGCTCAGGATTTTCCTGGGGTCAGTGAAGAGAAACAGGGACTTCCACAGAACAGTTCAGACAGCTGTGTCTTCCTCTGGGCTTGCTATTGTCTCATGACACAGCACTAAGAGATTCTCCACAACAAAGAAAAAACTCTTTGGGTAACTGGCACTCTCCTGGAGAAGCTGGCAGCCAATGACTTGGACAGTTGCACTCTTTGCTGGGTTAAGAACTGGCCCGAAGATTGGGGCCAGAGTGTGATGGTGAACGGTGCAACTTCCAGCTGGTGGCCAGTCACTCGTGGGGTCCACAAGGCTCAGTACTGAGGCCAGTCCTGTTTAATGACTTTATCAATGCACTGGATGAGGGGATCGAGTGATCCCCAGTAAGTTCACAGACTGCACTGAGTGCTAGTGTTGATCTGCTGAAGGGTAGGAAGTTTCTGCAGAGGGACCTGGACAGGCTGGATCTATGGATCAAGGCCAACTGTTTGAGGTTAAACAAGGCCAAGTGCTGGGTCCTGCCCTTGGGTCACAGCAACCCCCTGCAGTGGGAGCAGTGGCTGGAAAGCTGCCCAGTGGAAAAGGACTGGGGGTGCTGGTGACAGCAGCTGAACGTGAGCCAGTGTGTGCCCAGGTGGCCAAGAAGGCCAATGGCATCCTGGCCTGGATCAGCAATAGTGTGGCCAGCAAGATTAGGAAGGTGATTGCCCTGTACTGGGCTCAGGTGAAGCCACACCTCGAGTGCTGTGTCCAGTTTCAGGCCCCTCAATTCAAGAAGGACAGTGAGCAGCTGGAGCAGGTCCAGAGAAGGGCAACAAAGCTGGTGAAGAATTTAAAGGTAAGTTGTATGAGAAGCAGTTGAAGGAGCTGAGGTTGTTTAGCCTGGAGAGAAGGAGGCTAAAGGGGGACCTTATCATTCTCTACAACTACATGAAAGGAGGTTGTACTGAGGTGGGGGTTGGCCTCTTCTCCCCAGCAGTGACAGGACAAGAGGAAATGGCCTCAAGCTGTGCCAGGGGAGGTTCAGGTTGGATGTCAGGAAAAAAATCTTCACTGGGAGGGTCGTTAAGCATGGGAACAGGCTGCCCAGGGAGTTAATGGAGTCACTGTCCAGGAAGGTGCTCAAGAAATGACTGGATGTAGCATTTAGTACAATGATTAATTGACGTGGTGATGTCTGGTCAAAGGTTGGACTTGACCTTGGAAGTCTGTTTCAATCTTAATGATCCTGTGATTCTATAATTCTAGGTTTGGGTGGGATGATGCAGGCCTAACATACCCAACCTTATTACTTTTTCCCCACTGGCTGCCTTTCTTTTTTTCCAGGGCACACAGCACTGTGGAGTAAGTTGCTTCCAAACCACAAAATGGAATGGGAACGATGAGTTCTCAGCACCCTCAAAATGACATGCTATTTACTGTATATCAGTTTCATTTAGAAAATATCTCTGTGCTCCTAATGAGATCTCCCGCTGGGCATCTCGGTTGGACAATTCTGATGACTAATAAATGTAATATTTTATTGTTACCAGAAATTTCCTAATTATGGCTGTCATCACTATAAGGAAACACATTCAGGTCCTACTGAATTATGATAAAGCCTTCCTTCCAAGCATGGGAAATATTTTTTAAGTAATTTGCTACCAAATGTGGCAACATGTGAAACTGTCCTTCAGTCTAATTCTCTGATTCTTCTGCTTCTTGAAAAAAATTTATTGCTAAATAAATTATTCCCCAAAAATGTAAAGATTTCAGGCATTTCCACATTGGAAATCTTGCCTCTTTCTTGTGGGTACATCAGAATATTCCAAGGACGTGAGCAATTTGACTAATAAAGCTTTGAAAAGCAGTCATACTTTTGGCCAATGGATTTTGGGCGTATATAAGCAATTTTGGATTTATACTCAAACGTGAATTTTCTTGGAACCAGTTTATTTCCATTAAGTTATTTTTACTCCTTAAATTTGGATTTTATACATATATACTCATGGATTAGTACACTAGGAAACCCCACTAATTTGTATTCAGCCCTTTGTTTCACAACATGTTTGTGGGAACTGCACTACAAATATCACTAGGATGATGATATCCACTCCGCTTTGGATATGAGAATTCATTGACTCCAAAGCAAAAAGGAGCACCCAGAATAGTAAGCAACTTCTGTGTCTAGAAAATAAATACAGGTTTGAGCAGGAAGCCAAATAGGAAGCTAATGCCCAGTTTTGGATGAAATTTTCTCACTGTTTTCTTTTAGCCCTGGTCTACCTTGAAAAAGAAAGATTTACTGGAAAGCCACTCTTTACACAGCTGTGTTAGTAATGCTCATACATGCAGCGTAGTGGATTCCAAATCCATTTACCACCTCTTTTTTGTGAGAGTTAGCAGGAGTTCATCGTGTATCTCCTGTGGCTCTTAACATCCAAATAGCATGTTAACTTTTAGATCACATGTTATATTACAAAATGGCAAAGGAAACATAATTATAAATAAAATGGAACTTTTGCTGTTTCTTGCAATAGTTCAACTAGAGAAAATTGGTTTCTTATTATGACAAAATTTTCACACATACAATGACTGTGTAATACAAAGCATATTCTAAGCATATTATATTTTGTTGCAGATAACAGTAGTTAAGCCCTGCTGATAAAGACAGCAAAAAGGAGCAAACTTTCAATGGAGCCACAGCACACAGTGACAGACACCAGTATTTCCAAAAGCCATTTTCTTCTACATAATGACTCGCCACCTCAAAACTTAGATCCCTTACCCATTTAAAACCTAGGTGAGCACTTGTGTTGTTACTATTGCAAAATAAGGAAGTCAACAAAGATGACAAAAAATACCACAAAAGTTAATTTAGTAAAATTATTCTAAGAATAAACTTTAGACTATCGAATGGTTACAGATATCCCAGAAAAACTGTTCATAATTTCTTTCTTTAATGACTGAATAAAGACCACAATTCCATACTTCCTCAGCTGTAGCTGGTAAATAACAGCACAGGCACTTTGAAGGGAAAGGAAGTGAGTCAAAGCTTCTTTTTTTTGTTTGTTTGTTTGCTTTTTGTTTTAAGTGTATCTACCTTCTTGTAACACTTGTATGTGTTAGTTTCTAATAGTATACTACCATTAAGCAATATTTTTAAACTTTTATGGTATTCTCCTTAAATAATGAGCAAGAAGAAAAGAAGGAGTGGATCATGTAAAACTCACTTATTACTGTTATAACAATTACTACCATTTAGATGGCAAGAAAAGTATTTGGAACATTCATCTATAAAGCTATCTTGAGTGTACACTGAGTCCATTGTTACTGTAAGTTCAACAAGCCAACAGCAGCTTCCTAAGAAAGACATGATGATAATATTTCATGTAACTTCTCTTTGGCAATACTTAGACATTTCAACCAAATACCAAACAGTGTCACGTGAGCCAGTCAGTTACTGCAAGAAAGAAAATGTGATGAACTGTTTGTTTTGAACTATCAGTATAAACATATTGCAGAAATGAAACCCAAGCTTAAACAATGGGGAAAGTTATCCGGTATTAAAATAAACAGTTCTAGGAAAATCTCTAAAAATGTTTACCAAGTCATCTTCTTCCGCCTAGTTTCTGTGCAGAGCATTTTGCCATGTCCCTGGTTTGTCAACCAACCCCAGTTACACTGATTATAGATATGCAAATTATAATGGACAAAGCTGGGCCTTAATTACCTGTAATTGGCTCCCCAAGCAAAGGCATTTTTATCTACAATCAAGCTTGTCGATCATCAAAGAAGCAATTTTGATTTTAAGAAAAAAAAATGCTTTTTTACAGAAAAGTATACTTGTTTTGCTTCTAGAAATCTGATCGTTTAGGTATTAAATAACAATTTTAAATTAAAATACTACAGATCTAAGCAAGCTATGGTTCTTACAAAATTTCACAGTATTTTTTAAATATCACAGGGGAGCATTTGTACTGAGAAAATAATTCACATAGCTAAACATTGGCTATGTAAATTTTTACTGAAAGTTATATATATTACTTGAAGTAATAAACATGACTCCTTTATGTAAGTCAGAATATTTCTAAAATCCTTAAACATTATTTCTGATTATAGGTCTTCTCTTGCAGTAAAAGGCCTACAACTGTTAATTATTCTTCAGTTCGTTCACAGCAGGTGCATTGTGAAATGCTGTTCAGTGCAGAAAGTTTAGGGGGAAAAATAAATGCAGAGTATAAAAATGAGATGTGAGATATCTACGTAATATATTCATTACACTTGATCATTATGCATGTTTTGAAAGGAAATGAGTTATGGCTGAGATGCTTTGTAGTGGCAACAGCAACAAAGCAAATTCGGTATTCAGAGATGCAATAAAGGAGCTGCATCAGTCTCATTTGTTCAGAGTGAGCCATGGTCCTTCACACAGAGAAACAGGTCCTTTCATTCCAAGGAAAACTGACACATGGGGATACATGCATAATCCCAGTTTTATGCTAACCCCTGGGAGCAGGGGGCTGGGAGGGAAAGGAGGAGGGGCATAGTTGTGCCCTCAGCCAGTTTTACAATCATTGCAGAAGAAAACAGTCCTAATATAAACCCCTTTCACTGGGCTTCCTACCTGTTTAATCACTTCCCTCCGAAGTGTGAGAGGACTAACCCTCAGACATTCACACTCCAGAGACTCATATTTCCTCATGCTCAGTGAAACAGTGATCTTAGTTCAGTCTCTAGTGGACAAACACAGAATAAGTTAAGTCTTAGAAGCATGATTCAGCAGGCAATTTCCTCAAGTAAAATCATATGTATATAAAAACAGAAAACAACTTTCCTCTTTTTAGTGCTTGTCTCAGCCTGCCAAGGCACAGTAAAATAATTTCTTTTCCTCTATATAAAACATCCCCTAATTTCCAGCCCTATATTCCCCAAGGCAGTTCAAGACATTAAAAAATGAGGGAAGTAGTCTAAAAACTAAATCCCTGTTATATTTTTCTGTATAGAATCTTTTCTCTCTTGCTATAGCCAGATATGCAAGATAACAAATAATTTACAAAATAATCAGGAAATCCTCTCTAAAAATTCTAGTTGAGTTAGGGGGGTGGGGGTGGCTGTATATGCATTTTAACATATTAATGTCTTACATACTGTCCAGATGAAACAAAGCTTGTAAATGAGATATGTTAGCAGCAACTATGTTAACATGAAGTTTCAGCCCAGCTAGTAGAGTCTTCATTATACTTTTATTGATGTTCATTCTTAGTATGAACTTGTGTTGGAGTTAAATCATGTATCTCTTGAATGGGTACATACAGCAGCTCTCTTGTACCGGAAAAATTGACTAGTTGCATCACTCATTTGTGCAATTTTCTAAGTTTTGCCAGCTCAAAATGCCAGCATGGGAATGGGAATATCACAAATAGCAATACACAGACTGTTTATTTATTTTAACTGGTCAGCTACCCCAAAACATTTTCTTTACCAAGGCATGGACAACATCCATGCAAGGTATGTAATTTTACACGCGTGAGTAATCATGCTCATATGAGTACTCTTATGAGTGAAATTTTTCACATATTTAAGCCTTTCAGAAACAAACTTCATAAAAATAATTACTTCTGTTTTACTGCAACACCTGGAAACCCCTTTCTAGGAAAGAATGCATATATACAAACACAAATTGAAGCAGGCTGTTTCAAGACCAGTGTATTCAACATAGTTAAAAAGGTTTATTGTGAAGTTTTAGAGGTGTGAATGCCTATATATTATCCTGTTTCTTTCCAGCAATCAGTTGAGTAGAACAGTATTATAGGATCTGTTTATGGAGGAACAATGATATTCTTAACCCAGCACCCTTAAATGCTGATTTTTAAAAATGTTCCCTTTTGCTGTCACAGCAGCAGGTATCCTGCATGACATCTGAGCTGATTCTGTAAACTATAAGTAGAGCTTATAAGAACTTAGTAAGTTCTGTCAGTAGACTCTCTAGAGGATTTTTGTGTGCTCCGACTCTCACACATCCATAGTTTCTTGAAAAAAAAGCCTTAAGAAGTCACATCATTCAGTAAAGTGAAGAAAATTCTACTCCAAAAGCAATGTCAGTAGGAAGGGTGCACTGTGGCTAAAACATTTCTGTCCTACACAGTCAAGAACTTTATCAATCCTTATTACTTCGAAACTAATGAAAACTTTGAACAGCATAAACATCCCCCAAAAATCATTTAGTGGGAAACAAGAAAAAGGAAACACTTACTTTTTGCAGCCACTGAGTGTAATTTTCCATCACATGTTCCAGATGTTGCAGTTTCTGGGAAGAGAAATCCTGTTCCACGTGAGGAGCATCTCTCTGAAGAGCATTTGTGTTGTACTGGTCTGTCGTGCTTTCACGACAGTTCCCGTCCTGTTCTGGCAGGATGAAAGTGTAGGTGCACTGCCCGTGCTGAACCCGGTTAAATCTTCTCCCACTGCCTTCTGGACCCCGGCGCTGGTTAGTACAGCCTACAAGAGCAAGAACTGCTGCCAGGAAAGCAAAGGAAAAGAAAACTGACATGTTATTATTACTTTCCTTTCCTGCTTTAAGAAAAACTTTTTCTTCCTCTTTCTTTAAATTTGTTCTTAATTTCCCTTAAAGTCTTTGGAAAAAGGACCGGAGCAGCACACTTTAACAATCAAGCTTGTATAAACTGTTATTCTTTTTTAATTTGACTGTGAGGATAGCTTCCTTAGTTAAAATTGGGAATATTTATTGCATAGTAGTTAAGATTTATTGTTTCCTCTCTGTTACAGTCCAGCATGTAGCCTGCTTTAGTCAGCTGCATATGCATATCCCAGTCTCTTTCCCCTACACTATCTGCTGCAGAACTGCTATTTTCTCTCAGGCTTCAGTGAGTTTTATTAAGGTTGCACTTTCAAGCCAAGCTGGAAGCAAGCAGCCTTTCACAAGATGACTTGACAGGAATGTGTGTATGAGTGCGCCCCTATGCTGAGGATGGCTGATGGCTCAGTACAGAGGGATCATCTTACAAACTGGCTGGATGCATGACCTCAATCATGCACGTCTGCCCAGCCCCTGCTGCACACAACTGCTGGGGGCTTTGGGCGAACTCACGTACGTTTAATAAGTCAGTCAGTCCACCTTAATACACTTCATATGTTCGCACTGACCTATTAAAATGTAGATAAAGTGTAGAAGTTTGTTGTAATCCCTCTGTAAATATACAAAGCACTGAAATTAAAAATACTTTCAGTTCTGCTCTGCTCTGTATCTATTAAAGAATTCTAGGTCGGGCGAATGACACTTACAGGAAAAAAAAAGTTAAGTTTAACCCTCACTAGGCTTAGCTAATTTTCTAAGAGAATTGTGTTTCTTTAACAGTTTTCAGAGAGCTGTTTTACATCATGTATTGAAATTAGGGTTGCTAAAGAGTAATCACAAAAGGCAGTTCAGAAGGATAATAATTTTCTGTGTTTGGTATCTAAACTAAGGTAACTAATTAAAAACCAGTGAGAGATAGTGACGGAACTATTCCAGACTATTTTCTGTACTACTGCATAATTATCACATGCATAACACCCATCTGCAAGTCTGTATGGGCTATACAGGCACCCCTCATATGTGGAAACAGTCTCTGAGGCAACTTCCTCAGAATAAGATTGTGGTAACTGCTTAAGAAATTATTTTAAATAACGCCTTTGGTATTTGTTAGAGAAAAATAAAAAACGCACAGATTATAAACAGGATTGGAATATTAATGAAATTCAGAGGAATTTGGATCTGAGGTCCTGCACTAGTGTTTGTTGTTAAATAAATACCAGCCAACACTAATGTAGAGCACTTTGGACAATATTTCCCATGCAAGTAAGTAGTCTTCCAAATAGCAATAGTGCATCACTAAAAAAAACATCAAGGAGACCTACTTGCAAAAATACTGAGTGCAAACACCTTTAGTGCTCATGTAATTGTGACCTGTATCACAACTACAATGTCATTCTAAAAGATCTTTCTGGAATATTTAGCATCTGACTGTTCCCATGCAAGTTTATTCCTACTCAAACGGCAAAACATCTTGCATCTGGAAAGAAACCACTGCATTTGCACCAATAAGTAACATCCCCCACAACAAACAGAAAAAATGAGAAATTCATATGTTGCTCTAAAGTTTTTTATATATCCAATACAGAAAGAGAGAGAAAAAAGGGAAGAATACAAAGCAAAAAGCAAAGCATCAATGCAACTGTTGCTTTGAGCAAAATCAGAACATCTTTCCACCTCTGAACTGCTCAGGCCAACTTAGCATTTGTTTTTCTGCATCTGAAAACCAACTTCTTAGTTTGTTTTCTTCCTCGCATACAGGACTTCCCATAACACCACCACCACCAGCACAGATGCGTACATGGTTTATTACACTACCTTTGCAATTATTGTGAAATGTATTTCTAAGGTATTTGCTCATCTAAGATCATAGATGAAAAGGGAAGAAAACTGTAGGATCAGACACTGAGCTGAAGGGTTAGCAAAAAAGCAGCTATTCCCTCTGAGGCAAAGCAAAAATACCAGAGTACAAACGTGGCAACAATACACGCTTTTCTTGTAAGTAAAAAAGAGTACTTTATGAAAGGGCCTCAGAGCAGCTGAAAGAGGGATAGCAAAGGTGGGTGTACAAAGGCTTCCTAGATTTTTAGTTGATATTTTCAAATATGAACACACATTTACACAAATGCCTCATTCATTTTCTGCAGAGCATTTAAGCAACAGATTTATTCACATGCAAATGTGGAAAAGTGAGATTGCAAATTTACAATTGATGTTTTTCAGATGAAGATTTGGCTCACTTTGCTGCTGTTATGTGACCCTGACCTGCTGGCTTGAGGTGACTTCTCCTTCCCCTTCTGTCCCCTTCTTCCTGAGCAATAACAGCCATCAAGACCTTCTAGAACCATGCAGAGTTAGCAGGTATCTTTGACGTTTTGTCTTGTCTGTGTCCAGCTTAATTCCCTACTACAGCACCTGCCCCTCAGGCCCCCTACCCCAGGCCCCAAATGGATGGATCATGGGCAATGTGCCATTGTCAGGTGCCAACATCAGGGAGATGTGGCAGAGCCATGCAGCAGCCAGAGCATCTCCTACCAGCACACTGCACTAAGGCTTCCTTACTAAAGAGACTCAACTCCCCCGCCATGCACTGTCCACATCTGCGTTGTAGGAGTGGTTCCTCCGAGACATCCTGTGTGTCCAAACACGTGGGGTCTCACACAGAGGCAAGGAAGGGATGGCAGCAGGCTGGTGGAAGCCCAGGAATCACTCTGTCACTCGTAGTTTGCAGCCTTTCTAGCCCACAGGAAGGCACTGAAAGGGACTCATGAACCGTGATGGGATGTACTTAAATATTTCCAAGGGCTGCTTGAAATGGCAGCAGCTCTGTTGGCTACATAGAAACTCAGCAAGCTTTAGGGCTGCTCTGGCTGACCCCAGAGTCAGAGCTATTCACCAGGGTCCCTAACTAGAATCACAGACATTCCCAGTCCTGTAACACAGGGACCAGCAAGGTCAGCTTGCTGTTTCCCCAAACACACAGCAAAGTCATGTTGATAAACACGTGGAACCAACCAGGCCAGGTTCAGTTTACACTCCTTCCTAAGGCACTCATGGTGTACACACACAGAGGTGCAACAACCAACACTGAAAAAATCTTTTTTCCAGAGCTACAGATTATTCCATGTAATTCCACACAGCAATTTTATGAGGAATTCCACTTTCTCTAAGGAAAACAGATGCAGAAATAAGAGTTTTTATTTTCTAAAGTTCCCTATTCCTGTTAAGGTGCTTTGTTTTTCTTTTCAAAAACAAACCAAACAACCAGCCAAACAAAACATCTAGCTCAAGAGTTTCAGTGGTTTGATGTCTTATACCTGATTTGATAAGTGTACAGTTTATTATTCCAGTACCATGTGATCTATGTGACATGTCCCAGCTTTGCAAGAACTGAAAACTTCCATGAGATGAAGAAAAAAATAGTTCTCACAGTTCAGTCAAAGTCGCTGTGGGTATTTCTGCAGAATCTTACATTATATCCTACAGATAAAATCTAAATTATTTGCCCAGGATTGCACAGTTGCTCAACCAGAAACTGAGTAGGGATGTGTTTAAAAGGTTCTTTATTTTCCTAAGACCACTTCCTCCATCACAGTGATTAATTTTGTATTCCTTGAACTTTTCCTTCTGTGTAACAGGGAAGGGATGGATCCAGAGGCTTCCTTCCCAGACCATGCAAAGTCTCATATCCGTTGTTGATTTAATAGCTATGTAAAATTCTGTAGCTCACTCTGTAATCAATCCTACAAGGCAAAATAAATGGGAATTCAACATCCAGATAAAGGTTACAGTCACATGATATTGGTTCCTACATATCTAGAATTATTGCAGTTAAGTGGTTTTTCCAGTACATATGCATGGTCAGAGTTCAGTTATAAATTCTAGGAAACCAAAATCTCTTTCTCTATGTTTCTGCTGTAATATGTGTTATTGCTGCATCTGAGTTGCAATAAAGTTGCATCATGTCACACACAGTACCTGGAATTTCTCCAACTCAGCTTCCTCGGTGTATATGGGAAATCAGTGCAGAGTGGCTTCTGAATATAGGTATAATGAGCAAGATTTTCTCTCTCAGTAAACCAACAGTACAGCACAAAATATTTATTCTTAGTGTAGCACATTCCAAAGAACCTCATTCTACATATATAAATTCTAGCAAATAAAATGGGATCTTAAATCCCACAACCCTGACTGGTTATGTGCTAATGCTTCTCCAGTTACTTCAGTGGAGATGGTCCCATTTATTCATAGTGCTGAGACCAGAATAGGATGGAAGATACTGTCTAACCCTGCAAAATCCAGATGGTATTGAAAGCAGATGAAGGGGAAGACTTACCACACAATAACACTTTCTCTTAACTACCTGTATGCTTTCTTTCTTGCTACCAGGGAACAAGCAAGTAATCATCTCAGATGAATTTCTCCTTAGCACTGAAGTTTGTATACTCACATGTGCATACTTAAGGCATGATCCCACATAACTCTGCTTGCCAGATTCTTCCTTCACAGGAACACAGTGATGGGTACTCAGTCATGCCACAGCCCAGCCCGGCTCTCCCAGTATTTGATTTCACACCTGAGAACAAGTAAACAGCTGCAAGCATTAACAGAGTGGCAAAAAGCAGCTTTTAGAAGGAGATGGTGGTTTACAGAAATATCTGAGCTATAGTTTATGCTGTACAACCTGTCTGAATTTTGTCTCACACAGAGGCTTTATTGGACTCTTTCCAGTATGTTGGCAGATAAGAGAGGTAGATGTTTCCTATGTTTCTATGATGTGGGAAAATCAAGTTGTTCTTATATTCATAAGCAATCTTTGAGCTCATGCATATAGGGACAAAGCATAGATTATTTCTGTTGCATTTCCTCCTGGGGAAGGAGGGAATGTTACAAGCATCCTCTTGATATCTGTTTAGGGTAAGTTTTGTCCCTTTATTTTCAAAATTTCTCAATTCTTGAGTTATTTTCAAAGACCAATCCCAAACCTACCAAAGAGAAAGATATACAGTAATGGAACACAGTGGGTTTGATGTTTCTGTTTCAAAAGGATAAAAATACGTGTCCTAATTTAAAATGCCTGATGAAAAGACCAACAGTGATTTTACACTGTAAATCCCAGACAAAACCAAACAACTGCCTGGTTTTAAAATAAAGATATTTTGTATGCCTACACGCATTTAAGCCCTATCATGTGAATGTGCCTTCTGTTGCAAATTAATTGGAAGTGCAGTTTGGTGGAAATTATTTATCAGCAGTGTTGTTTAGTTGAATGATTTACTTATTCTGTGAACTATCTCTGTGTTTTAATGCTCACCAGGGAAAATACAGGGGTCAAACAACAACCCAGTGGTGCGTTACCTTCAGTTCCTGACTTAATTTAACATGTAGCCTCAAGTGCAGTGCTACATGTGCATCTGTTCTTCAGGTCACAAAGCAGGGACCACAATAGCATGACTTGTCTATGAAAGGAATAATTGAAGTCCCCAAGTCAAGTGTAAATGAAAAAGATTATTCCAAATACTGGTAAAAGTTGAACGCCTCAAAAAACCCAAAAAAACACTGGAGTTTCTCCAGACTCTACGGACCAGCAAATTAATATCTTTCCTTTGGAGTCTTAACTCTTAAATTCTTGAGATTACAGCCTTCTTCCCTAATAGAAACCAAAATTCTGATTCAGGTGCTTAAAAAGCCTTGTCCATGAGGAGCACTAGATACAGAATTGCTAGAGACACAGGACAAAATATTGGTGGCAAAATCCCTTACATTTTCCATAGAAGAAATAGGAGATCTACCCACTCTTCCTGAGCAGGATGCTCCTGGGAGCTCAGTCTTTCTCTCCTATTAGAAAATCTTTTCCTCACAAGCCTTTCTGTAGCTCAGACCTTTCAATTCAGCAACTGCAGCAAAGAGGGAAATGATGCCACTGACAAGGATGGTCGGAGCATTTTTGGAGGTGAGCCCAGTTATAAATCCTTCTGCTGCCTGATAGGGAGAGAGGCAGGAATCAGACTCTGGTCTTTTTGGGTTTGTATATTCATAGCAAAGCATGAGTTCATATTCTGATTTTTTCTGCTGGTTGAGACACATCAGCCAGACCCCCCACCAACTTTAATGACATCCTGTGGAAGGCAGTCTTTGCTGCTTTATGACATATTTAAAATTAAAATGTAAAACATTTTCCTTCACAAAGCAAAGGACATAAATCCAGTTCAGTTCTCAGTATTTATGTTCTTCAAGAACTTATCTGGCTAAAGTACACATAGAAATAATATAGACCCACTACTTGAAACATAGATTGGTTTTTCTGATGAAGACTGATTTTCCTAAAATTTTTACTTGGAATAGACTTAGATAAATAAACCATGGGAAATGAATTTTATTGGATATAATGCTGTGGCAGAAGTTATGAATATCAACTTTTTCTCTTGAGATTCTGTGGAGCTCTGATTAACTTCTACACATTTTTTGAAAAAAGTCGGCAAATCAGAGGTACTAGAAAAAAATGGCTTGGAGGAGACGTAATCTATAAACCAAGAGACAAAAACAAAAAAGCTTCAGAGAATGCATCATATTTTCATTTTACAGGTTTCTATGAGAAGTCTGGCATTATCACTTTCCTAGAACAATCATAACACATCTTCTCCATTCAGCTGAAAGAAGGATGAAACCCATCCTTCAACAAGCTAATAGTTAATTATGTTGGTGAAATACCTATCTTTTGATGTAGCTGTAAACTAGGAAAGCAGGGGATTAAGAGTTTGGGTTGCTATTTATTAAATATTAAATATTTAATATCAGTTCGTTGCTGTCAGGATCTCGGGCAACCTCGGGGTAGGCTGCCGGTGGTCGTGGTATCTCTCTGTCCCCTGGGCCAAGCCCGTAGTCAGCCGCGGGGGGAGAGCGGCCTCTCCGAGAGACCCACGAGCCCAGAGAGAAGGGATTAGGGTTCTTGTTGGTTTCCCTGAACCCCGACGACTGGCGGAAAAAGGAGAGACTCTCGGAGCGGCAGTAACACGAGTTTAATCGGTCAGGTCCATCTCACAAGAGCCACGAGCAAGAGCTGTGCAGGAGGTTTCATACAAAGGCGGTAACCAATCAGGGATAGGGTAAGGGGAGGAGTTGGGGCGGAACCAGGCTAGCTCAACCATTGAGCAGGAGAGGGAGGAGGGAACAAGGATACATAATCAATCAGTAACTGTATTACAATGAACTTTCTGGAACGAGGGAGGAGTGGAACTTAGGACTGACACATAGAGTAACTAATAACAGAACACAGGGGTGGGGAGATACAGAACAGGACTACACCATAGTAACGGGATCAGGGGTGAACTTCCTTGGGAATGGATTTGCCCACCAGGGGGAGGAGCTCAGAGCTGCAGGAAGCTTCTTTACAGAAAGAGCAACTCCTACAGCTATTCTTGTCTGAGTTCAATTTTAAAACAGTTGTTTTAGATGTCTATTTAAAAGGAGAATGTGATAAATGCAATGATGCTTCCAAAATGTATTTCATTTTAAATGAGAAATTGAGTCCAAAGAGTGGGCAATCTCAGTTTTGCAGCTTTTTGGATTCTCACCCATGTTGTATTTTTCATGAATGGCAACATTCAACTCCATGTGTCCTCTCACTGTTCATCCAGCTTGGCTTAACTTTTTGGCCAGAGTCTGACTCTTACAGCAGCAGGAGAGGCCAGTAGTAATGATATTACCCAATGTAAGCAGCCCAGTCTTCCAGCATTCAGGATCACCTTGCTGGTACTTGTTCTGGAGAGGATAAATAGCAAGAAAGGAAGCAGGGAGCAGAACATGAACAATAAAGATGTTTTTGATATGGACAATAACAAGATTTATAGCATAGGCAACGTAGCTTGGAAGCTACAGAATTCCCAGACGAGATTAAACACTTTAAATGCAGTAAATGGAACAAACCCAAAAACACTGACAACATTCTTCTAGAACCTGGTGAAAGACAACATAAAGCCGTATTTCAGTTAAAACTATAGGAAATATAAGATCACCATGACTATGTGAACCAATCACAGGTCTGACAAGCTCAGATTTTGCAAAAAAAATCCTTAAAATCTTATTCTTTTCTCTGAAAGAGAGTCAGAATATCGAATTCTTTCTCCTACAGGATCAACAGATTATATATCTGTATTACTACATGCATTTTCAGGAATTAAGTCAAATACTGATGGAAGACTTTGATAGCAAGATTGCCATATTGGACTCCCATCTATCTAGGTCCTTGAAGTCCCTAAAACCATGGCAGCTTCCTTACATTCAGTCTGTTTATTCACTCATTCCCAGCAGCTAAGAGTTAGGTACAGAGTGACAGATATAGCAGAGAAAAAGGCAGGAATAAGCCACCAGGAATAAGCCACCAGGATTCTGAGGCATAAGAGGTAAATAAACAGCAGTACAGCCATGGAAAGGGAGAGGCACAGAGAGACAGTCTGGAATAAGGAATTGCAAGTATTTCTTATTTAAGAAGGTGATTTATAAATAAAATATCTCTTATATTTTATAGTGTACTTTTCTCCCCACACCTATTATTTATTTTTGCAAACAGCTTCTGGTTTCACATTCCATATGTGTATATGAGGCAGAGACTTGGATTTCTGTGAGACATTCTGGCAGCATCCCCGTAATACCAAAATTCATCATTAACTAACTAGAAACCTCAATCAACTGGTCAAAATTATTTTAAGAAACCAATCGGCTTATTCCCAACTGTACATGTCATTTTTAATTAGGAAACAAGAAGCCAGACAACACAAATAAATAGCAGTGAGGCAAGAGGCTAGCTATGGTTTGTGAGTAGCTTTCCGTGGAATCGCACCAGCAAGGCACGCCAGCTGCACTGCACTAAATAGCCTCCCTGCATCCATCCACGTGTCACACAGCTTGGATGAAATATGGGATGCACTCATCCTATACTTAGACAGCAAGCTGTCATAATTTTATGTGGGAGAAACATTTATCAGAAATTGGCTCTGATTAATTGGCCTGCTAGACTCAAGTCATTAATAGAAGTCAGAGAGAGTATTTTTGAACAGAGCTGGAAAACAGAGATAGGAATCCATGTCTTGGGGCCTGGGGTATTCCTAGTAGTGAGGCTCAGATCTCTAACCAGCCCCGTGGTGCAGATGTCCCCAAGTCACACTGCAGACACAGGGGAGGGGTGCAACCTTCCCTTCAGAGATTCCTTCTAGCCCTTTTCTACAACCTGCTCAGGCACACATGCCCGCCCAATGCTGTGTGTAAAACTCACTCCACAGGATGCTGCAGGATTGTGGCTCCCTGCAGAAAGCAGGCAGGGCCACTGTTTGAGATTGACACCTACAGCAAGTGGTCAGAATATAGGTCTTATGCTTCTATTCACGCTGGAGATCTCAAAATGCCCAATAACTATAGCCATAAAAGTGGAGATAATGGAATTACAAATATATTTGGTTTCCTCCTATGCCAGTCATCATATAAATGCTGTAGCAACTGTATTGAATCCAAACATGTTTATAATGAGATTTGCAGCCAGTTCTTCAGCCACTTCTGTGAACACAGCACAGGATAGGACCTGAGACATTCCAGCAATACTTCTGCTGCTGCTGGATCCCTTGGGAAACCAGCTTTGAAAAATGATCACCAGAGCCTGGACTGTGTCCTCAGGAACCTGTGTGCTTAGGCACCAGGTCACTGGAGCACCAGTAGCCTGAGAGCTTCATTTCAGCTCATATTATATAAATTGAACATAAAAGAGTTTGAAGTACAATATTTACAAATGAATGCTTTCTCTGTGTACAGCACTCACTGTATGTCTCACAGACATTAACCCAAGGTACTCAAATGATCCAGTGCCTCCAATAGTGTGTAACTCAAAGATGAACTCTTAATTCACTTAGGTCATCATAAACCCATCAGCACACTACTAGACTTTTAGCTACTGTATGCCAATAAAAATGTTGTTTAAACTGTTAACTGCCTTTTTAAAGCAGTAATTAATCCCCAAGATCAACACCTTCAAAATTACTGCCATAGGGCATAGATAAATATTAACCTTGGCTCTTAGGGAGTGCTGGGCTCATGACCTGGGAAGGGGTCACTCTTGGTAGTTTAGGGTTTTCTACCCTGGTTTGCCATTGAGATGTTGTATAATTCTTAGGGGGAAAAAAGTCAAAACCACTGTTCTATTTTTAGCATCTTTGATGTAACCTTCTTACTCAGAATCTGGAGTTTTCTAACTGCAAGTTTATCTGCATATTTCCTGTGAAATAAATGAACCCCATCCTTTGGATCAGGTAAGAATAATCTTGGGGTAATGATGAAGACTGGGTGGGACATGACTTGTGGAAATTCACATTTTTCCTTCTAAAAGGATGACCATTCCTCTCCTGTTTGGTGACAGTGCTCAGCATATGCCCATTGAACATTTATCAGCCATGCATGACCAGGTAGGTCCCAGAACAAGAGCCAGGTTTGTGGCACTGAGTGAATTTGAGTTGTAACTGCTGGAACAAGAGAGCAGGAGGCAGAGAAGAAACACAGTGAGCAGGAGAGTAGATAGGTCTCTATCCAAGTATTACTGTTAGTACAGTACATTCCCTGTATAAAATGTTAAAACATCAGGTGTTTATATAATGTCATGTATTCAGTTATTTCAGAAATTTATACAGCACTGTTATCATACTTCATAAAATATATCATCTGGCCAATAATATTTTTATATAGAAAATCATTATTTTAAAACAAGTGGCTAAATGAGGACAAGTTTAACTATCAAAATTCTACATACAGCTTTGAAGATGTAAACCAGATCCAAGCAAGCCACGCTCTGAGGAATTTTTCCGTGATATAATCTTGCTCTTTAGATTCTGAAGTGCATAAAAGAAATATTCTGTACACAGATCTTTCATGTGCCCTAGCTACACACACATCCAGACCTGAAGTGCTATGAACTCAGGTTCCCTTCATTCCCTATCCCACATGACACTATATAAGTGACTGGAACCAATAATAAGGGATGAAATGCAGGGTGGAGTGACATCTGATGTGGCTCTGCTTACTCTACCCTTTGTTAATCTGCTTCTGCAAGTTCTCTGTTGCTCATTCGGTTTTTAAAAATAAATTTTTGATAAATATGGAACCGTCACTCTGAATGTTGCCATGGGCAATAAGCAAGTATAAACTCACCATTCCTAAAATACGTATTAAGGTAGTTGGACGTGCAGAGCAAGGCTGTGCATCTGAAGGCACTCTCTGTGCACCCCTCTGGAGGCAGGGAGGCTGTCAGGCTTTGTCTAGTATAGTAGAAGCAGACAGAAAGGTCTATAGGAACTGAGGAATGCTGGGGAAGTTGTAATGTCATTAGTATGCTACCATCATACTGTTTTTCTTACTTTTTTGAAATAAATTACACATATCATTTATGTTCTGCTGGAGCCTGTCAATGTGTGAGGTATAAGCATTTAGAGGTGCCACTTTTTCTACCCTGTGCCCTTCATGAGAGACAGAAAACCCATATCACTCTTCCAAAATTTCTGTAGCAGGCACTATCAGCAATTTATATTGCGAAAGTTGTTCTGTGCTTTCTGTTTTCATACTACCTGTGACAAGCAAAATTTTCTTTTTTCAACAGCATAAGAAAGGCCCTGAAGACTTGAATGGCAGCATAAGCAAATATAACTCAGAGAAGAAGTGATATTAAATACTCTAAAGCAAGGCAATCTCTCAATTAATAAAATGTGAAGGAAATAAGACAGCAGTAGAATTACTATTATGATTCAATTGTTACTTTAGATTAGCCCATTCTCTCTGTTTTCTGCAACACTTTCAAAGTTTAATCTTCTTTTCCTCAGCCTTTCTCAGTGTATTTTTCTGCCATATAATTTATTAGAACTAGGTCCTACAAAGTATATCATTCCTAAAAGTGCAGGACTTCAGAAAAAAGGGGGAATCTAAAACCTAAAGAAGCACAGGAATATTTACTTATAGACTCTAAACAAAAAAATAAATTCTTCCTCTAATATTTTTTATCATGTTTTTTCAATTAGTACATGATTAAAACATTTAGCTGAGAATATCATGCAAAGATGAGAAGTGGCTTCACTGTTGCATCAGAGATTAGACAAAAGTAATATTTGAACTCAGTAGACAGATCAGTACTGATGGGAAGATTTCAGCTACACAGTGCAGTGTTCTTTATTGACATGATGTAAAAGACTCAGTTCAGACTGTAATCCACATAATTTCACAGAAAGACAACCATACGGCATCCAGACAGTTATTGATCTGCTCTGAGTCACTTTTCAGTCACGCCATAGTGATGCAAGGTGCTTAAGTAGCAAGTTTGAAGCTGCCTGTACTAAGAATGCCTTGGCACTACAGGCTGCTGCAAATAATTGGATCTTCCTCTGCACACTGACAAAATTTCATGACGAGTTCAAGATCTTGGCTCATTTGACTAATGTGTTCTATGAATATTGCCCAAGATACCTAATTGATCTACTAAAGATCATGGCTGATAAATATCATCAAATGTAGGGAGCTCAAAAGAAAAAGGGTGTCTTTTCAGGGGAAGGAGCTGGTTGCTTGTGTTTAGATGAAAAGTACCTTACAAGTTTGTAATTCCAGATGGAAGGCATTTCTCTACTAAATATTTAAGCAACATAAATACATGCATGGCCTTTTTCTTTGTTTTTTTGGTTTTATTTTCGTTGGATTGTGGGTTTTTTGTTTGTTGGTTTGGGGCATGGTTTTTGTTTGTTTGTTAAGCTTTAAAACCTACTTATTTGTCAAAAGCCCTGTGCAAATGCTCCTTATGTCACAAATGCAGGAGACAAGTATTATGATTTCCCAATCTAAACAACACTCTGATGATGTGGAACACCCCTTAAGAAAGAAACAACTAAGAGAAAGGAAATATAACTAGGCTTATATTTTATATTGTGATTTTTTGATAGGTTCTGTCATAATCAACTAGTGTATTTTCATATACATAAATATTTCCTCAGGTGAGTGAAAAATAGAAGTGCTAAATTAAATTGGAGGTCAGGAAGCTACTGCAAAGTTGAGGTGAGATTCATGTCTATTCTCCCATTGGTGGGAGATTTCTACTGATGGGGGTTTATAACAGGAGAAGAGGGTTTTTTGAAGTATGTTGCCTGTGTATATCAGCATCTCTATATGCAGATGAATCTCACAGCAAAGCAGTTTTCATGAATATTAAATTACTACCACCCTTTTTTTTCAACAAGGTAAAAAAAAACTGAGGTGAGAATATGATGTTCGTGAGTAGTTTGGCCTAGAAAAAAAAAAAAAAGCATGCGCTTTGTAGTACAAGAGTCTACCTTTATTCTTTTCTAAGCAATAAACATAAAAGTTACAAGCCAAATTGATTATGATGGGAAAATCATTATTAAAATCCAAACAAAAAGAGAAATCAAGTAACAGAAAGCTGCAGTGCGTTGTTTATCTTTTCAGCTTTATGCTACAGCTCTATATTTAGGCACTGCTCTGATTTAGTAAGAATGATTTTGTTGTGGTACTAACCAAAGGACAAGGATCACCCATGATGGCACGTCTCAGGTTCTACCACTAGTAGAAAAAGTCATTAAGTAGTTAAAAAAAGATAAAGGTATGTAAGCTGCATTTAAGCAGATATACAAAATGGAACAAGATACTGATACAATGTTTTATATGTTCATGTAAGATTTAAGTGATGCAGTGGAGGCATATTTATAATTTTATTCTTAAAAAAAATGACTCAAAAATTAAATCCCCCCTAGAATATCCATGCTTGTAGGAGAGGCTACTTCAAAAAACACTAGTTTCTGTTCCCATGCACTTATCTGTACAGGCTTTTGGAATATGTTTCAAACCAAAGGAAGTCCCAGTCACTGCAGCAAAGCAAAGTCCAGATTGTCAAAGTTAGTTTGATCTCTACAGCACTGTCACTAATATGTTTTTGCTATGTATTTGAATCATAGAAACATTTAGGTTGGAAAAAAACCTCTAGGAATGTAAAATTATCCCCACACTGTCAAGTCCACCCCTAAACCACGTGTGCCTGAGTGCCCTGTCCCCACATCTTTTGTGTACATCCAGAGATGGTGAATCAGCCACTTCCCTGGGCAGCCTGTTCCAACGCTTGACAGTACTTTCAGCGAAGAAAGTTTGCCTAACATCGAGTCTAAACCTCCATGGTGCAACATGAAGCCATTTCCTCTCATCCTATTTCTAATTACCTGGGAGAAGACACTGAGCCCCCCCTCGCTAAAACCTCCTTCCAGGTTGTTGTAGAGAGCGATAAGGTCCCCTTTGAATGTGCTTTTCTCCAGACTGAGCACCCCCAGCTCCCTCAGCCACTCCCCGTGAGACCTGAAATAGACGTTTGGAATTCCTGTTACACTCTGATCCCAGAAGGTGCGGGTGTCTGTTGATTTATTTAGAGATGTTAGAGGGACGGTGACAAAGCGGCTCCTTCCCACGGTGCGAGTGGCTCCTAACGCTGATTAGCCGCTGATACGCGCTCGTTAGCTGCCGAAGAGCTCCTGGGGAGGCCTTTTCCCTTTCCCGCCCGCTCCGGGCCCGCTCCCGCCCCAGCGCTGCCCGGCCCGAGCGGTGGGCGGAGCGCGGGCCCCCCCTGCCGGCCGCAGCCAGCACTGCCGGAGGGAAGGCCGGGGCCGTGCCCGGCAGCGCGGAGCGGGAGCGGCAGCGGGAGC
>VZTZ01038849.1:231696-344408 GCA_013400955.1 Drymodes brunneopygia
GCTCCGGGCCCGCTCCCGCCCCAGCGCTGCCCGGCCCGAGCGGTGGGCGGAGCGCGGGCCCCCCCTGCCGGCCGCAGCCAGCACTGCCGGAGGGAAGGCCGGGGCCGTGCCCGGCAGCGCGGAGCGGGAGCGGCAGCGGGAGCGGAACCGGCGCAAAATCCGCATGGCTGGCGGGACAAACCCCTGCGTCTGAACACAAAGGGTTTACTGACAGTGGTTTGAGAGGCTCCAAAGAATTCACAGCTTCTGTAGTCCAGCCAAACACGTCCGCCGGCTGTAAATGCAGCTGCAACGGCAAGACAGAACACGGGGCGCAGGCCAGCCTGGGCACGGGGCAAGAAGGCTGGGCTCCCGTCCCGTGCTGCATCCTAGGGTCCACGAGACCAAGTTCCGAATAGCTGCATGTATCACTAGCAGATCACTAGCAAAAATATATCCTTTTATTTACCTACAGAATGCATAGGAAATGAATCCTTTATTTTGCTGCATATTTTCCCTAATTTTTTCTCATTTTCTAAGCAAAGTTTAAAAAAGGAGATTAAAAAGTATAGATTTATATTCAGGTTGCCACTGAAACCTACACGTTGGCATTGAAGTTTTCTACATGTAATTGACAACTAAGAGGTACTACTGGCTGAGCTGATTACGCTGGAACAAGATGCCCAGAGAAGCTGTAGATGCCCCAGCCCTGCAATTGTTCAAGATCAGGCTGGATGGGGCTTTGAACAACGTGGTCTAGTGGAAAGTGTCATTGCCCATGGGTGAGAGGTTGGAACTAGATCTTTAAGGTCTCTTCTTGTCAATACATTCTGTGGTTCTGTGAAATCTTGTAAAAGTAAAGTTTCCCACTTCAATTATTTTCGCACTACTACATACTTCATTGTCAAAAGTATTTCATCTATTGTTCTCTCCACAATGTTCAAAGCAGAAAATTTTCCAGAAGTTCAAATTAATCATTATACCAGAATGTGATTTCATCATTAGAGGCTGTCTTAACAGACATATTCTTCATAAATAAAAAAAAAATTAATAAGCCTCTCACTCAGTCAGGCAATGTCATATTTCTGGCATTAGCAAAGGCTTTTGTGTTAAAAATGCCCTGTACCAATGATAAATCAGCTTCACAGTAGGGGGGAAATCTTGAAGTCATTAAAGTTAATGAAAAATTTTCCATGGATCTAGGATTTTGCTTAAAAATATTTATGCTACTTTTTCAGTAACTCTGACTGTACAATCTTACAACACGCTCTACTGCAGCCTTGGTAAAAGGATCCGGGCTTGGACCCAAGCCTCGATCCCTTATCAGACTAATTCTACTTGTTTCAGTCAGCTGTAAACAATTGATACCATCACTGAAAAGTGCAAGAAATCTGTTATAAATAATATTATCTGTCCTTGGAGAAATGTCATTCTCCCCTTTACACATAAGGCTGACCTATATGTAATCTTAAACTTCGTGTAGCGACATGAGCATTTCAGAGTGCTCAAAACTCAGAGCCCATGTTGCTGTGTGTGGTGTGTGACAAACACATGCAGTCCTCTCCTTCCCAAAGAAAGAAAGGGCTCAAGCTCCAGTTCTGTGGCCCCACACGCCCACACAGGTCACCAGTGAAGGCACACAAGGTGCGGGATATTTGTGAACAAGAACTGGCCCAAACGGAGGGATTGCTTCAGACTGGCTGAAAGGAGTTGAGCAACAGCAGAGAACTCTTAATGTTCTCACAGTTTTACAGTGGCAGCATTCATACACTTTTGTACAGGATTCTGCTGTGGCTTCGTTATTCTTGTAACTTGCATAAAGATTAAAAAATCTTTTAACTACAATGGTTTATATTTTCTATCAGGTGCAAAATGAAAAGAAAATAGTCACTGAGAACAAAAGCAGAAACAGGGTAAATTTAGATATTTATGACCTGGTAGCTTTAATAGTAACTAAAATGCTCAAGTAAGGAATGGTGCTGGTGCCAATGTAAATTTGCACCACCGAAAACTTTACAAATACGAGTACAAGAAGTGTGTGTCTGAAGGGTGTTATTAGGAGTCAGTCTATGCCAGTATGATTTGCTATGCAAAGCATACCAAGTACCTATAGAGCTGTTTCTTAACAGTGTAGGGAACCACAGGCAAGGTCTATTTGCATGATAAGTGATTTCAAATCTTTCATAGTAATTTAGACGAGAAAGTAAACAACCATTTGCTTATATGAAGGTCTCATAAAGAAGAATGAAGCTCTGCTTCTACAGTGGAGGCTACAGCTCTTCTGACACTTACTTCTGTGTACTTACCATAGAATCATGGAATAAGATGAGTTTGCCATTTCCTTGAGTCCTTCAAGAGTGAATAGATTGGTACCTGCTCCTCCTCTTCCCCTCATGAGGAAGTTGTAACTGCAATGAGGTCTCCCCTCAGTCTCCTCCAGGCTGAACAGACCAAGTGACCTCAGCCTCTCCTCATACAGCTTCCCCTCATGGTCCTTCGTCATCTTTGTTGCCCTCCTTTGGACAGTCTCTAATAGTTTAATGTCTTTTTTATATTGTGGTACCCAAAACTGCACACAGGTGAGGTCACACCACTGCATTTACTCAGCTTTGGTGATAGTCAGCATATAGAGAGTTTAAAAAGCAGAAGTAGAAGATAATTATAGTTAAATGTCTGTTTACTTCTTGAAGCCTAAAATAACACAGTCCCCCATAAATGACTAACATGAACAAATCTACTTTTACAGAAGTTCAAGAAATAATGGAAGATATTAAAAAACCCCAAATCATAAGTATGAAATAGGGAAAGAAAAAGTGCAGAGGAGACAAGGAATTATTTACAAAATTTTTATTCAATTCCACCTAATTTGTATAAGGTTTCTTGAATCCTCAATGTTATTATGTATAAGTTATGTGAAATAGTTCTATTGTATATGACAATGCAAGAATGGATTCCCTCATGGTTGTTGTGTGTGTAGGACACAGCTGTCACACCAAAAGAAATAATATAGTGGTTTTAAAGATGTATTTTCCTCCCATTAACTGTAAGCCTTGAAAATCACAAATATATATATTTACTGCTTTCACTACATATTAAATCTTACAATTTATATTTTTATGATTGCTAGACTATATTAAATATTGTTTAACATAATTAAAATGTTGATTCTTTAATAGTGCTGTCTGAAAAATATTTATAGGAAACCAGAATTCTGAGTACCTAACTTCTCTATAAAACTGGGTTTTCTAAAAAAGAAGGAAAGATTATATAAAGTGTTTAAATATTTAAATTGTAAACTTCCAATTTTCATATGTTTTTCTAACACTTACAGTGTTGGCATGCAACACTGGCAGAAAACCACAGACAAATAGACTACTGTGAAATAACTCTATTAACATATAGAGTAGTCCTGAGTAACTACTTGAACAAAACAAAAAATTCAGTGATAATTTCGCTTTCATTTTCACCCTTATGTTAAAGTCAGGGATATTTTGTATAACGAATGATTGAATTTCTAAAGAAAAAGCTTTGATTGTTTATTTGCATGTGGCTCTAGTTACTTTGTTTCTCTGTTTCTCTATTAGGAAGGTAGAAGTGATCACCTGGATCATCACAGAAATTTCTTCATTTGTAAGAAGGGAGGCAAGTACCATATGTATTTTTTTAAACATCCAAAATCAAACATCAAACTACCTTCTCTAATTACATACTTTCAAACACATTTTGTCTGAGAAGTAACTAATACACAGTCTGGTTACATATATATATATATACACACATATACATATATATATCTGTGTGTTATTTTTGCAAATATAAATATATTAAAAAATACAAACATACATATGCAAACGTATCTAAATAAAATAGAGTTTGATATATAATGGCATTTTATATATATAGCTACATAGCTATGTACAATGGAGGTATGCATATAAATGCTTTGGCTTTGCACCTCTGTTGGCATCTCTGTGGCTGTGCATAGCCTGTTGCTTGTGATTTCTGCAGCTCCTTACTGAACACCTCTCTCAGGAGGCAGGGGACAGTTTCACATGCATTTCAAAAGCAGCCTTCAGTGCAGATCAAATCTCAAAAGGAGCTACAGAACCCTCGTGCCTGCCCCACCCCTCAGTTTGCCTGGTAACACCTGTAGGCAGTGCATCCAGAATGAGCTGGCACTCAGTTTTGAGCGTGCAATTGCTTCAACTTGGAACAATCTGCAAACAGTGTTTTTCCTGTTTGCAATTCCACTGGAAGCCAACAGTGCAGCTCTCTCTTGTTTTCTGTCTTTATCGAGGCTCTTGGTAAAAGGACATTCTTGGTTTTGGAATTCCAGAACTAATATTTAATACACTGAGGGCAGAAGCATTTTTTTCACATAAAGAGCAATTTATTTTAGTATTTTAATTGGCTTAAAAGTTATAGATATATTGTATACATAGTCAATGAAGACATATCTGGCTTTCCATTGCGAACAGGAGCAGTTACAATGACACCTTAATATATAATATCAAAGACCTATAGTATTATCTCAAATAATTACATTAAAAATGAACTTTTGCTATGCAATTAACAATATATTATTCTAGTGAACAGCGAAGTGTACAACAAATAGGTTTTCCAATAATGTTATAGTATTGTGTATGTGCATTTCATTTTTAAATAACACAATAAGTGCTAAATTCTTACTAGATTAGTTATATATATATTAAAATAAATGCATACATTGATGTGTGAATTATTTTTAAGGACTGATACGTAGCAGTTTGAAAGTCTTCCTTAAAGAGAGTAAAAGTTTTGAGTGACTTTTGAGTGAATTGTTTGAGAGAGTTATAATCTGCCCACAGGTACATTGGAGTTTAAGAGAGGCTATAATTGTTAGCTAAGATAATCTGCTGCAAATTGGTTAAGCATCCAGTGATTAAAAGCTCTTTGAGGTCTCCGTGTAAGTGCTCAGTGTGAGTATTGCTCCTCTGAGTTGCACAGCCTTGCTATATTTGTGATAACCCCTTTACCAGGGAGATTTTCGCCTTGCTAAACCTGGAGACCGATTAATTGAAGACTTTCAAGGCCTGACATATAGTTTAGAAATATACCAGACCTCAGCCTAATGTCTCACTGAAAACATTTGCTTTTGACACATTATTATGATCTTCTGGCCATTCTGTCATTATAGCAGCAATAAGGACCCTGTGCCTTTTCTGCCAGGGCCTCAAGAAAGTAAATAATCAGGAGGCTTTTCTTTCATGTTTCTTCAATGTTACTTATTAGAAGAAAACAATAAACTCTCTAATAAACCAAGGAGAAATATTTAGAATAGATAACATATATACTTTCAGAAACAAACTTTGCTAATGGGAGACATAAGCCTTAGCAGGAACCTGAGGACACAATAGCTACACGCTGTTTCTCTCTCCACACCATTAAGTGCTTAAAAGCTTTTGATCTTGGGACAAAGACATGAATATTTTGATGTTAAAGAAACACAAGTTTATGTTTTAACTTGTGCATAGGAACACAGAGTTTCAATGTCCGCCCATCTTAAACCAGGTGCTGCTCCAGGACTCCAGAAAGGAGGATCTAGGGGGCTGTACTGCAAAGAGAAATATTTCTGTGCAGCAGTTCCAGACAGGAATGATGTTTTAAGGAGCAGAAGTACTGTATCAGCACAAATAAAGACAAGACTTCCCACATTCTGATATCACAAGCAATCTAAAATCAGGTGTGAATTTACCAGGATGAGAAGCCTGCCCTTCAAATGCTGGTAAACCAGGAAAGATAATAATAAACAGTATCTGCTGTTTACATATTTACTTCTTCTAAACAAGTAACAGAAAGGGACAAAAACCCTACTGTATGATAATTATCAAAGGGCACGTTACCCTTCTCTATATGTATGCTTTTATGTTCTCATTCCCAACCACTCTCAGGAGGTTGCTCACACTGAGAGATAAACCATCCTGAACCAGTTTTCGCATGTGTGCAGCAGCAGAAATTTGGGAAGTTGTTGTTCCCCCTCACACTCACCCATCCACCCACAAATCCTATCTACCTCTCCATTTAGCCTCAACCACAGGAAGAGAACAACTGTCCTCTATGAGAGAAGAGCACAATTGCCCATCCCTGTCCTGCAACTTTCCTCAACTTCTGAGGTTATCGCAAGATGGACCCAGAGCAGAGGAGAGAGAGAACCAGCACAGCGACACCATACCACGACCTCTCTCTAATCCTATAATGGATACATTTTCCTCTGGTCCAATTACAAATTGAATCCTTTCCAGTTGTTTTTTTCCCTATGAATTTAGTTCAGAAACTCCCTTAGCGGGGATAAGTTCCCTATCAGAAGGCTGAAGTTTACCACCTTACCCTCTGCTGCCTGTGGCTCTCCTTTCAGTGCTAATATTACAGTTTCTGGCATAATACTGTCTTGCACAACTACATCCAACTTTTAAATTTAGCTTTCCCTGTGCTTTCAGACTGACAGCCCATTCATCTTACCCTTTAAAATTTCTGTTTTTTCATAATAAAATTAATGTGGAGTGCAACATCTTCAGTATTTTTGTAATGCAATTTTACAGCTACCTTCCTCTGACCACAGCAGCTGAAAACAATCAAGTGCATGAGAACAAAGCATTTGTTAGAGAAAACCCTTTTTGCCTGCAATATTGCTTTTGTCCACAAAATAAAGCAGTGTTTTCTCCAATCATTGCATTTGTACAATTTTCAAACCCTTCATTTGGATGAATATTTAGTATAAGCTGAAGACCTCATTTTTCTTAGATAATTTATTGAGCATCAGTTATTGTTCAGTAAGTACTTAAAACCATGGAAGCTAAAAAATACTTGCTTCAATCAGTGCCAAAATTTTAACTGAGCATTACCACACAGAGATTTCAAGTATAGAATATAACACTTTGTCTCATATCAACCAGTCTTGGATATTTCCTTCTTTGGCCCTCCTAAGATCTTCTTCAATTCAGTTTTTTACTGGTAGAGTCAGTCTCTTGGATCTTCCTGCTGTCTTTCAGAACTTCAGGAAAACAGAAAAATCACTGCAGTCTGACTTGATTATTCCAGGAATCCTGGGGAGTTTTTCCAGCAGCGTTCCTGTGTTCTATCACAAAAAGTGCCAAACTTCCAGGGTCACTTCTCTGAACCAATGCCAACTATAAAGAAATTAAAAAGAAAAAGAAAATAATTTTAAAAAAAAATCCACCTGAATTCAGCATGAGCCAACTGCTTACAGGTGCACGTGGATAACTCTCCATTTTCTGTAAGCTATGACTTCTGTGAGGATGACTCTGTACACTTGTGAGTGCTGCACAGCTGTTCCCTGCAGACAACTCTAGATGAAAACTCAAAGTCACTGTAACAATTTTCCATTTTCTATTTGCCCATAGTAGAGGGAGAATGAGAAATCTCTTGTAACACAAGGTGTGCTCTCAGAACTTGATGAGGCTGACCAAGGCCACAGGCTGACCACAACCTCTTCCCCCCCCACCCCACAAACACTGTTCAGGTAACACACAGCTGCACCTCAAGATTTGAGAAGGTCTGATTCCTAATATTTTTGACTGCAGGTATTACATGTAATACTAAAAGTGTAATTTTATAAGTTTAGAAGTCTAGTAGAATCAGAAAACTATGTGAGGATATTTAAAATTATTACTTCATGTATTTTGCATTGTGATAATGCAAAAATATATCAATCCTGTTCAAACTGTTTTAACATGCAGTGTAGGTACTACGTACAGAGTAGACCTTTCCTAATGGAAAACCTTTTCCTTCAACAGATGTAATGCTTTCATTTCCACAGAGTCCTGGGAAATCTGTTAAGTACATAACCCAAGTATTTTCTAAACTCTGATGATAAGTACCATTTATAGCTGTCTGTCTCAGAGTAGGGGTCACTAATGGCATTCTCCAGTCCTCTATATTACCAGTGCAGAGTCAGATGTGATGGGGTCTAGGCAATAGAATCCAAAAGAGACCAGCTACAACTCTGTCATAGTGCCAGATGTAAATATAAATCTCTATAATTATAAGTGTTGTAAATACTCATGGATCAAATGGCTTTATGGTAATTTAAAGCTTAGAAATTGAAACTGCTTAGAAATCTGGTTATTGTCTATGGCCTTGTGCCTTCATTTCTTTTAGGAAAGTCAAAGGAACAAAGAATTAATTTCCTGATGGAAAAGTAGCCATTGTGAAGTCTTTAGAATGAACAAATTTTTCCATTGTTTTGCAAAATCGGGAAAATACACTAGCTGGCAATATTTCTGTAAAAATATATATTTTCAAATGTTTAAATAACGTCTATATAATACNCATGAAGTTTGGATTGTGCTACAGGACATATTTATGATTTCAGGTAAATTCAACTACATGGGGAAATTAAATACAATGAACCATGGGTTTGTGTACAAATTGTAATTATGAATGTAGAAATTCACAACTGTGTGTGCATATATCTGCCATAATTTACTACCTGAATTCACAGAGTCATTAGAAGGTAGGTGTTTCTCACAAATCAGCAAATCATACTGGTTTTAAATAGTATCATAGATAGATTTGCAGCTCACCTACATAATTCTGTAACAGCTCAGTACAGACATAATACAAAGTCTACATCTGAATTTTTGTCCTAAGGAACATTTCCCAAGACCTTCCCAATGTAACTAGAGAAACAAGGACAGGGCATTCAGAGATGAGGGCATTTAGTAAGTTACACAAAAAGATGGTGGCTCTCATTCGGCCCTGGACATTGCTGGAGTTTTCTCCCAGTCTTTCTCACACCTCAATGTAGATAAAGATACAGGTTTTTTTTGGAGCCATCCCACAGCTCAAGTCTATTTCACCCAGTGTTAACTTCACTGTACATCTACGGGTAGTTTAAGCCACAAACATTAATTAGTTATGTTATGATAAGGTCTTTAATATGTGTTTATCATTCTGGAAGCAGTTGTGATGTTGTCTGGACAGGCATGTAGAGGACATCTCAGCCTCTCCAACAGTCATGAGTGGTGGTGAGCTTTTCTCTACCATCCTCCCAGTATATTCACTCGAGACTTTAAATTATTGTTGGCAGAAACAAGCAGGCACTGTTGGTCTCCCAGGTTTTAACTCTGGTCATCTGCAAGTCAGTGCAGCACAGCAAGCTTGCCCTGCCTGCTGCAGCCCTGCTGGAGGACCTGGGTTGGCTGCTGGCCTCTATGACCAGGACCTTCATAGCCAGGAGCTGGGAGCAAACAAAAGCACTGCTGTCATACAGTTGCCATCTGCATATTATTGCAAGCATCATGGCTCCTGTCACTTTTATCCAACACTGCAGGGGTTAGACACAAGATAAACTGTGTTTGATTTTCACTCAGGGAAAAAGACATGTTGGGAATGTTTGGACCAGCCAATGATTCATGGAGACAAAGTCATTTGATGCTTGTGTCAATAAACATGCCAATAACTCAATTAAATTTGGTATTGTTTGTGAGGCAATTTCATCAGGAAAACATCAATGTACTCTTGAGGATTGACATCACAACTGAAAATAATTGTGAAAAGGTTCATCTATTAGCTCATTGAATCCTGCAACAGCAGGTGATTTTCATAGCTGTTTCTATGACAGGAAAAAGTAAATATTGTTTTTCCAGTGCCTAGTTTTGCCCCTTTAGTATTTTACTTTTATGCAATGAAATCTGAATCAAATTTCTCTAATGAACCTAATAACTCTTGACTCCCTTTCCTAATCTGAAACACTTTTGTCTTCAAATAATTATTTAAAACATTTTACATAAGTTGCATTATAAAACAAAGTGGCTTAGTATGGATATGTTCACATGGACTATCATGAAAATAAACTATTAAAATGCTTGCTGGCAGGTTTGTATTTCAGACTTATAACCCCCCCTTAAATAAAATACTGTAAAAATGCATGTTTCTACAAGGTTTCCTTATTTTTATCTTGGTTGTTTTCTCTTTCTTTCCATATGTTCAGCAATCTATCTGGTACCCCATGCTTAGTCTTCTATTTTGGCTTATTTATCAGTCATTCAACTATATGCCCTTGAATAAACTTAAACAGCATAGGAAATTCACAGGTTTTTAGACAAACAAATATTTCTTATGACTGGAGAAAAGCAGTCTATCCAAAGATTTACTTTTTTTGCCCAGTTTTGCTAGTTGATCTGGCAGCTGGTATTATCTCTCTCTCCAAACTTTGCATTGTGTATCTTTTTAAATCATGACAGCTATAAAACTATTATCTGTCTTCATTAGAATATCTAAAATAGTACTATTTCAGATAACATTATATCCTAGGAAAAAAAAGAAAATAAACCACAACAAAATATTTAAACAATCTAAAAACTTGAATTCGTTGTCATCTAACATCTAGACAGCTGAACTTAGTACTGCATAGTCTTCTGTACAGCCATATCTTACTTTTTAAGGAGTCTTAACTGATTTTTTAATTTAAAAAAATTAAAATTAGTCACTTCATTGAAACTTTGTCTTCAACTTTTGCTAAATTGTCATTGATTTTTGAACATTGTCATTGATTTTTGAACTTTTTATGCAATTCCAGTACTCCTGTCCTTGAGATCACCTTACTCTTCATGTACAATATGCTTCTCTGTGCTCATTGACTTAGTGCCATCAGCACTTCCAATACTCAGAAGGTGAAAACCTTCTCCACACAACTGTGTCATCTGCAACACAGCCAGGTTTGAGACTATAGCTTGAGACAAATCTTCTGAGTCCAGAATGTTTTTCAAAGAAATTTATTAAGTTTATTTTTCTCAGATGATCTGAAATTTTTATGATGGCTGCGCTGCTATTAGGCGAATTGTCAAAGATATGAAGAAAGGTCTGTACAAAAGAATTGTGGAGATTATAAATTTCTAGTTGTCCTTTCTGTACTGAAAAGTGTTCTATGACATGTTTTGTAACTACTTCTTTGTTTTCATCCATTTTACCTAAGTACCAATGTCCCATTCAAGCCAATACCTTCCAACATGTGTTCACATTAATTAGATGTTTGTGGTATGTATTCTTTTTAAAAAACAGGACAAGTTCTACCAGGATGAAAGTGTAGACCACTTTATTTTCCAGATTACCGGTAGTCTAATAGTCCAAGAATATGAAACAATGTTCTATTTAAGGGGCAGGTACAATCAAAATATCTCATAATTAAGAAAGGAACAGAACAAATATTAAGGTGAAATACTTCTCTGAGTCCCTTTAGAAATTTAAGGGGAGTTTATCTGCTAGCATTAGCATTCTCTACATATCAAAAATCATGGTGCAGTCAGTGATTTATCTGAAGATAAATCCTACAGGGTGGGCCTGAGGTGATGGATGTTTCTGTAGGGAACCTCCTGAGATTGCCTCTCCAAGTGATGTGTAACAGGTATCCAGGGGCTGGAACTGGCACCTTTTCAGAAATAGGAGTCACCCGCATAAGTCAGAGACCTTTCTGACATAAATGTAGTTATTTTTTCCTTTTTTATTTTTTCTTTTTTTTTTTTTTACATAAAACTTTATAAACACTAGCAACTACATTGTCTGTCTGGGATGTTGTGAATACTAGCAATTTCTACTTGGCTTTGTCTGTTTTGATTTCAATGTGGTCTAAGACACCTGAATAACAACAGAATATTTCTTACCTACAGGAAAAACTGAATCTCTAAACTGGGGAATGGGGCAATTTTTCATGTACTTTAGTCTCCAGAATACCTTTGAGAAGATTCAGATGGCACCAGAGTGGGTCCTCTGCTTAGCTGCATGGCCCAATAGTAATAAAGAAGCAACAGTGAAAGAAAGGAGGAGAGAATTCCAGTAAAATTAGAAACACTGCAATTTCTTTGGCCGGCAGGAAATTGTTGGTGTAGTACATGAACATTAAGGATCACAGGGAGCATATCACAGGCTCGTTCACTGTGCTTTTCACTTGTCTTTCCTACTGTGAAGGCTGTATATTTCAACTTCCACTGGGCCATTTGCAAAACATTTGTCACAGCATGATCTGCACTAGATATCCATAGGAATTGTATATGCTATGTATAGCATCATGCCTCTATAATCACTTGATATTTTGGATACTTTTCATTTCTCTTCTCAGCACTTACATTTGCCAGTTTTCTCCCCCATGTTGTAAGGACCTTTTTCCCTCAATTTTTACCATTAGTACACGTATCCATTTTCTTGTCCTGTTACAGTTCTCACTGGCTGTGTCTATGGTTTGGCTGTAGATTAAATCCAGACTCTGCTGGAATAAGAGCACTCCCCCTACATGATGCAGAGAGCTGATAAACTTACACTTGAGCCAGCAAAACGAGTTTATAGTACTTCAAAAATGTTGATGAGATGACTTTGTGCCAGCAAACTTTATGCTAAGTCAGGACTGTCTGACCATGCCAGATCTCCCACAGCTAGTGAACCTCCTACAGATGGGCTGTGAGCCTTCTCACAGCCCCTTCTTGCTTTGTTTCTGCCTACTTGCCACAGTCATTGTCCTTGGAAGCAGCCTTGCATCTTTTATATGCAGGCACGAGGCCCTTTATTTCTCTTTGTCTAGCCATGTGTCATGGCCCTAGCTGCAGATCTGCCATGCATTGTGGATCTCTGTTGGCCCACTGCCTCAGACTTTGCCACTGCCACATGACTGAATGGTAGCTACAACACCATGGTTATCATCACAGAGACAGGGACAGGATTTATGCCAGATCAAGGCCATGTGTGCCTCATTTGCACTAACTCAAATCCCACCACTATGTTGATACAAATCCAGAATGAAGGTGAGGAGATCTAAAACAGCTGCTAGAACTCTAGAGGGAGACTCTTCTCAGGTCTGCTCTTGCCAGTACACGCAAAGGGGCTGTGTGTTGTGCTACAGTTGTGCATTGTTTTCTTGGCCTCCTGCAGGGCTGCAGGGTTCTACTGAGTCCTGCCCTGCTGTTCAACAGTTCACACTCTCCTTTATATGGATTTGGCCTGAGCCAGCTGAACTTATTCCACTAGTGACAATACTGTTGGCCAGGGATTGGTCCAGAACTGCACTTGAGGCCATCCTTTTGTCCTGTAGAGGAGAGAAAATTTTAGCCATCCAAACCTCCTGTGTTCGAGGCCATGAGAGACGCCCTGCCTTTGTTTTGTTTATTGGTATAGGACTAAACAATGAGCTGTGTTTGATTAAGCCAAAGGTTCTGCAGAAGGACTAATATGGACTGAAGATAATAATGGCTGCATGGATGACGGGAAGACATTCTGCAACTATGAAAAGCTTGGCAGCTGCAATGTACTCAGATGCAGAGGTTTGAGATGTCAAGCCTCCTGTGTGTTGCCCTCTTTGAGGAAACAAGGGAGCATCTGAGGACAAACTCTGGGTCATTTTTGAAGGCCTTTGAGACCTCTTTCTTTTTTCCTATCATTTTCTAAGCACACAGCCAGCTCCTAGGCATTTTGCCAATAGAATGGTCTAGTGTTGCTGGCAATTCTGTCCCTGCTCTTCTGTCAGTGACTGGGAACTGGCCTTATGCTACCTAAACCCTTCCAACATCAGAAAAAGCCTTCCTACTCCAGGACCTAGTGTCTGTCACATTTGGAGGTTTTGACTACTCTCTATATTTATTTCACCCAGGCAAAATTTGAATCACAGCCCCATACCTGTTTCCTTCCACAAAAAGCCCTCACTGGCTTACTTCACTGGAGTTGCATAGGAAAACGTATTGCATTCAAACTGTAGATACATACCTACGTGAAGAGTAAGAATGATGATTTTTCTTGCCACTCAAGAGTACCTGGAGAGGGGAAAGGAGATTGGACTGATATCACTTCTGCCCGTCATCATCATCACTCACTATTCTCCTTGCAGCTAATGTGTCAGCAGTTAGAGAGATATACTTCAGCCTGAGATAGGCAGTAAGTATAGCCAGATGTTTCCTGGGATAATAGGCTTGTCCATGGAACACATTTTTTTCTTCACAATGCTTTCAGTATTTTGGAGCATTTTGTGCTTTATAGGAAGGTTGCATGCCATTGAAAAAATATTTGCATACGCCTGCAGTCAGATGGGTGATTACCATAAAGAAGCAAGTAGGGTTGTCTGCCAGAGGTAACATCTGCCTCTGATGGTCCCCATGATTCACCATGGGTCTGTTGAAGCCTTTGTCCTCCATGTGCTGGACCCAGTCATGGAAGAGTCTGGAGAGAGCGTGCAGCAGTTACCAGCTCTTCCCTCCTCTGTTCTCACTGGGACACCAGCCAGACACAGGATCACACTGACAGAACCTATCATTACCAGGACTGATGCAGACAGAGAATATGTCAGCTGGGATCCACAACAGCCTAGGGCAAAGGTTATTCATTTAGCTGGGGTATCTACAATGGCCATTTCTATTTTCTGTTTGAACAGTTTGGGCATCTGCAGTCAAAGTCAGCTGCCTGGCCACATGAGCCTGATCTTTGGCCAAGTGGATGGGTAATCTATGAAATTAAAAGTATGGGACCAGTGAAGAGAGTACTCAAGCAAACATGGTTTGGCTCAGAGGAGGTGTACTGCTCTGCTATTGTCCTGGGCCAGAGCCAACTAACAGCTGCAGCTGTACTCAGCTGTACTTGCATGCTAGCTCTGAACAGGAAAAAAGAAGATAGCAGAGGTAGGCTTTGAGAGACCTAGCACATTGTGTGGGAGATCTTGACTAGTACCTGGTTCTTACTGAAACACCTCACTCACTCTAAATACTGGTTCACCTACTTCATGAACATAGTTTCCCCAGTCTATGCCTAATGCACTTTCCTAAGCAAACAGTCCACTTAACTTCCATTAGCCTCCAGAGACCAAAACCCAGTAGGTAAAAAGCAGGTTGCAAGCAATGCCTACTGGGCTCAAGTCTGGTTCTGTGATCCTGGGAGCTAAATATACTCCAAATTTTGCATGGTTCCTGTTACAAGTTGTTCCTTATATCTGTTTACCAAAATTCTTTCTTTTCAAATTTTTCTTCTGTTTCCCTTGAGAAACTCTAAGCTGTATTGTTATTTCTATAGTTAACATCCCAGAGCCTTCTCAGGGTTGGGATGGAAAAGCCCATTCATTTGGGATTAAAAAGATGGCAGTAAGAACTGTACTGGTAGAATCTGCTGGGAAAGAGGACCACAGAGAAAAACAAAAAAGAAAAAAAAAGGAAATGAAGTTATATCATTGTGTCTCATTATTGACAGACAGCTGTGGGGCTGTTTCTATGTCATGAAACTGAGCTGCTACACAAGAGAATATGGACCCATGAAAAAAAATCTTGCAATGGTAAGGCTGAAGGGGTATGTAAAGAAACAAATCTGGTATTCTATCTTACATGCTGCCTGTTGAGATGGGTTTCTGAAGGGATTTTTCTTCAGAGCCAAACCACAGAGGGCCTAAATAGTTCATCTCAAAAGTCCACCCAGAATGCATTGGTGTGTACACAGAATGGAATATCATCACATATCCAGTGGAAAGTGCACTGAAAGGATCTAAGCCTGCAAGCCCAGGACTGAGGCATGTGTTCAGCACCCAAAATTTCAACTGCTTTACCCATTGCCCAGGAAGGTGACTAAGATGTTACCTTAGCCATGCAAGGAAAGGTGTAAGTGCAGCCTGTTTCAACAAGACTCCCAAAAAAGATCATCCCCAAAAATGGTGGCTGCTTTTACAAAGAAAAGCTGAGTTACCCCAGAGAGCTACCCATGACGTTATTACATTGTACTGAGATTCACATTCCACGGCTCATAAAATGGTCAAGTGGATGCACTAAGTGTTGTGATTGTCAGATATATAACCCTGACCTCTTATTGGTACAGAATCACTGTCATGTGGGCTCCCTAAATGATATGTGCATTGCTGTGCCTTCACCTGGATCACATCTGTGTTCCAAAACATGCTGTGGTACATGCAAACCACATGCTTTCAGAAAAGACACAATAGCCTCTTGGAGCGAAATTCTATTTTGTGATCCCACACATACCATGACAATTTTTTAAACAAGGGAAAAAATAGTTACAGGCTTTCGATTTTCAAAATCTATCTGCAAGAATATAAAGTCTATTCACACTTTTTTGTTTCTGTGCTGCTTTTTCAGCCTTGTCTTCTGTGCTTTTTCCCTCATCTTTAATACAGATAGGACAATGCTCTTCCAGTGTAAGTCACCCTTCATTGCTGCTAGTTCTGGCTTCTGGAACATCTACCTTAGTCAACCTTAGCCTGTCACAGAGCTTTGGCAGCTAACAATATATTAACATTGCTGGCAGTGATTAAAAGCAGAAGGGCTTTTTCACCCCTCAAGCTGCAACATGTTTTTCCTACTCTCAACAGACATCCCCAAACAGACTCTGCAAACCCAAAACTGCAGCCAAACCACAAATCTGACAAACTACAATCAAACAAACCATTACTCAACAGATAAGCAAACAAATTAATTTACTCCCAGGGAACAAGGACTTATTCCTCCCCCCCTAGCAGTCACACAAGTAGCTTAGTCTTTCATACATTCTACAGTCTGACTTTGCTGAGAAAGGAAATGTGGGTTAAGATAGCCCTGAAGATATGTGCATTTTTTTTACCACATCCTGATGAGGGCTTAATTACTCCCCGAAAGAGAAATAGCTTCAGTAGATATCTTGTCTGCTCACAAATGTCCTGAGCAGTAAGAAGCTGAAAACCGGGAGCTTTTTGCTGAAAAATTTCTATAATTCATATCTAGATATTTGCTTTCAACTTCTATCAGCTACTGAACCACATGGGTCCAGTGTCACTGCTGATGTTTGTAAGTCCTGGCAAGGCATGGACAGTCCCTCCCCATCCCATGTACTCTCTAGCTGTAGGATAAAGACACTCTCTCATGAAGCAGGTGATGCAAGCTACAATCAATTTAGGGAGAGTATGAACCTGTAGCCAAGTCTCCTGATGGTAAGAGAATGTTATAATATGGGCTATATGGAAACAGCTACAACTGCACTCCTTTGACATTGATCCACCACTCATTCCTTCAGCAAAGGGTCTCAATAGCAGGAATGTCTATGAATCATATATGAAGTGAAATCTCTCACTGTTGCAAAGCTAAAATGTCTAAATCTTAGCAGGGGATTTTGTGTAATGTTTCCTGTTGGCTGGCCTAGGTTATTTATTATCTGTGCTGAGTGCTGGCACTCCTCTCTTTCCATATGCTCCATTGAGAGCCTGCATCTAATTCATGTCTTGTGATGTCCCACGAGATGGCAGGAGCCTAAAACCTGCACACTGCAGTGCCAGGGAACATAAACATTGCACCTCACGCTGTGGTGTGTTACAGATTATCAGACACATGATAGCTGCATTAGTGGGGTGTCCCACACAGGCTAATTTGCCCAACTCCTCAGCAGCTGGATTGCTTGTGGCAGCCAAACTGCAATGTGCAGTACAGATGTGTCCTGATCACAGGGTTGCAGTGTTCTGTGAATTTAGCCCAAAAGCCTGGAATTGCCATTGAACTGAAATATATGTTGGCAATATCTCTGATTGTCATCACATTTTATATCTTTAAACATGAAAATATACATAAATTATTCTAGAATTAATCTAGTAAACTTAATGTTGCTAACTCAAAATTGAATAATCCAGATTTTTTGATATCTCCTTCTACTTTATCACTTTTCTTTTTAGTTGATACCAGCCATCAGCTGGCACACAGTCATGGCCATGGTCAAACCTCTTTAATAACAGTTGAACCAAAAGAGTCCTCTCTTTCTGAAGTCAGAAAGGAAAAAGTAGACTTTGGCATAGTTTCTATGCCATGAGTATCAAAAGGGTGTTGGTTGAAATATTATCCATGGAACAGAAAAAATAGAAACAAAAATTTGTATTTCAAATTCATATTATAATAATTTACCGTAATTTGTTTATACAGATGTGCAACTGAAAGGTAAAATTTTGCATCCCAGTATTAAAAAAAGACTAGTGGGTGCTGACAGTAAAACTCAATGCCATAAGATGTGACACAGAGAAGATCTGTGGTTTAGTGAGTTTAATAACATATTTGGAGAACTTATAAATATCTTTCTTATAGATGTCAATTAAAATTTTATTAAACAGACTCTTTTGTAGATGAAACAAGATATATAAAACACCAAAAGTATCACAAAATGTCTTATATTTTGAAATCTGGAACTAAGACAAGATTTCTTTTTATCATTGTATCAATTAGAGTGCTAAAAAGTATTCTCTCTAATTTTACATATTTGATTAAAATGGAACACTACTGCAGACATTCTTGGGTTCATTACTCAAGAGGAATTACCAACAGCTTTACACTCCCTTCTTGCCACAAAAACCTCAAAACCTACTTTTTATAATTTTTTCTTTAATCCAGAAACTATATCTGTTATTTCTTTCTATACAAGTCCTAGCTTTAAATAAGTTTTAGTTGTAGAAATAATCAATAAATAAATAGTGAATAAATTATTCATGGATGAAGTATTACATATCCAGTAATAGCTATTCATTATTTCAGACTCATGAAAAAATTCCCTATTCAGTCTTCTGTCAAAAGTGATTGCCTGCTGTTAAAATAGTATTTTTTTTTTGTCTACAACATTCCTTTTGCTGCTTCCTGTATTTCTTTCCTTATTTCTGAAAATAGGTTTTTAGTATGACTGCTGCTTTTACACTGAAAGTGTTACACAGGCATAGTCCTCAGATAAAGGGACTACAGTCTGGAAAGAGGCAAGAAACCCAAGCTTAGAGAAGACATCGAAACTGAAGTATTTTCACACTGAATACATACAGCCACATATTAAAATGTTGCAGGGGGAGTTAATTAAACTGAGATCAAGCACAAATCTTGACTCTCCTTGGGTCTTAATCATGCTTTGTGAATGAGCTTTGTGAAAGTTGACCTGTCCAACAATTCAGTGCTGACAGGTGCAGCAATGCAAACTGGAGGAAGATTACTTGCAGTACATGTTACTGAATTAATGTCAATTCAGGAGATGAATGTAGATGTTCAGGAGCTGCCTCTGTCTGGAGCTACCTCTTTGTGGAAGAGAAGTTATACAGACAGATGAGATAATGAAATCATAAAGAGTCAATGTTGGAGAACACTAAAGTCATTCTAACTTTCAGAAGTTGGCTGGTTTACCTTGCCAGTGAGGTGTGTTGTACTGCTCATACCCTCACCATCAACATATTGCAGAAGTGCACTATTCTGAGAAAGACTGGGGCCATGAAAAACTTCTGTGAAGGGAGAGTGAAAAGTCTGGAGTTGTTTAGAAAAGAGTTAGATAAGGGGAGACATGATAAAAACAAGAAATGGAATTTTTGTAATATAGTGTTAGTCTCATAACAAAAAGCAAAACACACCTCTGGAAAATGTCAGCTTTTTGTCAAAATTTAAAACTCAGACAGTTATCAGCTGAGAAAAGAGAAGAATTGGGGGTTGTCAACAGAGGTGGGAGCTTTGGCAAAAGGTCAGGTTTTCATGGAAAACCGACACTTGCAATATGTAATTATTTCTTATAAAAATCATTTTTCTGCTAAACCCAAATTTGACACAATATATCTGATCATCCCTGATTCAGTTACATAAAGTCCAAATAGGTTGTGATGCAGTATTTGACACAACTGCTAGTCAAGCAAGGTTACCAATTGCATACAAAGCATGAAGTATTTCACCAGGACTCAGGAAAAATTTTGCTGCCAGCATTTTGTCTAAAACGATGCTTCCTCTTTTAGTCTGACTCCTTTGAATTGCAGATAATTCAGTTCTCTTGACATTCAAGGAACATCTTCAAGAACTCAATGTTCTTTTAGCAATTTTTGAGTGAAAATTTTCAATCAACTCTGATTTTACAAATTGCTAAATGTTTTATCCAGACAAATTGCTGTTTGTTCTGCCTTTTGTCAAAAAGAGAGCTGCAGGTCTCCTGTTTTGTTTTAAAGGAAGAAAAAAGGTTGCAATTTCTAAATTTCAACATAGAAAATGAATGTATGCAGCCATATCTATGGTTGCTTCCAGTTTAAAATTTGTAAAAAATGCCTGCAGCAAAGTATGGGTGCCCTTGTTTTTATGTACACAAATCAAGTGATAATGGATTTGCTTGTAATGTGATTTGTAATGCTAAATTTGCATTCAGCCAAAACAGCAATCTGTTCCTCTGCAAGATAAAGCACGCCAGTTTTCACATGCTCCTTTTTTTTTTCTTAAATGTGAAAATGCATATTTAGATAATAAAATATGTACTTTGCACTACAGCCACTGCATAATCTTTTTCACCAAGAAACTAATACTCCATCATTTTTTGCAGAATCTTGGCAGGCTAGGGGTGTCTGCTACTAGTGTTTCCTTGCCTTCTTGGGCATTGTGAAAAAGATCTTATAGATCAGCTTTGAGGCCAGATGTTTCTTTTCCCTGATGTGTTGACATACATGGCCAGATTCTCATCTCGCATCTGCTGAGTGTAAATCTGGAATATTTCTACAGAAGTCGAAGACAGAACTGAGTATAATTTTTGTACAGAAATGAGCCAAGAATCCAGATGAAATTTTTAATATCAACTAAAAGTTAATTTTTTTTAATGTCTTTACTATATATTACTGAGAAAACTAGATCCTGTCAGACTTACTCCACCTTTTAGAGTGGTTTAGTGTGTGATGGGGCAACATTTCTGGGGAAAACAGGGGACTACTCTGCGTGGAAGGTGGGAGAGGAAGAAGAAAAAGGAGAAAATATCTGGTCAATGTTATGAATGCCTCTCTTATTCTTCATTATTGCTGTGTTCAGAAAAGTGTGCAGTTTTGCAGCTCATTGTTAGGCATAGTTTTACCATCTTAGTAATACTTCTGTCTGAACTGGAATGAAAGAAGGTAAATGCCTGCCTCCTCTTCCTTTTAGCATCCTGAATAGTTTTGACAACAAAAACATAGAAATATTGGTAGTGTCTAGGAAAATTCAGAGGGGCTAGGCCAGAATATTTGTTTATCAAGGATAAAAACCTCATACAAGTTACAGCTTTCCCAGCATTCAGAAAAAAATGCTTCTGTCAGGATTTTCTCGTCAAAAATCCCTTCTTTTTTTGACTAACTTTTCTCTTAGTCCTATCTAATTCTATCCATATAGCTCCCCTTTATGTTAATGAGCTAGCGCAGAAGAAAATAAATCTATAATTTATTTCATTCTCATGTTTCCTTGTAGTTGACACCCAGATGAGGTCTGCTTCATGACACTACTTCAGATGCAGTTGGATGAGAAACAGTTTTTGAAAATTGCTTTTTAAGCTTGATATATCCCAGGATTCAGCAAATGGACCTATTGTAGAGCTGAATTTTAAATTATCATCTTACAAAGCTTTTGTGAAAATGACAGTGCAGTGTCTGTAAAAAAAGTTTGTAAATGCTTAAGTCAGCTTTAGCAACATAAATAAAAAAGCATCTGTCTTTTGAACTGCTGTCCAATCAATTTGAAATAACTGGCCATTTCTATCTATGGATTCCATAGTTTTGTCATTTTGATATCCTTTAGGAATTAGTGTTGATACCTGTAGGGTACAGCCCCTCCCTATGGTTACAGCCTGCAGGGGTTACACAGGAGGCCACTCCTGCACCCGGGTGTTGTCCTGCAGTGGGGACTCTGCCAGTGTGGAGCCTGGCAAGGCAGTGCCCAGGCAGCCAGCTCAGATCTGCACAGCCCGGGTCAAAGACAGGAGAGTGAGGACAAGCTCCACCCTGGCTTCAGGTCACCACCCTCCCCAAGTTCTCCCCAGAATCTCCTCTCTCCTTCTTTTATCAAGGACTTATGCTCAGGATTCTGGGTTCTAGATCACAAGTGAAACTAGATTTTAACAGAGTTTAGGAGCTGTTTAGCATTTCCTGCTGCCTAGCCTTAAGATTTGTTGTTCTTTGCAGGCTGAGTGCCCTAAGCAGATGTTATGAATCTTAAATCCCCCAAGGCATGTTGTTAGTTCCACAGACTCACGCAATCCATACCCTACCTTCACCCCTGCACACTGCCTTGGAGTGTAGCAACACTTCAGCTCATGGAAATGAAATAAAAAAGAAACAAGAGGGGCAGGTTAATAGAGAGTTGAAGATGATAAAAATTAAGTCATCTGACTTTCTTCTAGTTCTGAAGTGTGTCAGTTGCTCTAATATCAGCATAATTTTCTGCTCTTCCTTGAGTTCATCAGTGTTTTAATTCAGTTTTATTTTGTGAAATGCCCTGAAAAGAACAATCACAAAGAATACTTCAAGGGATTCTGTAATTTTTTTCTCCCTCAGAGATGATGTTTCTTATCATGACTGTGAAAGACCTACTTTTTTCACCACAACTGTAATGCACAAGTACTAAAGGAAGATATGGTATAATTGAGACTGTGATTATATTACTGTGCAATGACATATGCTGTAGCATGTAAGTAAATAAAATTTGGAAATAATATCATTTTTATCTGTGTTGCAAGTTATATCATCAACTTCCATGCTCAAAGAATAATCTGAGTTTCAGTTTTGACTTGTTTATGGACCACACTAGTCAGGGATATTGACAGGTTTGCTGTGTCTGACGCAACATGACAGGAATTTAACAGGCATGATAAGCAAATACTGTCTTGACAAACTCATGCAAAACTTCATAATCAGAAGATCAAGTAGACATATGGTTTTTAAAATATGTTTAGCTCTGTGGAGCTCTGACTGCTCCACAGAGAAGAAAAACTGTCCCTGTAGATATAAACAAAATAGACAAACCAAAAAATTCCCTGAAGTGGAAGAGAAAGAAGCTGAAAAAATTTGAGAGGGAATATTATGCAAGAGGCTTGTTTGTATCTTCTTTTTCCTTGATGTCTACTTATGGGCAGAATGGTGGCCTACATGGAGCTTTAATGAGAGCCAGTATGGCCTTTCTTGTATTCTTAGGCAGTTTTGAGGTCTACTGAAGTGAAAATGCAATTCTGGAGCCAGCAGATAACCGATTATCTTTGGTGCTATTTTTCAAATAAAGAGATTATCTGCAGGCTTAAAGACCACATTGGTGGCATGCTTGATTTTGAAAGGACAAGATACAAAAAAATAAAGATGGAAGTAGGATAAAATAGCAGTGCTTAAGGAACTGCAAACTCTATTTGTAAAATCAAGTAAAAATCACATTTTTATATTTTATAATATGCCATATGTCAATAATGAATCAATGCATTTGTAATAGTCTTATAACATTATTTATATGATATAAATGACATTTTAGGATATATAGTGCTATTTTAATGTGAATTAAAACAGTGTTTTTGTCTAAAGTTCCACAAAAACTCTTCCTGAATTTTCTGCCTTTAATTTTTTCAGTCACAGCTGTATTGCTCTATGTTTTTAATTAGGGAAGTCATATGTTTTACATTACTTTGGCTTGTAAGAATAATGCTTGATTTCATATTCTCATTAAGCTCTAAAAGATTATCTAACTAGTTTACTTACAGGGTTATTTCATTCTATGCCCCTATAAAGAAGAAGCGCTGTTTATCTATTTCTCTTCTAAAAGGTTTCTTTTTCCCATAAAAGGAAAACAAGAAGACATTTCAAGCTGGATATTTAAGATAGTTCTAATTATCTCTGCTTGTCACAGTGAAAAACATTACTGTTAAAATGTAATAATGTCCTAAACTATAAATGATCCCTACCAAATATGAAGTAATGCTTTCCTTTTTAAAACAAACAAATTATAACTGTGGAGATTGCTTTAAAATCATTCTGTCTCTCCTGCAGCCATAATCTTTGCTAGTGTAATTTGGCACAGGTTCACCAAATTAAAGGGAGCTTCGCACATTCACTCCAACTGATCATTTGTTGCTATCTGCACACACAAAAAAGGTCACTTCTAATTTGGAAAAAATCCTAATATAATCCTGAAAGTCTGAGTTGCTCCTTTAACATCTGGAAGTTAAAGGCCCTCGTATGGATGGCAATTTGATCCTACAATGGCTGTGATATGTGATAAGACATGCTGGACTATCTGCAGACTTCCATCAAGTTGGCTGGCAGTAATTAAAAATGATTCAGTCAATCTGTTGTTCTTGAATGTGACAAATGCCAAACTTTTACTACTCATTGATGAATGTCCAGTTTGGACACCATGGGAGCTTGGCTGGTTGAGCTGGGCTGCAGACAAGTAGCCTCTAGGAGGAAAGCAAAAAAGGCCTTGCTGGCCATATTTCTCTGGTTTGTGATATAGGTGGAGTGCCCAAGGGTGTTCTCAGTGTCAGTGACTGGCATGTTATGAGGGTGCTGTATTGTGCCTGTGACCTTCAATACAGACATCAATGACAGCTCTAAAAAAATCTTTGTGGTGGAGATTTATCTAATAAACCTCTTTTGAATAAATTTAAATTATGAAAGATCATATGCTAGTAAAGAGGCTCAGCTAAGACCCAAGGCCGTTTAAAATGGCACTTTATATACTTAGAGCCAAACTCTCTAACCCCTAAAAACAGGGTGGTTGCATCCAAATTTCCCCCAGAAATGTTTCTGACTGGGCTTGGAGGTCAAAGTCAAGGTTTTTTTGAGAGGGTGTTACTGGCCCTGGGCCAGTCCAGGCAGTTGCTAATGACCAACAGCTAAACAGGATAAGCAGCCCCAGGTCTCTGCCTGAATCCAGACATTGGCCACCTTTGTTTTACTAATGGAGAAGCTTCCCATGCAGCTAGCACAGAAAGAATACCTCTATGAAGAGGAACTTAAAAGCTTTCTGAGCTTTCTGTTATTATAGTCTTGTCTGCTAGGATAGGAAGTTCCAAGGTTACAGCTCATGCTGACTAGCACCCAACAGCATGTGGCCCCATGGCCAATGATACTGAGTCTATCCACTCTGTCTCCAAAACCTTTGCAGGATCCATCTCTGCATCCAATGTTTTCAGTATTACAGAGTCCCTTGGCAACATATCACATAGTGTTATACGGATTCCTGCAGAACTGAGAACCTCAGCGTATGATTTGCTAACAACTTGCAGATTAATGAGGAAAATTGTATCATAGGAATGTAGGTAGACACAGATTTCAGAGTCTCGCAGAAAAAAAGTTTCATAGGACATAAAAAATCAATTATTTTTTCCATCGACAGAACATTTCACAAGTATTTGGCTAAAGGATTCTGCAAGGGCTGATTTAAATTTATTTGCAGCATGAGAAACAAGGATAACCTTTTATCTTTTTGCTTTTTCTTGCTGAATAAACTCTTTTAAAACATTCTTTTGTGCCTTATGCAACCATTAAAGGAAAGAAGCAGCAGTTCTCTCTTTGCAAAAATCAGGAGAATAATATTGAGGAACTCTTTTGAAAGATTAGAACTTTACCAAAACCAACATTTCAGTAAAATCAACCAGCTTCTCTTCAATCAAACTCTTTGTAGGTAATTGATAAAGAAACTATTCTTCTAATGGGAAGTCATAGTTTTCAAAATGGACTTTGGCCAATCAAATTTCTAATAAAAACAGGAATTTGATCATTGTGCTTAGGAATTTTAATGTCTTAGAATAAATTAGCATCTGTGGATCCTAACAATGGGAACTTCATGCTCTTCTGACACCCAATCTTGTTTTTTCTTCCAAGACTACTAGTGTTTTAAAAAAGGCATCTCTTATAGTACAAAAATCTCAACTGTTCTAGAGATTTCTTCACTTCAACAAATGAAATTTCAGAGAAAGGAAAATATATAGACAAATAGCAAACAACAAGGAAAATGTTATTGAAAATACTGAAACAAAACTACTGTCAGAATGGAATTTTAGTAGAAGAATAAAAAAAAAATGCCTAGTGGCCTCAGGGACCTTTAAATAAAACTCGATGAAGCCAAAATGTGTCTCCAAATGGTGAGGACAGATACCTCCATTTAAAATGAAAATCTTCAGTGCTCTGGCCTGGCTGATACCAATCTCTGAGACTCAAAGGTTTGAATAATAATGTCATATGGTTTGGATGCAATCAGCCCAAAAAGAGTAGGATTCACCCAGATGCTGAATCAGTTGGCTGATGTGATTTTTAGTCTGTTCTGAATCATTGATGAAGTTAGTGATGCATGGTAAAATTATTAATTACTGGGAAAAGGGTAGTGTCACTCTTGTCTTAGGACTGACCAGAGAGTAAACTTGGGATGAATGTGTCTGTCAGCTTTGCTTCTGTTCCTGGAGAGATTATAGAACATGCCCCTAGTAATTCAATGTCAACATGGATGACAAAGTGGTTAGGACCAATCAGTTTCAAACCATCAGGGATAAATAATGTTTGATCAGCTTGATAACCTTCTGTGATGAAGTGACCATGTGTAAAAACAGGTGGAAAGCATCTATTTATGATATGATCATGGGTATATCATAACTTTACTTTAATATGGCCTTTGACACCACTTCCCATAGCATTTTCATCTCGAAGTTGAATAGTTAAGGGCTGGATGGGTACACTGTTGGAAACTGGCTGAAACGATTGTGCTCAGAAGACAGTAATTTTAACATCCCTGTTGTGGCTGGTCAGGAGTGCTGTATCCCAGAAGTTAATGCCTATGCTGATGCTGTTCAGTATCTTCATCTTTGGGATGAGGAGTCGAAGTACATCCTCAGCACTGTTATGGGTTTTATTGAAATAAGGGGACAAAATGATAAGCCAATCAATATAGCTTCAATTTGGACGCGACTGATAACTTGAGGACTAGGCCAACAGAAAATACATGAAGTTCAAGACAGACAAATAGAAGGTTTTCATACTGACCTGTAAATGTGGGCTGGTGTTCTGTCCCAGCTTTCACTGCCCCTGTCCCCAGTGAGGTGCCTGATTGTCAGGGCTGAAGCTGTCCCCATGTCCCCAGGCTACCCAGCTTCTGCCTGGGGGTGGGACAGTCCCAGGCTGCCAGACTCTGCCCCTGCGGTCCCCAGCCCCCTTGCTGCTCCCCATGCCATGCTGCAGCCTGACTGTTTTGCAGCCAAGATGGGGTGAGCCCACACAGCAGCCCAGGGGTGCAGACCATGGAGGGGGAGCCGGAAACCAGCCCTGCCTGAGCTGCTGCTGCGTAACCTGCCCACACATGACACTAGAACTGGTTTCTCTACTACTACCAGGTTTGTCACAGAACTTCTAATAATTCTCCTCTCAAATTTATGTATGAAAACTGAGTGAAATGAATGAGAAACTTAGTGCCTTTGTTAAAAAAATAGTTCAGAAAATATTTCCAGGAGGCTACCATGGAAAGCCGTGTTATTATTACTACTTTGTCTGTATTTATTAATCTTTTTTTGTCATAACTTTATTTTCACAGGTATGACTTCCCTTTCATGTTTTATGATCTCTTTTTTTCTGATTATGCGTCAAAGTCTAAGATTGTTTTTGAGGTGATACAGAGTCTTGCCTGTCTACATTTGAATCTATTATTTAATAAATTATTAGGGTCTCTGTAAGGTTATAACAAGCTCTAAAATTCACAACTCTCATATTCTTTATATAAATCATCTATATTTTTATCTGTATCTATATTAGCTATATGTATATATATAACTTCTATATGTATTTATATTTATATATCTACTTCTATATACAAAGATCTGCTGGAATCACCATGCTGGTGGGTGAAACAAAAGCATCTCCTACCTAACAGATCTGTGTGCCAAGGCAAGTCAGCCTCAGACAAAAGGTGATGGGCGGAACTTTCCCGTGTGCTGCTCAAACAAAAGCACATTCTTTTTACAAACTGTGGAAAGCAGTTGTGAAGTCCCAGCCCAGCTCCCAGTGCAACAGCCCCAGTCGTGGCAGCAGCTGGGTGTCTGCAGGCTGCTGGTGGAGCAGGGCGAGCACAGATTAGCTTTGGTACGGGAGGGGCAGCAGACTGAGCGTGGACGTGGTGCTGACTTGCAGGTCAGCCTGGCCACAGTCAGGGTGGGCCACCTGACAGACCCCGGTGACAGGAGCACCGAGGGCTGACTGCATTACCAAATGGGCAGGAAGAGACTAATACTCTGCTTTTATTACTTTAAGATGAAAGTATTTGCCTACCTGCAAGAGGTGAAAGACTCTTGTTTTTGAACATGTACTGGTATTAGAGGCTGTTAGGGGGTTCTTTCATGATTTATGAGTAGCAGATGTTGTTAAATGGAAACACTACAAGACAAGCTAGAAAATTCTTAGAATGCCCCTTTTCTCATTTCACTTTCATTTCAGTGACTGGTTCTTAAAAGCTAACCACAGCATATGCAGAGGCTTTGCTGTTCTGGGACATGATGAGAAGAAAGGGATGTTGAAAGGAACAATTAAAGCATTTTCAAAGTCATTTACTTCCACAAAATAATGGGAGGATTTTCATTTTTGGCAACTGACGCAAAGAATTCTGTCACTTTTATGTATTTTATCTCAGGATTAACCCTTCTCTGATTTTTCACATGCTTCTAAGAGATCTTTACATAGAAACAAGGAGAGGGGCCACCCCCCCTGCGACTGTGAAACAAATACTTCTTAGTATTTGGAGAAGGGATTGCCAGAGTCAGGACAATTTAAACTTTTATCATTCTGCTTATTAAAGACTGCAGAGCAGCCAGATTATTAATTGCCAGGTGCTACTCATCTCTAGTCTTGGTTCTACTGTTATCAAATCTGAGAGCAGGAGATACTTGCAGTTTACAAACCTAAAATAGCTCAAAAGTGTTGGTAAAGATATACTTGCTCTGAAGGTACATAAAGTGCTCTTTGTCAATTTTACTCTACAGTGTTAACTGACATACTGCATGTGGTGCTTGACAGTCCTGTTAAAACTTAGTTTAAAAGCAACTAAAAGACTGAGAATTTGGATACATGTTATACGGGGCACTTCAGCTTTCACAACATAAAAAGAGGAGGCTTCCAGAGGTGCCAGATCAGACCTCTTCATGACAGAGGCAAAGCTGATAAATGCATAGCTCCCAGTTTAATTTAATATTACTTTACTCTCTTTACTGGTGACAGGCCTGGAATGCTGAGGGCTGGAAGAACAAATAAGTTTGGACCAGAGCTGTGGAAAGAAAGATGTTCACAGGGTAATAGCTGAGCTGCCAATCAGTCCAGTAGGAATGGGAATAACTGTAAATGAGTCTGAAATATTGTATGTTTTCTGTACTGCTCTTGGCAGAATTGTTGGGAATTGTTCCTTTATACTCTTTTTGTGTTCTGCAGTTGTCTTTATTGTTAATAAGCTTAGGCACTTTGGATCTATTTTTATCTTTCACTGTAACGGCTAAATACAGATTTTGTACTTAAATATTGAAATCTTGATTTCATTGACATCAAGGGAGAAATTTCATCGATCCTGGTGAGGCCCACCCAGCTCACTCTGTTCTCTTGCTGATCTTTTCTGCCTTGTATGCTGTGACAGGAAGCATGGTAGTGGTTCAAAACTGCACAAGAGGAGTGTCAAACTGGGCATTAGGACACATTTCTTTACCATGAGAGTGCTCAAACAGTGGAGCAGGTTTCACAGAGAGGTTGTTGATATCCCAAGCCACTCAGTATTTAAGAGATATTTGGACAATACCCTTACTAACATGATTTAACGTTGGTCAGCCCTGAATTGTTCAAGCACTTGGACTAGATGACCACTGTAAGTCACTTCCAAGTGAAATAGTCTGTTCTATAATAGAGGAAATATCCAACAAGTTCCCCGTGGATTACATCAATTTGAATTGTTCACTTTACCACATTTTGTTTGCTACCAGTCTTCAGTGACTCTCAGATACACAGCTGAATGTTTCACAGTCTGGGAATGGAGGAGCTGGGACACACATCATGGACATATGATTTACTATTAAGAGCAGCAGTACATTATTATGAACGACAAGCTTACTAAAAACCACATGCTTCTGGTAAATTATTTTATCTTAATATCTTATAATCAGTTGAGCTATTTTATATTAAAGATGAAAGCACAAAGTTCTCTTGTTGTTTGGGCTGCATTATTTCAGGTAATGTGTATCAGATACTGCATGATGTAGCCTGAAATGATATAATGCAGCATTCCCAAACACAGGGAAAGCTGAATGTTATTTCAGCTGCCAGGCATATTTTTGGACAGTAAGTTTTACAGCCAGTGTTTGTGCAAGAACAAATAGAAAACAGAAGACAAATATTTGTGGGCTGTGAAATGTTATCAGTTTCAGAAAGAAGCTGTGGATATTTCTGCTGTACTGCAATCTGCAGCGCACACACACACATTTTGAAATACCTGTACTATCTACGGTTGCTGAAAATAAAATATCTCCAGGTTCAAAATAAAATAAACACAATAGTATAAGGCAGAAAAGACCTCTATGTGAATAGCTAGGTAGTATAATGACAGAAGGAGGTGGGAAGTAATAGACGTTATTGTCTGCAAGAAGTGAAAGGGGGGGAGTCAAAGACAACATGATTATTTTGTGTGGTCAAAGAGGTTACCCTTAGATTGAGTTCAGGGAGTATCTAGTAGCTATCTGGATATGTTTCCTAAAGCAAGGTCTGTTAAACTGGTAAATACTCCTGAGGAAAGATGGAGATGCCCCTTAATACTCAGGTCATTTAAAACTAGGTTGCAAGCTGCAGGGAACAGTTTTAGACTGGCAGGGGAGAGTAACATGCAACCTAATACTCAGCTTTTCATCTCTAGTTACTCTCACTCTGTGACTTCACATTTCAGGGGACTCGAAACAAAATACCAGTCTCTCACACTGAGGGCACAGGAGATTTCTGTGTGGCTTGTTTGCCATTATTCTGGCTGTTATTTCAGTAGAGGTGCACTGACTCTGTGACCAGATGTGAATTCAGGTTAAAACACCACAAAAATATTGTTAAAAGGTTGGCAGAGGGAAAAGACACATCCCCTACACACCTCAGAGTCCTCTTTTAAATATTAGCTAAAGTTTGGAGCATGGGATGGGGCTGGGGGATTCTCAGACTGATTATGCATTATAGCCCACTTCCTGTTTCCATTGAAGTCAAAGGCAAAACTCTCATTGATCCCATGGGAACACATGCTCTACTTTCCCACTCTATAGCTCTAATATTTTAATGGATTTAAACATTTTTGCTTTAAAAAAAATCACACTCATGCTGACAGTTTAGACACCAAATTTCTTGAAGCTTGATGCAATTTGAAAGAAGCCAGATGTGAGAACCTCTACAAACAAGATTTATAATGGAAACAAAATTTTAACCTTTATGTTGACAACTCTTGTGATACCACTAATATCAATAAAGGGAAGAAAAGGGTTTTTTTTGTCACTCTGCGGGGACAAAACCATACAGCTACTCCCATCTGAAAAATAACTCCCACTAGGACTTCAAAAATTACTGGTCACAACCTCTCATACATGAGGATTCATGTTTCTCGTAGTTCTCTCTAAGCTATTTCTATGCAAGACTGTGGGTTCAGAGGTCACACTGCACATCATGCACAGCATTTTGGGGAGCTCTCAGAAGCACAGGTACAGCTCAAAGGGTTGTGTCGTGTCGTACTTTGTGACTCTATGTAAGGGAAGCCATGTGAACCTCCCTATAAAGAAGCCTTACAAAGACCTAAGACATTTGTGTTTTAACGTAACTCACAAAATGCACAGGTTTTCTTCCAAATTTCATTTCATGAAATTCCTGGACCAAGACAAACCTCTCTCTGGACAAGAAGAGGTGAATACAGCTCTTTCTTATTCTTAAGAAAGCCACTAGACAGACCAGAGACCAAAGTCAGTCTAGACTTGTCACCCTCGGGATAGGAGTCTTTTCCTGCACTCCTCCTATTTAATGGGCCAAGTTAAAATCTTTACCACAGGTTTTCAAATGTTACTCTTTACTCTTCCATGGACGATCTTAATAAAGTGCAGACCTTTTGGAGACTTTGAGCAAATGTTCCCACATCTCAGAAGTGACCTTTGTTTTGCTCTTGTCTTTCCTTGATTCAGAGGGTACCTGGGTCAAGGTAAATAGCACCAAATATATGCATTGCTCTTGGGAGAAGCATGCTCATTGGATTATTCTTTTATATTTTACTCCCCTTTTCCTGCTGTGATGTCAATAGCCCTCTTGTTTCAGAAAATACAGCTTTCTGTAATATCTATGATAGAGATAACCTTCCTTTGCAACATAAACCACTTAGGGAGGTGGAGAGGGAGGTGCTGATCCCTTCTCTGTGGGATTCAGTGACAGGATGCATGGGAATGGTTCAAAACTGCATCAGAGGAGGTTCAGACTGGGCATTAGGAAGCATTTCTTTACCAAGAGGGTGGCAAAATCCTGGAACAGGCTTCTAAGAGGGGTGGTTGATGCCCCAAGCCTGTCAGTGTTTAAAAGGCACTTGAACAATACCCGTACTAATATTCTTTAACTTTTGGCCAACCCTGCATTGGTCAGGCAATTGGATTGGATGATCATTGTAGTTACCTTCCAACTGAAATATTATTCTCTATTCTAGTCTACTTTATTCTGTGCTGTTCTGTTCTGCTCTGTTCAATTCTGTTCTGATCTGTTGTACATAGCTGATTATATAGCAATAAGTATACATAAAGAGTTGGTGAAATTACATGGCAGTCTGAAATGAGGGCTTTCTTTCTCTGAGCACAGTTTTGCCTGCAGAAATCAGGCTCTATCAATAAATTCTTTATGTGCATATTAATTCAATAATAATATGATTATGACACGTATCTACACAAGATAAACATGTAGGCAAATAGCAGGAACTGTCAGTCAGCAGCCATTCTAAAAACTCCGTTGATAAAAAAAGAACATCTGACATTTTCAAAACTCTGAAAGAGTTAGGTAACTTGCTCCCACAGCATTTTACTGACATTTGAACAATTAAGTCCTTACATCTCCTAGCAAATGGCAGATAATCACAGTAGTAGAAGATGAAAAAGTGACAATGATTAAAGCTGAACAAATGCTTTTGAAGAAGTGAAATTTTGTTGAAGCAAATGTCTTCCAGAAATGTATCTGTTTCAATGACACTCTCCAACATCCAAGTCCTTCTGACTCTTCCAGGCAGCAAACAGGAGAAATTGTTTTCTCTTTCACATTGCTTCAGTTCAGATTTGGGATGTCAAAGAAAGAGCTTCAAATTCTTAGTCCAACTCAGATAGTGAAATATCTGTCCCAGATCACAGGAGAGAGAAACACATACATAGCAAAGTCAAAAGAACCTTCTCACATAAAACCACTTCGGGTTTTGACTCAAAAACTCATATTTCTCCACAATTTTATTTTGAAAAATTTTCTAAAGGTTTGGGGTTTTTTTTTCCAAACTGGAATCAAACTTTTAAACCTTGAAATTTACTGAAAAACTGTTTGTTCTCCAGACATCTTTGCATGCAATATATCTATTAGTTTTATTACTATGGTGTTATTCATGTCCCACTTCCATTAACCAGTGTAAACTTCTATTGTTTTAATTTTATTATCCAAGTTTGATTCCAATCTAGAAGACGAGAGATGTGAAACAGTCATCATTGCAACTTTCAACTAACTCCTACAAAGTTATGGTAGTCAGGACTCCACATATTTAAAGGTACAGGTCCTTAAATGGCCATTGTTTCCCTTCATTATCTTCTCTCATGAAGGCATGCGTTCTTCACACAGACTGTCTCTGAAATGCTGAGCTGATTTGAGAGGGCTGCATTGGCAGTGTTTGCCTGCAGTGGTTCATTCATTGTCCCTGCAGTCAATGTAATAAACTTAACTGTGGCAGCTCTAAGTGGAAGCAACTGGGTATCTGTCACAGCCAATTTCTAGCCCAGGTTTGATATAAAAAAACTTAGAGCAAATTTTCCAATATGTTCCATTCTCCTTTCCTTCACATCTTTCAGGTTTGGTTTTTTGTACTGAAGTATTAAACACTTTCATGAGTGAATATAATGATATCTTGTGTTTTCAAAACAAGCAGTTCTGCCAAGTGCGTCTCAATCTGTTAAAAATTTAAAGGGCTATTTTAAGTTTTAGTCTAGTAGAAACCAGAAATTTATTCAGATACTATTAAATTAAGGGAACAAATACACTCCTGAGTAATACTACACTTTTTACATGCTCTTTTCTTTCCTCACTTTCTTGTCTTCAGGCCTTTCTAAATCTTTCCAGATCTTTGCAGAGAACTGTAAAGGAAGCAGCGTATTTTGTACATGTTGACACCATTGAATCAATCATGTTGCAAAGACCCTGAAACATAGACCCAATGTCTGCTCTAAGAACACAAGATATATAGATGCCTCAATCTGTCACTGCATTATATCTCAAAGTTCATTAATTTTGGCTATAGTGTTCTGAAGATAATGTGCATCTCAGCTTGGTCTGAATGGAGCAAATGGGGATAATTACAAGCTCATGGATCTTGTGTCCATTATATCACCAGGCATAGCCCCTATATCCTTCCCTTCTCCCTCACATCTTCAAGGGACTCTCTTTTAATAAAGTATTGTTGAGTATGAATATATATACAACTCTCATATAATTTTGTAAGATCATTTACTGCTGATTTATTTTCTGTGTTATTTTTAAAGGCAAATAATAAACAAACAAATTGAACTATCAACTCCATTTTCAAGTGATACTGCAATTTAAGTAGGTTGAAAAAATACTGAGAAAGGTAAATATACTGTTTTACAACAGGAAAGAGTAGCAACTCTTATCAACTAATTAATTGAAATGGAATAAAATATTGTATGCTTCTGAGAGAAAAAAATATAAAGGAAAATGGGTAAGGAATAATCGCTATGAAGAAAAAGGACCATTTGCCCCATAAATGATTGCCAGATATTAAAACTCCGAAGAATGATTGGAACATAGTGTTTTTGAATTAATAAATTCGAATTTAATAAAACATTTTTTATTCTATGTCAAAAAATCCAGCTTGACATATTTATCCAAACCAATATGAATTATTAGAGATATAAATGTAGATTTAGAACTGGCTAAAGGAGTAAATAAAGGATTATAATACCGATGAAATATCACATTGGAAGAGACAGCATGTAAGATGGCAATTTGCTTTATGGGATGTCTGCATCTGGAAGTTGTAGTATAGGGAGCATGGATGAAATTCTGAGACAGCACTGAACTGGAAAAGGCATCAGTACTAGCTGGAAAGTGAAGAAATAAGAGCAGGATTTTTTTTCTTTGAAGAACTGTAAATCCCAGTGGAAAAATTATTAATTTCATGCTGCATAGAAGAAGTATTAAAGCAAGGAAAATTATTGCAGCATATTAGTATTTTGACAGCAATAAAGACATAATCCTGCACAATACTATGCAGTGTTTCTGAGCTGAATGAATGACTAAAAGAAAAAGCAGGTTTTATATGGTAGCTGTGAAGAGGTACCAAAGATGGAATTGGACTTCTGCAGACAGCTGGGATTCAGCAAATTATCTGGAACTTCATGGCAACTGAAGGTTGCTGTAAAGAAAAATAAACATGACTCACATATAAGTTGAAATACTAGGTTTAAATGTATTTATCCTGGAGAGGGAAAAAATAAGGATGAGGCCTTTTAGCAGTCCACGCACTATTGACAGGAAAGGGCATGGATAGTGAAAAAGGAACTGATTAGGGAGTTGGAAGTTGAACTTAAGAATGGATGATTTAGGCTGAGCATCTCAAAGCCTTCTCACAAGGAGGCATGTTATTCTGCAAAGGAGTCACAGACATACCAAACTGAAGGCTTTAAACATGACTAGATAGAGCACTAAGACTGCAACTTCATGCTTTAACTGAGGCCTCCACATGCATATTTAGCTGAAAAACCACATTTACACACTTTTGTGCCTGTTAAAGTCTGCTTGGGCTTCAGTCCAGTCCTGGAAACCTCACTGCAATCTCCCATCTACAGCTGCTTATTCCTTCCCCTCTCCCTGCAGCTCTGTCCTTAAGGAAAGGACATCAGTATTTCTACACCAGAAAATGCTGGTTTTGTCCTCTGGTGTCAACTCTTGAAAAGCTGTGACTTGCACAGCAGAATGTGTGTCTGAACAAAATCCTTCCCGTTGACTGTTCCTTGCAGCCAAGCCTGCCTTGACTCAAACACACACTGCCACAGCCTCCATCATTCTCCCATTCCCTAGATTATTTTTAATGTCGCACTTTTCACCATTTTTTTGTCAGATTTATTTTTATGCCTTATAAGTAAAATTCATCTGTTTACTCATCTGGATGTTTTTCATATAATAAAGTCAACTGAATGGTTTTGTGAATTACAAGCAAGTCCATCATTTCAGTGAAGGTTGTCCAAAGTGCCTTATTGGATTGAAGCTCGAAGAGGGGTTTAAAAACTGAACAAAATTTGGTGGGTTTTATGTCTATTAATTTATCTTGGTACCCCATTTACCTTATCATTTGATGTCAATTATTATCACTGCTGACATTACTTCTGCCTTAAGAAAGAAATATCAGCCACTATCTTTTCATAAAAGATATTTTCATATCTTTTCATGCTTACAAAAGCTTCCAAGATGACCTTTCAGCATCTTATTTAAAAGTACCAAATATTTGTTTTTAAATATTTGAGTCATTAATTTACATAAAAAATATTTTTTAAAATAAATATGTTTCAGGTCCTACTTACTCAAAATTTGTTGATTTCTGACTTATTGTAGGCAAATATAATCAATCATCCACACCATGCAGAGCCAAAAATGACTGAGGTTTGCAATGAGATATTGGAAATCTTTACATTTTCTAAAATAATATTTATTTTTAATATCCTGAACAACACATATTTCGAGTGTTAGAAATAGAGTGCCTGGGATATATATAGTAGAAAGAGTTGAATTTCAGGCAAAGGTGACTGGAACAGATGAGTGAAAATAGCGCAGAGGAATTAAGTGCTGAGAGTTGCAGTAATGTGATGCTTCAGGTTTTTCTTCTGCAGACATATCTTGTAAAGTCTGCAAAGCCTGAACTGGGCTGCAGCAGTCTTGTTTTCAGGCCCATGCTCTCAGGCCCTTGTCCTAAGCCCAGGTAAATGGGAAGTCAAGACTGATTTTCTTGGTTCCCACCTGTGCACAAACATGCACATGGATACACACAAAATGGAGTCAGAGTCAGGATTAAGATGAGATCAAAAAGCAATTAAATGACTGATGGATTAGGGGAGAAAGAATTAAAACAGATTTAGCTTTGTTTGTCTCACCAATGACAAAGAAAATGCATCAAAGAACCTAAAAGGGGAAAAAATAAGTTATTTGTAGCCTAAAAAAGACTAATGTTGCATTCTTTGATTTTTTGTCGAAGACCACATTTTGGGAAAAAGGGAGAGAAATAAATATCCTGCAGCCACACTTCATCTGCTGCTTATTTTGTCCTCCTTCCTGCTGAGCTTGAGGCGGCACAGCCTGGCTTCTAAAGGCATTCTGTGTCGTGATTGAGCAGCCTCTGCTTTTCTGTTGCACCTTCTGGAAGTCCTCTTCACTGCTTACTGACAAGATTTAATCCACCTTGAATATGGTTTGTGTCCTCTAAGTGGCTACTGTTATTTCAGGTATCTTTTCCTGAAACAAAAGCTCATCTTGAAGTTCATATTCAATGAAGGGCAGTTATTTTACCACCACAGTCTCCTGTGCAGCAGTATTAGCCCCTTGAAGATGGCTTCCCAAAATTCTGACAAAATGTGTGTGGCTACTATCAGAAACTTGCTTTTCCTACATGATGCTAATAAAGATGCTACATATTGACAGTGTCCAATTCCAAGCCTCCTATTTTCCCCAATATGGATAAATCACTCTGAAATGCCATGTGTGTGGGAAATACCTTACAACAGGAATAGTGTTTACTTCAGAGTTTATCTAGAAATATTTGACAGGTGAATACGTAACATGAGCCATGGAATATCATGGAATCACCTTTGCTATTGAATCCTGCACAGCCTACAGTCAGCCAAATGTGCTCCTGCCTAGGTAAATCTTACCAGGAGTGAACAGTTCTTACTAGAGGCATAATTATAGACAGAAGTGTGGGTATACCTCAGTTCATGGGCAGTGGAAAATAATCAAAGATCTCCTCTCATAAAAAGCCATGTGCATTGCAAACTACACAAAACTTCTAAAGTGCTGAAGACATTGAGTGTCACCACCAGCAGGGTGTGTATGTTAGCCCGATAAAAAGCAGACGAGTGCCTGCAGCCCAGTGAAGTGAACAGTGCTGTGAATTTGGCAGGTGCCTCTGTGCTGCTGACAAGGATCACAGACACTCCCTCCCACAGCAGCTCCCACTGAGCAGTGAAATCCTGAAGAGGATTTGAGCTGAGCCCACCCAGCACTGCACCTTGGGAGGCTGAGGGGTTTGCTTACCCGCTCAAGAGCCTCAATGTGCAATAGATCCACAGCCTCTGAGCCACCTCTCAGTCCTCTAGCATGGATCTGGCTATTCTCTGGCAACTCTGCTATGAGCAGTTTATTCCTAAAAACATCCACTTTCAACCTGAGCCAGAAATTAGGAGTTGACACCTTATTTCATCTTCTTCAGTCAATCTTACAGTGTTACTTTGAGTCACAGGCCTCAAAGAAGCAGTGTTACACAAGTGCATCTTTCCTCTGAAGAGGAAAGAGTTTTCCTTTGCAAGAAGATGCTTGGATCAAGTACAGTAATAAGAGGAGTAAAACAGTGATCATCTAATAGTGTGAAAAGAACACCTAGTAGAAAACAACACCTTAACCTTCCAGAAATAAATATTCATTTTTATAAGCTTCGTTTGCTGAAAACAATATATTTGAACAGTGAAATTCTAGATAAATCAGCAATAAAACTCACATCAATTTTTCCTGCAAGTAGAAAACAATGGAGTGTCACCTATAAAATAATAGAGTTAGTGCCCAGTTTATATAAATCTATAATAAGAAGAATATTTTCATATACTCTTTCCCAATGTCTATGGCTTTCACATTGCTCCACTGCTTCATGTTCCCACAAAAGTAATAAAAATGCTTGCTGTTTTTTTTCCTTATAAGAGATAAGTCTCAGAGTCTTCAAGCACAAGTCATGTGTATATGGCCCAGCCTTAAAGCGTTTAACCTTTATCTTGGAGATAAGAGACCATACCACTTTTTTTTTTAAAGCTTACTTTTTATTTCCAGTAGGCCTGCAAGGATACCATATGGCAACCTAAGATTAATGATACAATTCCTTACCTTTTGTGCCTCTACAGCAGATTGGAATCTTTCTGGTCGTCTCTTGAAAGTGACCAAGTACCTACAGAAGAGCAATTCCTAAGGAAAAATCTGTTGTATATGGATTAATGTGGTGTGATATCGCATTATATGCAGAAACTTTTGTTCCCTAAAGGCCCTGAGTGACTTAAGTTTACAGGATTTTAATAAGGAGAAAAAGTGTTATTCACAAGCACCTCAACAGATGGGTTTTGAGAAACTGTATAACAGTAGGTTTTTGACTAATTGCCTTTCACATGAACAAAATCCAATCAGTTTTTTAATATAGATATCTTTTTCATTCCTGCACAGTTGTGGATTTGGAAGACTTGGATATGAAATGCTGGGTGTATATTCCTGTAGGATATGCACTGAAGCATGAGATCCATCTTGGAACAGAAGTATATTTTTTTTTCCCTTGTAGATGGAGGATATCTTAAAGAACCTTTTCTTTATTCAGAGACAAGCTTTGCATTAGAGTTTTGCACATCTAACAGAGCCTCTGTCTCATATCATATATTCACACAGGAAATATATATCACATGGGAAATAAATCAAAACAAGTTGGACTTCAACTACCTACCTTCTACTCATTGTTTATACCTAAATCTTTTTCAAACTACCATTTAACATATGCCATACACTCCACAATGACCAAATATCTGAATAGAGAGCTGAGGCACCAGCTGCCTGCAGCAATATATGCATGGCTTCAAACCCAAGCCTCAAAGTATACAGTTCCTTCAGATGTACTTTAGAAAGTAAAATGGAGACCTTGAGCCTGCAAGAAGGGAGGAAATACTTTCCTCATCCCAGAGAACTCTGAGGTTTCATAAATGCTTCTTGCTTTCCACCGGGAAGAACCCAAGACACTTGCAATAGCATCAGGGAGAAAGCCAAAAAGCCACTGATCCCAGTGTTCTTGTCATTTGCCTGTGTATGTGTGGTGGCTCCAGACACAGGCTCCAAACTGGGATAGCTTGGTGCAGGGCCAACCTCCACAGGGGAGAACTCCAACCTCATCTTGAGCACTTGCTGTCAGAGCCAATGCACTTCTTCCCAGAAAGTTCACTGCTATCTCTACATCAAAATATTAAAGGAAAAAGAGTCTGCTTCAAAATGCAGCTGTACTCCCACTCCCTCTTTGGAAAGTAATCAATATCAAGTGCTGTAGTCACAGCATTACTGAGGCTAAGGGTCAGTAAGACAATTCAGATGCTTCTGAGCCCTGTGTGGGACTCAGTGCCTGCATGAGAAGAGGCAGTGCAGCAGTTTGTACAAATCTTTGTGCCCTTCAAAGAAGAATAAAGCCCAGCTGAATATTTTGGCTTATATCCATGGGTGCCAGCATTTCAAAAGTGTTTTGCAAGGGTTTTTTCAGCTTTCCCACACTCAGAGAAGAGAAATTTTTCAATCTGGATAATTTATTTCACTAAAAAGTACAACTAAAAGGCAAATAAAGTGCATATGTATGTATTTGTGCTATGCCTGTGTGAATGTGCAGAAGAGAAACGAAATGGATACTTGGCTCTTTTGAATTGGAGTTAACAAGTCAGGCAGCAGGTAGGATTATTTGCATTTCTTCTGTGCTCAAAGTAACTGCCTAGAGAAAGATAAACTGAGGGACTTTCTTCCCTTGTTTTACTTTTTGCCCCACAAGAACTACTGTAAGGGAAACAATTTATATAAATGAGATAGCTGAATTTTTCTAGATTGTTGACACTTCCACTGGAAGATACTACTCTCAAAGGAGAGCATTTTCTGTATTTTTTGCAGTATATCTTCATATATATTTTCTGCATTAGGCAGAAGATTAAAGAAGTTGCAATGTCCCAGGCTCACCAGTCATATGTAAAATGTGACCCCAAGTTAAGCTCATCTACTGCATGGCCATGTTCATTTAAGTCATTTTCTCATCCCTTTAAGGCAGTTTAAATGATACCAGCACATTTTCAAATTTCACTCAGGAATAATATAAAATGAGGTAAAGAGACTGTTCTTCCTACCTTCCTCTCATTGCTGTAAATTATCCTGTTCCTTAATCGTTACAATCTTTTGTTTTCCAGCTTATATTAACATACTTACACTTTAAAAAGGTATAATATGACAAAGACATTCCTAGAAGTTTTCTGGCTTCCTAAAGAATAATTATTGTTATAGACTTTTGTTTTTAAACCAGGATAACAAAAGAGTACAGTACAAAAAACCCCCTGAAAATCCCCTCTTGAAAAAAATTATTACAAACTAAGCTGATGTTGTTCATGCAGTAAAATTTGCATAAGTGCACTTACCATGTTTTTAGAGTTTGCATTGAAGTAAGAGAAGCAGCTGAAGGTTTTAGGTAATTATCAACCTTCATACAACCTGAAATACTTTTAATTTCAAAGGGAGTAGACTTTAAGATGTGGATGACTCAGCACTGATGCCATCTGAAAACCAGAATTTCCAGTTGCTTTCATAGGCATTTCAAGCTCAAAGCCGATCAGAAAAGAGGCAAATATGTTCTGAAAATTAAGACGTTTGATCTGCATGGTTAGGAATCTAGTCTGAACAAAGTCATTTGGTAGCTTTGGATGTTGATGCAGAGTCTTTCTTTGAGAAGGAATGACTCTAATTTGAGTCCTAGTCTGGTTTTTTTATATGAAAAGAAAACACATCATTTCACAATGCAATGAGGAACCTGCAGGCTTGCTTGTAGAAGCAATGCCACTGCAGTTAAGGGAATTGTCTCTCCTGATCCAGAGTTCTGAACACCAGTGAAGAAAGCTGAGTATTTTATACTGATTGTGTCCAAGGTCATACGAAAATTGTTGCAGACAATAACTAATATCTGAAAGACCGGGGATTATCAGCCAAATGCACCACAAATCCCAGATTTGCATTCTACAGGCAGCAGAGTAAACGGAGAATGTGATAGGTCTTATTTGACTAGGAAGCCTGACCTGGTGCAGGTAGACTCTGTTAAGTCTTAACCTAGGCTGATTACAGAGATCAATCCAGGGTTAACCCAAAGCAAAAAAATTTTTCAGTTGGCTTAATGAAGTATTTTCGTTTTCAACTGCAAGTAACATTTTTTTTCCCCTTTTTTTATATAAAGCTGAATATTCTGTGGACATGGCAATTTCATTAACTCTTAGTAAATAAAACTGAGTACTTTCCAAAAAGCTCTAGTCCATAAATTTGTGTGTATTTGATGTAACTTGTTCAAGATGGATTTTTTTCTTTCCATTTCACCAACAGCCACATACTCCTTTTTTTTTTTTTTAAGCACTTGCCATCTGCTCTTAATTAACAAAAGCAAACAGTGATTGATAGGCAGATACTGTATCTGTTAGTAGTACCAAAAAGTCAGCTTACAGGTGTGGTGAAAACTAAGAATGCAGAAAACAGATTCCCCAACTGGGAGAAAGTTCTTTGTAACATAGTTTGTGTGACTTTAGACCTCGACTGGACCTGTAGGTTTCTTTTCATTTTTAAAGCTGAAAACAGGATTCCACTTCTCCTCTTACTTAAAGTAAATAGACTACTTGGAACGAAAATAAATGTAAAACCCCTAAACTAAGATTAAAACTATTAAAAAAGAATGCTGAATGAAGGTAGGGAGCTATGGAAAAGAGCAATGACCTACAATGGAACACATCAAGGAATTTTACTGGAAAAATAGCAGAATAGCAAAGCAGCATAAGTTTTAAGATTTTCTCAGTGAAGTGAAAAACTGTTAACTGGAATGTACCCATCAGTGCAGAATACATGTAGTCTTAAAAAATTATATACTGCAGTTTACAAAGAGAAAAATTAATCCTAATTGGCTAATCAGCATAGAAATTCAAAAAGCTCCTTGCGTGTTATGCATAAGAGAAGGATTTACGATAACACTATAATTACAATGCATATCTTAGCACCACGTAATTACAGTATGTATTGTAGAACTGTATCTACATATGTAGGCTGTGCACTTTTTAGGGGAAAAGTAGAGAAAATGTGTCAGTGCTCTTCAGTAACAGAGCAGCTGTAGGTTTTGAACAGCACTCTTTTTCTTCATGTCAATTTTTACCCATCTGATCAATTTTTCTCTGCAGAGAGGTACAAGTCTCTAATTTGTTTCTACATTGCTAATAAAATATTTACTAAAAAGGAAAGGAATTCCAGTATGTTCAAGGAATAGGTAAAGAATTTGGAGACTATCCTCTTTGCAGATACCCATAAAGTAAGTTTTCCTTCACAGATGGACAAAATATTAAGCCTTTCATGGTAAACTTCAGGGCTGTGAAATATGGTTTTGCTTAAAACAAAGCCTGTCAGACACATTTGCAAACACTGCCTTTGTATATAAATTAGCATATTTAAACTTTTATCTTTCTAGAAAAAAAGTTGGACTTAAAGATCTACCCATGTTGAAACTCTTTTAAACTGATACATAACTCAACGTGTTTTGTATTCAATAGTGGAGCTTTTTTAAATAGTAAAAGAACTTTTTCTAGCTATGTTCTGACAAATTCATCCTTCCCAAAACTTTTCGAGCAACAATTTAGCTAAAATAAAGAGACACAGCCTCACCTCTGTACAGGGACTTGGTTCTTTGGTTCATTGGAATCAGACATGGTATTTTACTGTAAAACATTTTTGCTTTGATGAACATTTTGTCATGACATGCCAACAGAGGGGAAAGGGCAAGATAAGAAATCTTATTGTGTAAATTATATGAAAATCTACCTTTGAATAATTGGACTACCTCCGTGATTTTCATCTGTAAAGAATTAATTCTGGTCTGTTTCACCTATAAAATGTTAGTCTAAATACAACCTAATTCAATGGTAACATATAAGCATAAGTGAGAAGCTCTATTAAAAAGTGGCTTGTACTGACAATTAAAAATAATTACATAAAACCTTTTCAACATTTCTATCAAAAATCTACTTGTTTAATCTATAGTTAATCAATAAGCTGTTTTATGCAGCTTTAGGTCTTAAAATATCAAAAGCATTTCTAAAACTACCAGAAAATTATTCCCTCAGAATTCAGAAGAATTCTAAAAATCTTCCAAATGATATAATCTTTAAGATTTCAAAAATTTCTATGAATCCTACCCCATCTCTGCAGAACTTCAGTGTGTAAGTCTAACTTTAGAAATCAGATCTGTAATCTAAACTGTTTTCTGCTGGCATTCTCCGAACATCATTTTTTATTTCCTTATACCTCTAGATTGCCAAAATTAAGACAAAATGATTCCTGTTAAATATTAGACTCGTGAAAAACAGCCCCAAATTCAGTGGAATGAAATATGTCAGTAAAATTCATCGTGTATATAGTTCATAAAAAATTGGTGTCTCAGGGACTAATTTTAAAAGCTGAAACAAAATCCTTTGAACATATGCAATGGCTGTGGGTGGTGAAATACAGTGGTCCTGAATTATGCAAATATGTCTTGAAAAGTCTGGGGAGTAGTGGCAATAATTCAAGGCATCTGTTACTGCTGTTCACCTCCAATTAGTGGCACTTTTTTGTAGCCCTCATCCAAATTTGGATCTGTTTCCTGCTGGCAGACCAACCCCATTTCCTTGCCAACAGTGCAAATACCCTTAACCACTGTGCTGGGAATGGCAGTGCCATGTACTCTTCATTTTGTCCTGGGTTGCAATAACCCAAGGGGAATATTAAACCTGGCTAATCCTGACTCCTTGAGGTTATACATTATTCATACTGACTCCTGCCTAGCATGACTTTTGAGTATCCTTTACTTCTTCATCTCAATAGTTCTTGTAGGATGGAGGACTGTGAGGATTTAGGACTAAATCAACCGCTGAAACTACAAGGAAGAAGTTTTACACAGATAAAACTTTTTTTTCACCTCTTTCAAAAGCTGATCAGGATCAGACAACAGCAGGATTTTGGATCATTCTATGATGATGTGGATCACTGTGACAATTCCCACTACAAATCTCACGGACTTTTCCCCTCCTATACCCAACACCACAAGAAAGCACAGAGTTAAACATATACTCTGAATAATCCAGTTCTAGTTCTCACACTTCTCCATTGCATACCAGTAGCAGTAAGAGCAGAAAAAAATTGTTATCTACATGTTCTATCTATGAATATCTTGACATCACAACAAAATAACAAAACAAACAGGTAGGTTACAATAAGCTCTTTAGTAAGCTGGAGTTCATTCAAAAACTTACAATATTCACTACAGTGCACAAAAGTCTCCTCTGTGGACATTTATACTGTTGTATTTCAAAAACAGCATATCCCTTCGATTTGCCAGTCACATGGAAAGGCAATGCAGTTTGCTTTAAATCCCAACACACTTCAGAACAGTTCATAGGATGCCTGTGCAGCATCATTACAACTTGCCAGTTCAGAGCAAATCCTTCTCTTTGAACACCTTGTTGTGATGAGAGCTGCCTGCCAAGAAAGCTCTCAACATATGGATCGAAGCTCTGAAGAATGTCTTTCTTAGCTTAGAGATGTCTTTGACACCACTTTCACAGTAAGACTTGTAAATCCTTCTGTAATTTTGGGGAGGGATAAGAGATGTGTCTGCAAATGTACCTGATCAAAATACAAGCCATTCCAGAGGTATTTGCTAATCACCCTCCACATTTCCCAAAAGATAAATAAAGTATATTTCACTGATGCCTACTTTCTGCCTTAAAGGGTCAGTCACACTGCCTTAAAGTATGCAACATTAAAAAAAATCTGCATAAATAAGAGGATATATCAGGCGTTGTACAGACACTTCTGAAAGCAAATTAACAGCTAGGCCTTTGTAATGACTGATTTTGTTTATCTGTCATATAGCAGTAAGTCTTAGCCCCTTTCTGTCCTGTAGGCTCACAGAGTTTTTTTAATGAGTGCTTTAACTCTAGGGTAGACACTGTGTACAGCCATGGTAAAAATTTTATCATTAGAACTTTTTATTTTAGATATTTGGGCACTTTAGCTAAGTCTCTGTGTGGAAGATAAGATTGCAGGAGTACAACAATAACTGCTCATGTAACAGAAGTTTTTTCCTGAACTCTTAAGTGACCCAAGGCTGGCTTTGGGCAAACCTTAAGTGGCGTATCTAAACAATGAGATTCCCCCTTGGGCTTGCAAATTAAGCTGGAAAACTTGAGAATTGCCTATCTCACAATAATTCTAGAACTGCCTGCTCCAAGACTGAAATACCACAACAAGAGCCTTCTTTGTAACACAGCCTATTTGTTTCTACATCATTTTAGCTGCAAGTGGAAGGGCAGTGCACATAAAACTGAAAAAAAAAAAAAACCCAAGACCTTTGAAAGGATATGATATTTCCAGAAATCGTTTTTAAACAGATGTTTTTCACCAGTAAAGTTGGTGGGCGAACATGACAAAATGTATTTTCCTAAAATATGTTGTTTTGCCAAAACTGAAATATTTTGTTAAATTGCATCACTTTTGATAGTACTTGATAAAATCCTGTCAGAAGTCCAGAGTACATTGTTTTCTCAAACAGAATTAAAGAGATAACAAAAATTGTACATTTGATGAAAAGGCCTATATTCTAAATAAATTCATATTTTCTCACTAACCATTGAAAGATTTTTTTTTTTTAATTCAGATGTTGAATGCAGAAAAAATTAAAAATACAAATATCTGTGAAGGCAGAAAGCACTCATCCTCTAATGCATTCTGTTTCAGTTTGTAAGGGAATAGCCTGAATTAAACATTGTATTTCATCATCTTGAAATTAATTTTATACAACTTGCTGATACATAAGATAATCATTAGCACACAAAAAAACTTTTTCACGGTATTTCCAAGTGCAATTTTGGGTTTGTTGCTTGTTTTTCTTGTAGAAGTGAAACATTTTGATAGAATCACTAAGCCTGTATAAAATACTTAAGGCCACAAATTTGTAAAGCCTCCAGGTTAAGATGCAATATTGTCCCCAGCAAGTTATGGTATTAATTCATTGTGAGTATGCAAAAGTGCATTAATTTCATCATGTGTTTAAACCTTTCCTGGTTGCTGTCTGAGAGATGGTCCTGTGATACCAAGGAAGGAATCTTCCTGTATAAAAACATATAAACACCAATTTAATGTAAATATTGTATGTCTGGCACAAATTCAACAACAGATTGCCAAGACATTCTATGTTCTCTTCTTCCAGAATGTAAAGCCCGTATGGAAAAGACATTTTTCTGACAGGCTCAAAAATGAACTCTATTCACTTGGGTTCTGTCAACTACCAAAGGCAACATTCCATGGTCTCTTGTAGAGGTTATTCACAAATAAAATGCAAAAAGTGTCCCAGAGTTAAAGAGTTTGTATCTGTAAGGCTCGTCTGACCCTTAAGGTGACTCTTAAAACTCTGATGAAGGCAAGATGGTTTTTCTTTCGAGTTTTGTAATACTTGCTCAGTGTTAGCAAGTATTAGACTTTTCAGACAACCTCACAATATCCAACCTTCCTACCCACAGTAAGTCATACAGACAAGGCTGTATACAGAAGGAAAAGGATTAAAAGGAGACCCATGTAAATTTTTTCAAGATTGTACTATTTGTTGCTGAAAAATAAAAGCAATTCTAATTTAAAACGATTATTCAAAGCTGCAAGGTGGTTTACCCATTCCTAACTCAGATGGGAAAAAATGGTATTTCTTCCGCAGGGGTTAAAGACTTAAAAAGAGACTACCAACAATTACAGTAACAGCAATAATAAATGATCATCTAAAAAAATAATCAAAGTATTTCTCTAAAGAGAACATTTGTCTTGCATTTAGCCTATAACTGATATACTTTGTTAAGATTCCCAGTTTTTGGTTTTAGTGGCTCTAAATAAGGTTGCATTACTTTTAAAAAATTTACATTTATTATTCATTTGAAATAAAGTGGTCCTGGGTCCAGCCAAAATCTAGGTGATGTTATGTGTGTCAGCAATGTGACTGTCACATAATACTCATTTATACTTTGACATAAATGATCAGGTGCTTGAACTATGTTAAAAAATCTATATTCTGCAAATAATCAGGAAAATATTCCAATTTTTCTTTTCAATATAAAATTTCTACTTCAATAGCACTTTTTCCATTGTATTTTCAATTCTGTATACTATTCCAGCTCACTGAAAGATAATTGCATATAGCACAAGATGAAAAATATAAATAAACAATATTTTGCTAGATCATTTTTTCTTACCTCAGGCTTTTGCTCACCTTCTCTGAAAGACACTACCATTCTCTCAGCCAAAATTGTCTCTAGTCATGAAGGCACTTAAGGTCAAAATCTAAAAGACTTTGACATTTGGGACCACTTAATACATTGTAGAGGCAATGCAGAAAGTCCAAAATAAATGAAAGAAAGAGATCAAGCTCCTCCCCATCCTACTTTTAAAGAAGTGTTGTTTTCAAGAACTTGACATCTGTACAGGTGTAATTTACTCCTGCCACAAAGACATTCTGCTTCCCCTCTAGGAATCTAAGAGGTGATGAATTTCTTAAAATTACATCATAAACAAATAAAGAAAGATATAATTATCCAGATCGGCCTTAAGAATTAAAATAATATTTGATATGGCAAGGTTATAACATCCACAGACAATATGTATCATTTTAGCTTTTGAAAGAGCCCCAATATATCAAATTCAGAGAGTGTTGTAAAGCTGGCAGTGCATTTTTATCCCAAAGGAAAAGTAAGATATGCAAGAAAAAAGAGACTTTTCCAGCTTTTGTCACATATCAGTGTTTTCTGTGTGGATTCAAAGCACTAAAAATTGAAAAATTTAAATCTGTTTTCTCTAGCATATCTTCTTTTTAATTGATAGTACTAATTAATACAGGAAGAATTTTAGTACTTTTTGTAATTTTGGCTCCTTATGTTTTTCTTCAAGCAGGTAACAGTACTATAAATAGCATCATGTTTGATTAGTATGCCTTTAAAAATAGCTTATTCAGATAGCAATGAGAGAAAATTTAGCATCAAATAAGAGATACAAATATTCACATAAAGGACAGGTGTCCTACCTGGAACTGACAATGCTTTGAACTGTCTCTCTTGCCAATCCTCAGATGCTATGTTGAGTAGTAAGTGCTGGAAAACATATTAATCTGGGAAAAAAAAATCAAACAAAAAAGATCACAACATGAATTTCCCCATGCCAGAGAAATGTATAGTCCCAGTTAACATATAGGCCTAATGCACAGGTTTTGTTCCAGACTCAGTGTGGTTTCTGGGGATTAACTGTTATTTTGAAAATTGAATTTAAATGTTCTCCTAGATTATGTCTGTTGTGTTCAGCACTTCCTAGGGCTGGAGCTCTGAGGAGGCAAATCAAGTCCCACAAGACATCTGAAAAATTTTAGCAATTTTCAAATGAGAAAAGCAGAGGACATGTAACTTGAGACAGGTTATATTTCTATATTATTTAATTATTAATGAATTTTCAATACAGTGATATATTACAGCTAATGACAGTAACATTTTCTTTCCTTGTTAAGACAAACATCAGGGAGACAGAGTCAGTGTGTTTAATTATTTGTCTAATTGTCTAACTTCAATGTTCTACCACATATGAACTCTAGCAACAGTTTTCAAATATTAAAAGATATGTGTGTGTTATATGAATTGACAGGAATATTTTTAAAAATTGAAAGAAACACCATTTTCTGGGTCATTGATTCCTCTTTGCAATCACAAGCAATTGCAGTTGATAATTCCCTGTAATATTTATTCTGGCTCCATCTTGAAAGCAGTTGTATTTCTTGCCTCCACTGTCCTGCATAAGAGTTGTTACAAAATATTGTTCTGTTGCTTAAGAACATTTTTCTCATTTCCTCCCTGTATTTATCCATATGCTAATTTTTACTTATTCTAATTTTGTCCTTTAGTTAAATAGCACATTAGATTTGTGGATATATCTTCCCTCTCAATCTATTATTTTATATCACAGAGAAATTTTCTCCTTTCATTCTTCATCATACCAGTAATGCCAGTGAAATGAGCAATATTCAATACAAAACTTCTACCCATGGTGTTCAGGTCAATAAATGAAATATTTAAAATTATTAATCTCAAATTAGTCCTTCAAGAGCTCAACCCAAGTCCCTGTTCAGTATGATACCCTGAAGACTGCTCTTTGGCAAGACTGAGCACAATATTGAAATATTTCTCAATTTCCTTGGAGTTATTAATGACTTTAGATTATATTTTAAAGTCTATTTTCTGCAGCTTTATCTAAGAAATTATTTATTAAATTAAAAAAGATGACCACTACTGTAAAATATTTTCTGTACAAATCACTTTTCCCATAGCAAATAAGAAGAATATACTAAGAAACAAAGCCTATTTAGGGTCTATATTTAGCTATGACCAGAAGCAGAAGTGCTAGAAATCTTGAAAGCAATCATCCTCCTGCAAACCTCTGCAGCCCAACTCTGTAGGCTCCAGAGGATCAGATAAACATCTGAACTTTTAGACACTTGTCCATGGCTTACCCAAATTCCAAGTCTTTTGGGGTCGCCCATCATTATGAATTTCCTTATTTTTATGTTTGCCAGACCCTTTTAACCCTAAATTTTCAGAGCTTCATAGAATTTAATTGCTTAACTCCCCCAAAATCCAAAGGTTGTGTGATCAAATTCCACTTAACTCCAAAAAGATAGAGTTCATTATTACTTAATGTATAACCCTGTCTAAAAAATGTCATTAACATATCCAATGCACACAACTGTGGAAATTCTAGTATCCCCTAAAGGTGAGGCTGCTCTAATCTTGCTCTCTGTATGTATGGGTCAATTTTTCCCCCCATTTATGACTGCATATTCAAAAAACCAAAAAAAACAACAAACCAGAAATCCCCCAGTAAACCAACCTTCAGCATGTTAAAACTCCTGAACTTTATGACGTACAGGTTCTTTAAAATACCAGAATTTGCCAAGTTCTTCTATCTTTGTTTACTTAATGTGTCAATTAAAAACATAAATTAAAAAAAAAAAAAAATTGAAGCAACGGTATATACTTACACGTATTTTTATGTGTTTCATTGTATTAATGTCTTACAGACTAATAAACAGATTTATCAATTATGTCATACTTAGAAGTACTTTTCATGTTTGAAACAATTTTTTTATCATCTGTGTCAATGTGTACTCACAGACTAGGTAAATGAGGCATCCATTTAAGATATTTTTGCATCTGACTGCCTGAAATTAGGAACATAAAATCCTCATAAAGGGCCTAAGTTGCTTCATTTTCAGTACCAAATTTCTGTCATCTTCATCAACACCAATCACCAAGTTAAAAAAAATGCTAATCACCAAGTAAAAAAAATAGACAACACAGTCTATTGTTTGATATTTAAGCACTGTATCTATCTTTCCAACCGAGAGCTGAGATGATCACTCTGCAGGTCTCTTCTACAAATATTTCAGAAAACAGCAAGAGGAATTCAGAGCTACTCCATAAATATTTTGAATTCCTGTTTATCTCACTGTTCCTTATTGTGTGGACACATCTATTTCTCTCTTCTATTTCTTTGCCATTAACCAGAAATACCTATGGGAGATGGGTTGGCATATAACAATTTACATTTTCTCAATAAACACTGGTATAAGGTTCTCATAAACAAGTGTAAGCTTCTTTTAGACATGTCTCTTAGCAGGCTCAACTAATTCAGCTCCAGAAGCATTATCAAGAGTGGTGCACTTGTCAAAGTGAAAATACTGACCTCTGATGAATAGAAGATCACTCTGGAAGACTGCTACGGCCACGGTCCTGAAGAGACTTGCAGTTGTTCTGGGCTTTGTGTGTTGGGATTAGTGCCTTCAAAATCAATGTGATTAATAAATGCAAAGCCTCAAAGTGTGTTTGAACATGAATGTAAATTATTGCAGGCTTGTCTCAATGAAACGGAAACCTTCGGAAAGTTTCAGGTTTCTCTAGGGAGAACTTTAGAAACTGAAAACAGACTAAACTGAGGAAATAAAATAAGTCTGAAGTGCTTTTCCTGTAGAGATCGGGAGTTTGGCAATTTTAAAAGGCAAGAATTAGTTGAAAAAAACTCTTACAAATACCTTTGCATTAAAAAAATGATTATAAGACGTTCTATGAAAGCTGACTTTTGGGTACATGGAGAATTCAACTTATTGAATTGAATTTTAAATTGTGTTGTCTAGACCTGTTGAGGTCAGGATACCAAGATTCCTAAATGACTCCTAAAAGTGTCTTTGGTCTTTTTTCAAACAACTTTCCTGATCATTTATTCAGCATGTTAAATAGCAAATTAACCACTAAAGTCCAAACCCCACCAAAAAACCTGAGAGAAACAAGAAGTCCTAAACTGATACAAAAGCCATTTTCATACTTAATGCCTCTAGAGTAGGTACCATAAAGTTATTTCAGAATAAAACACATCCTTTCAAGAGAATGCTGTATGTTTGAAAGACACACATATTTATAATCATTCTAGCTCTATTCCTACAATAATTTCAGTATGACCATGACAATATTGCGCTTTTCCTCTATGAGAATATATTGCTTTGACATAAAAGCTTAGTTACACCAAGTGACAAAATATTAGTTTGACTTTGAAAAGTGACATTTTTTCTAATTTTATGGCAAAACAACATTGGTTAGAATTGCAATGTGGAATTTTGTTCTAATATGACTATTTTTCATTTTATAGTACATTTGTTTGCCAAGATTTTATTCCTGTCGGCAAAGTAAAATGACAAACTAGTGCATAGCCTTTCATTTTTTTTGAATTCCCAAAACTGCATTAAAAGGCAATATTGACATCCTTAACTCATTACAATAAAACTTCGTGTCATGGCAACAAAAAGCAGTAAATTTGTGTTCAAAAATTGCTACAATCATTTCTGCAATGGTATCTAGTTACATTTTTGTCTCTCTCCTGTTGAATACCCTGTCTTAGTTTCAGCCATCTTACTGGAGTTAATGACAGTCTCTGTGCTGATGTTAGCAAGGAATAAAAATTAGATTGCTTCTAAATGGATGTTTAAATTGGATAATGTGCAAAATCTCTGTCTGTGCAAGACAGCAGAATGTTTTAAAGTGGGAAGCCCTCCAGGCTAGATGCCTCCTCAAATCCCCCTGAAGACTGAGAGCACATCATAGACATTCTGTAGTGATAGGTATCAATAGTAATCACTTTCCAGCAAAAAGATAAAAGAAATAAATATTCAGAAGGAAAGACACAACAGTAAATAGTTAGAAAGTAGTTAAAGCGTTTACTGCTTTGTTCTGAATTTAATTAAAAGGAAGGAAAATAATTTTCTAAGATGCTGATATAGAGGGGAATTGAAATTTTGTGACTGATTGGTTGATTGATTGATTTTTTTTAATTGTTAAAGCTTTTATCAAAGTACAGCATATATGTCTGTGAATGTGCCTAGGATTTTGACCCCAAGAAGTGTTTTCTGCTTTTGTTAAAGTGGTGGAATTTTTTCCACTGAAATAAATAGGAGCCACTCTTTGCTGGGGGTAGTAAAGGGGCAGTGTCAGGAAGAAAATTACCTTTGTTGTACTTGAGGTACTTATAGTACTTGTTGAATATACTGCAGTTGTGGTTGTACTGAGTTCAGTATCATTTCCAAACAAAACAAAAAAAAAAGAAAAAAAGATTCTGCAAAGATAACGATTAGCTTCAACGTAAGAACCACAAGGTCAGCTCCAAATGCCTTTCCTCATGTTGAGTCACACTTAATCACACCAAGAGGAACCCCATCGATTTCAGTGAGAGTGTTTCTGCTGAGGAGCTGCTGGGGTTGAAACGCATCAGAATATGCTCATAATGTGTGAATGGTCTGTATCACAGAGCTTCCATAATCTCTATATAAACACACTATAAATAGTTTATACACACTAAGGTGAAACATCCATTGTGCACTAAGCAGGTCCAGCTTGCAGTGCTTGCTCTCTTGGTGAAGAGTGGTGGGATTGTCCTGCAGCAAACACTGGGAGTTGAAGGAAAGGTCAACAATAGTTATAAAATAAAGTTCTACCATATGGGAAGTTATAGTTTTCATATGCTGTGAAATATGGACAAGCCACAGAGTGAATTTCAGAGTAAAACTGAACCTTCTAAATCTAAGCTGAGCCCAAACCATGCCAATCATTAAAAACTAAGCAGACTACTATAAATTTCATTTTTTTCTTTTCTCAGGTATCTAGCTTATATTTTTCAGACAGGAATTGTAACAAAAGGAGTGAAGAGAAGGTTTTTATCATATTATTGGTTCAAATAAAATTTCAAAAGATATCTAGTCATATATATATTTATATAAACTGCATGGCAATAGTCAAGATACTCAAAACAATAATTTCGCCTTCTCTAAATGAAACTTTGCATCATGGCCTATGTAAACCTTCATAACTCTTTTCCAAGTGATATTTCTAATATATATAACAGATCAACAGAATGGTTGGGGTGGGAAAGAAACTGGAGGTCATCTGGTGCAGCACCCCTTGGTGCTAAGCCTGTACACCTAGATAAAGTTGCCTGGGATCATATCCAGACAGCTTTTGAATATCTCCAAGGAGGGAGACTCCACTGGTCTTTGGGCAATCTCTATCAATGCTCAGTCACCTTCACAGTGGAAAGAGTTTTCTGATTTTCATAGGGAACCTCTTCTGCTTCAGTCTGTGCCTCTGGTTCTGTCACTGTGCAACTCTGAAAAGAGCCTGGTTCCCTCCTCTTTACACCCTCCCCTCAGGCTTGCACACTTTTATGGGATCTTTCCCGAACTTTCTCTACTCCAGACATAACAGTCCCAGCTCTCTCTGCCTTTCTTCATAGAAGTTTCAGGCCCTTGTCATCTTTGTGGCATTTCACTGGGCTCTCTCCAGTGGCTCCAAGTCTCTCCTGTGCTGGGGATTGCAGAATTAGACATGGGTCTCCAGATGTGGCCTCAGTGGTGCTGAAGGAAAGGTTGACGTTGCTCAATCTGTTAGAAACACTTCTCCCTATGCAGCTCAGGATACCCTTAACCTTTGCTGTGATGTTCAATGTATTTTCCACCAGGTCCCTCAGGCCCTTTTCTGCCAAGGTGATTTGCAGCCAGCCAGCCCTCAAAGATGCAGTTATTAAAAATTATTTTTCTCTCCCACTTGAAGAATCCAGAAATGCAAAAAAAAAGTCACATAAAAATTATAATCTTTCCTTTTAGAAAATCTAAAACAAACAAGTGTATGAAAATCCAGCTTTACACTCAATAATTTGGAACTAATGGACAAATGAGAGCCATTGGAAGGATATGCCTAAGTAACTATTGCTCAATGTAGAAGTACATTTGAATGATATCTCAAGGAATTATTTTAGCAATTCACCTTAAAACTCTCAGGGCAGCTTAATAACAGTGGGCAGAAGTCCTTAATGGTTGTGTACTTGGCTGGAATCAAAAGCACATCTTTTCATGGATCCACAAAGATTGTGCAGGGCAGCAATGAGGGACAGCCAGATATAGACAGAGATGATTCAGCCCTTTGGTAGTGAAAGCAGCAAGGGCAAACCATGCAGGCAGACTGCAGGGAAATAGTTGGGAATTAAAGAATACGGACAACCTCGTTCCTCACAAGAGCTTCTTTGTGCAATTCATCTTAGTCCACTTTGGGAAGGAGCCTGTTTAGGTTTATCCTCATGGAGACTTCACATTGCTTTGCAACAGCTTTCCTTGGCAACAGCTCAGATTGATTCAGCCAGCCTTTATTGATATGACAGACAATGCAAGCACTGTCAAAAGGAAGAGAGAAAGGGATCCTGATTGGGACCTGTCTGAAATAGCAACAGTCCATTGCCTTTTAAAGAGTTTTCTTTTACCCACATCAGTGGCCATAAGCTCACCACAAAAGAAATCCTTTTTGTCTCAGAAAGGTCAAAACAGATGTGCACAAATGAAGACAAAGTAAGGACAGACCTGACTCTAGGGTCCTCACGCAGCTGAACTGAAAAAGACTTATGTTGCTTTTCCATCTATCCCCTCTCTTCCTTTCTATTTGGGAGTAAAAGCTGAAGAGCCAGAGAAACAAAGACAGACTGTTTTAATCAAGAGTCCCAGGAGAATACCTGCAGTTGCAAGATTATCACTGTTATTTCTCAAAATGAAGCAGGCCAAACAAGCTTCCAACAAACATGCAAAAATTTGGCACCTTATCTAAATAATTTTCCCTAACAATTTAAAGTCCCCCCTGTATCAAATCCACAATAAAATTTTAAATTCATACTGGAAATGGAACAGAAGTATTAACTAAAGAATATATTGCTGCTTTTCCCAGTGTTGATCTACCCAGGGTTCACTGCTAGCTAATTACAAATTGCCTCTGCTGATATAAATACTGTTCCTTTTCTATTAAAATGCCCATAGTTTAGCAGATGATTTCCCTGTAAAAACCTTGATTTTAATACTGAAATTGACTCAGAGCAGTTGTGTTAACTTGAAAATTAGCAGGTGAAGACAAAGTAAAAATAAATTAACAAATAAAGACAAAACAATAAAAAATACATTAACTGTCATTGACAAATGAAAAACAAATCCTGATTTCTGGTCCTTTACACAGAACTTCATTGTTATTCTGCTTTCTATGGTGCAGAACTACAGTGAAATGTAGAAACTGAAAGAGATTTTCATACTTTGGAGGCAGAACTTCATTAGTATTAAATGTGGTGTTGTAAGTGGGGGAAGAGCATCAGTTCTGGGAGTTGAGATTTAGCTTCATATTTTTAGTATTTTCCCCCTCTTCCTTGTCACTGATAGGTATGAAAACATTTTCCTAATGGAAATATTCTCTAATTGAGCCCTTGCTGCATGAATGAGTGTGATTTTCCTTTGGGACCTCATTACACAGCCTTGCTCCCTTGCCCAAATATTCTGCAGCTTTCATACAGTCCCTCAGGTTTTACAGTTGAATTATACAAGGAGACTACAAACATCTTCCTGGGCTGCATGAGAATTTTCAATCCTTATTTTAAAAAGAGTCTTACTTTTGAAAAAGTAAAGCCACTGAAAACTCAGAGCAGTGCTGGATGTGGAGTCAGTGTGAGATTCTGTTGTGAAGAGACACCATCTCTTGCATACTCGTGTCTGCACTGCTTCCATGCTCCCCACCTGAGGGCAGTGATTTATGAGACCTTGTGTTCTTCCACATTTCCACCCCAGTCATAGGAGGAACTTTCAGCTGCAAAGCTCAGTTTCCTCTGACAATGCAGTATTATTCCTCTGACAGCAATTAATTTCTCCTACAGCAGAGAGGCATTAGCTTTTAGCAAATGTGAAATTTACTGAGGTCAGCTATCAGCTACACAATAGTAAACAGACTGATTAGTTCAAAGTATGAAGAATCAGTTTTATCACAATATAGAAAACTTAACTGTGTGTCAAAATCAAAATTATCTTTCATTAGTGCCTTTCAAACATCCCCAAGTACAAATGCCTGTATATTCAGAATTTTATCATAGATCAAAATTAATCCCACTATACAAATGTGCATTCTCAAGAAAAAGGAATTGTAAAATAAAATAATAAATTTCTTACCATGAAATGAAAAATCTCATTTTAAAATTATTAATTAAATTGCTGTATTGTAACACTGAATTTAAGATAAGCAATTTTATACCAAAAGACTGAGATTTCTGCCAACAATAATAGACCAGCTTGCAGTTCTCAGTTATTTCAAGTCTTCCTATGTAGGCAGTAAACATTCATTTTCAGCAGAACATAACTGCTCCTTTAAATGTCCATTCAGAAACAGAAATACTAAAAAGATTCACTGTATCACACAGAAGATTCTAAAAGGACGAGATTAGCGTAAAAAAAGTTGTCAGCTTCACACAACTGGACATACTGCTAGGATGTTTGGGACGTAACAGCCTATAAGAATTATGGATGGTGAAAAATATTTATATTATATTTAGAGTAAGTGAATTCAACAAACATGAGGTCAGAAGATTACTAGATGATCTTTAAGGTCCCTTCCAACCATTCTATGATCATGCACTCAATCAAAAAGCTTTTTTGACAACTTCCAAATTATTTCTGTGTTAGACAAAGTTGCATATCTTCTCAATACTGAAAGTGTTGTAGGCTTGCCCTTAATCTAGAGCTATGAAAATTAAACTTTTAAAGAGTTTTGGATAAATTTATCGTATAATATAATTTTCATTCCCCTAAGTAGGGTTGAAAACCAAATATTCGAAAACATAATTGAAGAAAAGATGAAAAAGATGAACTCAAAAAGACCATGTCTATTTGAAATACCAGTAGAAAGAAAAATTTGTTTTCATTGAAGTAATAAAAATCACTAGGCAAGCAGTTACATTTTTCTTTTTAAACTTTTAAATAAGATAGAAATTAACAAGACCCCAGACACTTTCCTGCATTAAAGAGAGTAGTATCTGCAGAAATGTGCAGGTACTTAAGTTTTTCAAATTTCAATTTCATGCTTTTCAGCATGTTCTTACCATGACATGGTATCAGTAAGACTTTTTATTACATAGTACCGTTGTAAATTATGAAATAAAAGAGGAGACATTTAAAAGTATCTGCTCAGCCTGTTACTTGGAAAAACTCACAAATACTTATACCATTCTCCATAGGTGTTTATATGAGCTGAAACTGCAAACCTCAAATAAAAGATTCCACAGCATCTAATTTGAAATCTCCTTTACTAGAATCAAATATTTATTTCTAGTTTTCCAGTTCTTGTGATCACAGAGAGTAAATTGATCACTGTCCTTTTTACAACCTTTTGTCTACTGGAAGTCGCTTGTGACCCCTCCCTAAATGTTTTGTTTCCTGGATTAACAAAACTCAACTCTTTCAACCTTTTCTATCACTTAATTGTTTCAAAACCTCTTTTCATACTTATTTTTTTCCTTTCAGTTCCTTCATGTTGATCTATGTCTTCCTAGTCGTATGGCAAGCAGCTGGGCACACCATCCAGATGAATCCTTACATTTCCTGTTAAAAAAATAACTTGCTAGTTACTTCCTGGATAAAGACACAGTCCACATCCTGGAATGAGATTTATTCAGTCCTGTTTGTAGCCTCCTAATCCTATGTTCTGTTTAGATTGTCCTCCATTTCAATAGGCCAATTTCTGCCATTAGAAATAACTTGTTATGTATTGTGCTTTTTCCTTACAAACACTTAACACATGTTTTAGTGTGTTTTACTTTGTTGATTTCAGTCTCTTCAATTCTTAATAACCATTCTGAGTGGCCTTCAGGAATTACATTATATTTAGGTCCTGTCAGTAGTTTGACTTTAGTGTTATCCTTCCATAAAAAAGATTAATTGGCCCATGAAAAGCCATTAGTGTCTCCTACAATAAATAATGTCTTTATTTCTGCCCATGGGAGTTTAAAACAACTATGGTCCCTCTCTTCTTCAAAGTAACAATTGATGACATTATTGAGGTAATAAAGACAACAAAACCCAGCTACCTTACCTACACTGTTAGTTCAAATGACTTCAAAAAAGTTAATGGCCTGAGCAATTCAAATGGAATTTGGCCCCAATGACATACTGGTCATTTTTATAACCATTAGGTAGAAATATGATTTTGTGTGAATATTAAATTTTATCTGTCAGTTCACTTACCACCAAATTATAGCAGACTCTCAGGAAACTCTTGTTGTGTATGCTACCATCATCTGGTGTGTTCTAGGATACAGGCTCTTGTCCTGTGGTAGCAGGATGAATATTGAAACAACTTCTTACATGTAAACACTAAGTGATGCCTCTTAGGTTTCTTCAAAAGAATATTTCATGGCTATAGATGGCTTTTTTCGGTTCTCTTTTTCTTCTTTCTAATTCTGGACCAAACACTCCTTACCCCAAAAAAATTCTAGAGGAGGGTTTTTTTCTCTAACCAAGAAAGGTTTGGACCTTCTCAACACTGCATTTCTGGGATAACTATCCTGGGGTACCCACCTTTTTTAGCTGGCTTCTTGAAGGGCAGGAAATCTCACAGGGCTTGGAGTGAAGAAAACATTATCAAGTTATTACCACTGAATGTTTTTTTTGTCTGTCTCTTGATCAAATCCCCTTAATTACATTACACAATCCCATTGTGCCTTAAATGCTACACATCTGGAATGCAGCATAAACGGTTCATTGGATTGATGTCCCTTATTTCTTTAAAATAAAATACTGTAGGAAATCTCATTTTTCATTTGAACTGGTCTGAAAAGAACTCAGAGGAGGTAGGGATGAGGGGATTTGCTGTTACAAAAATGTTATGTATAGTAATTAAAATGCTCCATTTGTTTCACTAAGTGTCTGACAAGAATATAGCATCTCTTTGATTATTTACAGACCCACCATTTTAAGACCATTTACTTAAGTAAAAAGATTTGGCAGCCTTATATCCCCTGGAAACCTACATGAGGAGATTTGGATCACAGTTTTATTAAACAGTGAGAAGTAGTTTAGAGGTATTTTTCTACTTGCCCTCTCAATGGGATCTGCAGATATGGCTAAGGCACCTAGGGAAATTCCTTATCTGATCATAGTATTCGTAATAGATAAAGTTCATGTTTGCTTTTAACACACAATAACATGAGACAAAGTCAATATTGTTATTCAGATATGCTCAGTTCTCCAAGTAGAACTAAAGTGATTCACTATGCCTGTTTCTGTTTTGACAATCAAGATTAATTATTGTTCTAGGTGTTGTATGAAGACATCCCATTTTATTGGCCATCTCATTTAGGGTAAGATATAATTGATGTGTAAAATACAAAGTAAGTGGTAAAATTCGGAATATTGTGCCAAATACTCAAATTAAACTATTGTGTCAAGTTTTTCTTCTTTCTTTTAGCTATCAACTGCATGCCAATCATTAAGATACACCTAACAGATGGATTTGTATTCAGGAAGACTTGATCCATCATCAGTGTCAAAGCAAGTCCTAATCTTTTTTTCGCCATCTGTACCAGTAATTATTTGCTGGTATCAATTATATATAAGATAGGCATTTCAAAATCATAACAGATATATTTCCAGTATTGACTAAGTCCAATACTTCACATTAATATTAAAAGAAAACCTATGAGCAAACAGAAGTGAGTCTGGTAGTAGAAACCATCATAATCTCTGAGGCAGGATATTTACTACTTATTCTGAAGCTGTTGTTTCAAATCCAATTAATCCTTCAAACTCACATATCCTATTTTCTTCTCTCATCTTTTCCTTTCCTTCTCCTGTGAAGATGCTAAGGGCATCCTATGTCAAAAAAGTTGTGAAATGTGTTATGTAGAAAAGTATTGCCTTTCATGAATTTTAGACTCATTAGCCTTAGTTTGCTTACATATTTCACATTTTTAAGAGCTAGGAGAACAGAAGCTGCAAACACTTAACTTCTGTTTCATTCTTTATATTCTTTTATCTAGTGCCATAGCAGGCTGCCTTCTATGACAAACAAAATAGCCTTTGAATTTCTATTGATATAAACAGCTTTTATCGCTGTATGTTTGATAATTTCATCGTGCAATTCTGGTTCTCTTTTATTCTGCATTATTCTTTTTTTTTTAAGATGGGGTGGCCAATTTCACATAAAGTATCCCAGACAAACCTATAAATGAATTATGTAATAGCAATAATAAACATAGCAATGAACTGTGTAATGACAATAACATTTTTTTATAAAATTTCCCAGTTCTTACAATCCCTAGTGACTTAGGTTATCCTTCATCTGATTCCTGTCTAACTGTCTTGAACAAAGGTTCTCACTAACGTATCTACAGTGACATCAGATTCTCTAAACATTCCTGGCGCTGTTCATTTTAGACTCTTCTAATGTACTTCAGTTTTTCCCTATGGTATTGTTATATATTTATCAGCATTGAAATCAAAGTGCAATAGCACTGACTTCATTTACTGCACTTCTTTATCAATCTCTGAATTTTTTTATAGTCCTCTGCCTAACTTACAAGAGTTCTTCTGATCTACAGTTGTGTTTCTTTCCACCAAAAGTTTTTAACTCAGCATCTCTTCACATTCCACATAAAACCAATGACAGTAGTGCAGAAATTAGTGAACTTCTAAAAGACATTAATACTTCCTTCTTCAGAGAGAAAAAGCTTTTTGAAGTAAGATTTGCTTTGGGAATTAGTAGAAAAGAGAAAGCCATGGTAAGAAGCCTGGGAAAAAATGTTTTGTGAGGTTAGAAATATTGGAGAATGTGTTTAGAAAAGGAAAGCTCATAACCAGAACAGACAGACTTGACACCTACTTCAAGTCTTCAGATTCTCACTTTGACATTGTCTTCTTCAGTAAATAACTCTTGTCCCCAGCTTTAACTTGTTTTTTTCTGGGTGGTTGTGGAATTTTCCAAGTCAAATCCTGTTCTTTTTGGTAATTGTCTTCAAGATCTTCGGGGTCAGAAAGAGGACCTTAAACTCAAAGAGAAAGTCACTTACCATGATGTACTTCAGTAGAAAGTTCTTTTTATTTCAGTGGCTGGAACCAGTAGGAAGGTAGAACGGCACAATTCATGTCAGCTGGAACCTGCTTATGACAGTCACATTCAGTTTCTAACCACACAGTTAAAGTAGTCTTTAAGGGAATCAGGAAGAACTGCAGACTACAGCATTAAAATTCCCATTAGAGAGAAGGGAATTATTTTTCCCAGCCAGCTGGAGAGGTAAGAAAAAAATTTTTGGAAACTGATGGTACCTGCTCATGCAGTATCAGTGAGGAGACAGAGCTCTGAGGCTTTGCACCATTTTTATGAATGGCAACTGTATTTCTTCAGTGAAAGGTGAAAGCAATTTTTTGACCAGATATTCAAAGGTTTTTCCTTTTCTGGTCAGTATTATTTCACTATTTCCCAGGCTCAGCCTGACCAGTAGGAAATTACTTTTGGCATTCTGACAGTCCAAAAGCAAGGAAGTCAGAATCCATCAGCTGATATAAGCTCATCATTTCCTTCCCTCTCTTGATTGCTAGTACAGGCAGTCAGAAATGTCAGTCATTATCTACTTCTCATTTATGTGCATGAACATAAATTGCCAGCCTTCTTCACAGAACTTTTGACACAGACCACTATCAGAAGCAACGACTTAGATGTTGCAAGCAGGGGACATGGAGATTTGAACTTACTAGGTGTTAAAATAGGAAGATGAGATGGTTAGATGGAGATTTAGTCTCTGATCTAGTGCTGTCAGTTCAGGGTTCGGACCTTTTCTTTAGGCAAGAAGAAACATCTTTTACATGAAACACAGAAAGAAGAAGAAAGGAGAAATTCACAACAATATTTTTAGAGCTCCAACCTTCAAAGAAGGTACTCATGGCAAAAAATCAAATCCATATAATGAAAACTCTACCTGATACAACTGTCTTATTGGTAGCCTCTCTTTTATAGGAAGATATGCCAAAATATCTCCAAATATCTAAAATAATTCCATTCCAGTCTTTGGAAGTTGTCATTTCCATTAGGCGTCTCTTGAATGATTGGTTAATAGATTAATTGGTTAATTGGTTAAACTTTTTGTTTAACATTAATAGTAAATATACCTGCCATAATTCCAGACTACATCTAAGTAAATTTAATGAAAAATAACCTACCTTGCCATATGGTCTTCATCAGAGTAATACTTTACACTGTCCAATATAAGCAAAAATTGTTTTCTGATCAACTAAATAGAAGAGATGGTCTTGTAAAATGTTCTGACAGTAGAAAAGCTGAGGATTGTACAGACCCTTGAGGCAAGAAGGTGTGAAGACCAAATGGAAAATTATCTCTCAGGCAGTCTATATGTTGTTACAGAAGGAATTTCACGTCAGTCACATCTGATGACCAAAATGAGTCAGGAAGGGACCTGAGATCTGTTAGGCTACACTTACACAGCTAAATACCTCTAGTCTATGAATTTGTTTTCAGATTTGAGGCCAAGTAGCACAGACCTCCCACATTCACATCTCCTAGCACTTGGCCCTATGTCTGCTCTTAATCCTGTGCTGTTTCCGAGTAGCAAATGATGTCATGTTTTATTAGCTGGGGTTTTTTTTATTCAAAATACAGTGTTGAAGTGTATTGCAGTGGGGCTTTTTTCATAGCACATCATTGGAAATGTGTGTTACATGCCAAGGGATAAGCTCAGAAAGAATATGAGTGCATTTGAGATTGAAAAGCTTTTGGAATAAACAAGGAAATATGGGTAAAAGTTCAATATCTGCTGCAGTCTTAAAAATGCTGCCTGTTGGGGATGGTCCTGGTCATGCTTTATCCACAAATCATGCCAAGACTATGTCTCAGAGAAAATTAGTCACCATTAGTGACTAGACAGTATGTAGAAGCATTACAACAAGGAATATAGATAGCTGACAGTTTATTTGTCTGTCTCACTGTTTTCTATTTAGCAACATAAATACAGGTTTTGTGAGGAATGTAGGACTTGGGAGGAATGCAGACACTCTGTCTGGGCATGTAGGAATGAGATGAGCCAAAGCCCAAATGGAATTGAATGTGGCTAAGTTTGTCAAAGGCAGCCAAAAGGGCTTCTAAAAGTACATTGGTGACAAAAGGAAGAGTAGGAAAAATGTGGGTATTGCTGAAGAAAAGGCCAAGGTAACGAATTTTTCTTCACTTCAATCTTTACTAGTAAAACCAGTCTTTAGGAATCCCAGGTCCAAGAAACATGAGGGAAAGCCTGGAGCAAGGAATATGAACCCATGGTAGTAGAGGATCAGGATAAGGAGTACTGAAGCAAATTGGACTCTGATGGAATCCACTCACAAGTAATGAAGGAGCTGGCATTTATCATTGCAAGGTCACCCCCAATGATCTTCAAACAAGCATGATTAGAAGTGCCTGAGGACTGGCAGAAAACAAGCATCACTCATAGCATAAAGAAGGGCAAGAAAGAGGATCCAGGAAACCACAGGCTCATAAAGAAGAATGGACAGGATGGGGAGAGGGCAAGGTGAACTGAAAACCAGCCAGGCTCAGAAGATGAGGATCAGTGGCACCAAGTCTAGTTTACACTAGTAATTGCTGTGCCCCAGGGGTGAATACTGGGTCCAGTCCTGTTTAACACCTTCATCAATGATCAGCATTCTGGGGCAGGGAGTATCCTCAGCAGGTTTGCTGATGACACAAAATCAGGAAGAGTGGCTGATATGCCAGAGGGTGCTGCTGCTGCCCAGAGTGACGTCAGCCAGATGGAGACATGGGATGACAGGAATCTCATGAAGTTCAAAAAGGGCCACAAATGTGATTAAGGGACAGAAACATCTCTTCTATAGGAGAAAGCTGAGAGAGTCAGGACTGTTTGGCCTGGAGGAGACTCAAGGGGTACCTCATCCATTTGTCTGAAGGGATGGTACAAAGGACAGGGCCAGGCGCTTTCCATTGGTGCCCATGGCAGGACCAGAGGCAGCGGGCACACACTGATGCACAAAAGGCTCTCTCTGAATATAGGAAACACTTTTTTACTTGGGACAGTGACTAAGCATGGGCACAGGTCACTCAGATTATTTAAATATCCCTCCTTGGGGATATTTAAAAACTCTGATTTAATCCTGGGCAACTGTGTCTAGGTGCCCCTGCCTGAGCAGGTGTGTTGGACCAGGTGATGTCCAGAGTCCTCCTCCTCAATTTCAACCATGCTGAGCCTTTGACTCACAGATCATCAGATCCCCCATTTGTAGTCTGAGACAACTACCTCAGTGTCAGGCTTGAAAACAAGATAAATTTAAAAAGATCACATAATAATAGGTGAGCTCATTTATAGAAAAAAAAAACCAAAAAACACCTCGATTAATGAGTTTAGGTTTGTTTAGGCTTTTTCAGTACGCTGTTGAGTACTAAATGCAAGTAGAGCATGGGGTAGTAGCTCAACATTGACGTAAAAATTGTCAATTATAGCAATAAGTTCTGTATCTGAAATAAAACTGCAGGGCCTGTTAGCTCTCTCTGCCTGAAAAGAGGCAGATCTTCAAACACAGATGGTTTAGAAAACTATTTAGATAGGCCACAGGATGTCTCAGTGTTTTGATCCACTGCCCAGTACAAGGTAGTCCCCACACAAGCTGAGGTCAGCTTCACAGTACTAGTGTAACATGTTATAAATAATGTGTACAGAGGTTTTGTCTATTACTACATATGTGTATGACATTTTAAAGAGTATCTTTATTTATAGGGACCTAACCTGACTCATTTCACTAGGTTTTAATGAAATCATATTACTGTCCTCCAGTCACAGCTGAGTTCTGTTGCATTATGTACGACTGCCTGGAGAGTTGGCTGACTGCTGGGAAGAAAGTATGTTATATATTTCCCTGAAGTGTCACAATAATGAACACTAGATATTCTTTTGTGACTTCATTGCTCTTTCAACCTCTCATTAAACATAATTTAGGAGTAAAACTTCTTTTTATAGGCAGTCATTCTCTCCAATTAAGTCACTCTACCCTCCTCCTCCAGATTTTCAGAGGCTGCCATTTATTTTCTCCTAAAAATGTAATGTTTTGGGAGACTGTCATCCTAGTTAAATCCTAAAGAATTTCCTTGCTTTGAAGAAATGAGGCACCAAGGAATCAGCAATGCGAGGCTTTTGGTCAATTTATTTATTTGTTTTGTTTGGTATGCTGATAACTGGTAGTTTGCTATTTGCAAATGTAGTGATAAAACCAGCAGTGCCTTTCACCTACAAAGACTAGACTTTTGGCTACATATTAATACTGTCTTTTAATAAAATACAAATTCTTATAAGATCTAGAAACCACAATAGCTACATTTAGGAATGGTTAATACTGAGTCTTAACAGTAACTGAATTGAAACTGAAGTTTTTGTTAATATTTATGTGACATTTGATTTGTCAGTTGACACCAAGAACAGAAAGTGATCTCCTGATTTATAATAGTGCACTCCTGACCTAAAGAACTGAACAGTGAAAGTCAGAGCTCTAACAGATCTGCATCTGGAACGAAACAGTTGAACTCACTGGTGTTTGAGGGTAAGGTATTGAAACTTGCCATTAAAGTTCAGTTGAAATGTGGATATTTTTCATTGCATATCAGAAATCTTTTCTTCGTGAGCATCACAGAGCTATTATAATTTCCGCAAGCCAAAAATTTAGACTAAGCCCCACAGCAAATATTTGATTTTTTTTTAAAGAGGAATGGCAGTATGGCTTTACTCTGGAGAAAATAATTTGGTAACTTGCATTAAACAAGAATGCTTTTTAAAAAAAAATTTAGAATCAGTCTTGCTGTGATGTGGGATAGCCAACGGTGTGGACTTCAGTCTTAGTGTTGGTCCACACTAACGAGCTGTAAAGAGAGAGGCACATTAAATCATAGCTTGAGCATGTGGATGTTACAGGTGACCTGGACACTACAGTGAATAGAGAAACAAGTTTGCTGTGTGTTACAGAGAGATCAAACAGCTACCTCCCTCTGAGACTGGCCAGGAATTCAATGTTTTCCCATGAAAAAGTACTGAATTGTTAAAAGAATGACATATGCTGTAGGAATGCATCCATTTCATTGTCTGCTTCTTGGAAAGGAGAGAAACTCTGTCTTGTGACAGCTTATAGACCTTCTCTGCAATTGCCCCAGCTCCTGAAGCAGCTGGGCTGCCTGACATTCAGGAATCATAAGCCACCTCCTTGGAAAACTGGATGCCACAGAAATCCCAGCTCCCCAACACAGCTGGGCTTTCACAGTTCGTAGGCCTTAATATACCTCACCACACTGCTCCAGGAACGAATTCCTCTGGGTTTCAAGAGTTTCTAAATCACAGCCCTCATATATTTTATTTTTCATATTTTAAAATGTATCTTGAAAAGTCTAAATAGAAGCTCTGTACAACATTTTAAATGTTGCATTTTAATTTTTACCTTGAAGTGTCTCATCTGTAGTAATAAATTTTGACATCTTGAATCAATGTCTAAAACTGTTCCATTTTATTATCAAATAAGAAAAGAAATACTTAGAACAAGAAAGTAAGGTGGTCATTCACTGCAGGTTACAGTAGCAGCTGTTTCATTACTGCAGCAAAATGCAGCCAAGCTGCCATAATAAAAACAGATGTCTGTATAAAGTGTGATGAGGACTCATCTAATTTTCTAGTTCAAAATTTTTAAGCTTTCTATGAAACCTTTAAAAAAAAGGCAATCTGAAGCGAAAAATAGCATAAAATTTATGTCAGAGCAATTTTCCTTACAGTAGGAATCAAAAAAGTTGAAAAAAATGAGAGTAATAAAGTAAACAAATTTAAGATGAAGTCTAATATAAAATCACAAATTGAGTATGTAAGAATAATAAAATAAGAATGAAACCACTTTTTTAGATATGAAGTTATTTCTAAATTATAAAAAATTGCATTTTTATAGGGATTCCAAATACAATTTACGATTTTTGAAAAATAAATATCTTAGTTAGTCTGAAATTTAATTCATAATGAAATCTTTTTATCACAGAGACCGTTACAATTTTTAGATTTCCTTTCAAATTCAAATAGAAGCACATGTCAAACCCCCTAGCAATGGATTTTCCTGCCGTAGCCCATTTCTGTTTGCAAGCACCAAAAGAATTTTTTAACTGCACTGTGAGAAGGTATTTTCTTTGGCAAGAAAACCAAGGAGACAGTCTTTGCAGATATCAATTAAGATGCCTTCTATTTCAGTCTACAGTGTATTTCAAACATATGTCTGCTATTGAGATGCCAGATCAATATGTATTATTCCTTCAGGATTTATTGTTACTATTTGCAAAGTACCTTTAGAAAGAGGCACATAAGAAGCAGAATAAGAGTGAAATGAACGAATCTGAAATACTGAATGTAATCGTGAATCATTGAGAATTAACTGTAAAATAGTAATGATCTTTTATAAACTGAAGGCCTTTGCAGGAACATAATGCATGTTAATTAAAAACTTCTCATGTATTTAATTATGAAGATTTTTTTTCCATATGAGCATTAAGCATCTGTCATAAAATTTCTGTGCAGATGTACAGGTACAACTGTAGCTAGAAAGTGTAATCTGCAAAGGTCTGACACCCCATCTGTCTCCAGAAATGTTTCCTAACTACCCTGATTGGAAAAGTAGAAATCCCATTCTTCAGCATATGTTAAAATTTAATTTTGTTTCCTTAAAATCCAGATACCTGGAGATGCAGCTATGGGTTAGAAGCACATAATGGTGTTTTTGTCCAAGACTTTTATGATCAGACTGATTTCTTGGGTTATTCAACTTGCTTGTTAAAAAATAGAAATTAAATAGAAAGAAAATTCTGATTAGTGCTTTATTTTAAGAATAAAAAAAATCTTATATTTCATTTTATACTGTACATTTTTAAAAGAAAATCCTTGCATTATTGGGAAATTGCATTCATAGGAATTTGGGGTTTGTTAGTATTTAGATAACTATTCTTATACTTGTTATAAAATATATAATATTATTGTGAAAACTTCAATAGAAATAATTATGAAAGTGACCTTTAAAAAAAGTGAATTAGTCTTTCATTTGAAACAATTAACCAAGACTTGATTTTTACACATATTTGGAAAAATACTGTGCCTCTTTTCTGCCTGCAGATCTCATGAGCTAAAGTTAGAATACAGAAAACATTCTGAGTAGCCTGCTCTATTTTTTTAACTATAACTGTAATGCTGGGGTGTATAATTTACCTTAGGGTGTGCGACTTTTTGGGAAAGGTATTGTCAGAGATGACTGCATGCTCAGCTGTAGTAGAAACACTGAACTCTGCTAGTTTTAGGCCTTTTTAAGTTTTTAAGTGGCAAGTAGAATAATGGTCATGACTTTGAAAGTAAGGCTGTTGAGTTGCACCACCTGCCAACACCTTTTCTGCCTTTAGGCCAATAAAGCTGGAGTGCTGTTAAGTTCCTCTTTTCTTCCTTGTGCTCATAAAGATACACATTTGTCATTTATTTACCACATCAAAGTCCTGAGAAGAATCATTTAAACCTGGTTTCCTGGTTTGAATGAAGCCTTCCACGCCTCTGGTGCGACAAACCCTGCTGCAAATGGTGCCAAATCTGAGTGCAGCAGTCTAGATACAATATCCTGTTTTCCAGAGCCCCTGACAAAGTCTGGGAAAGAGTGATGACTCCTTTACAGGCTAGTGACATTCTCTTTCCCCTGAAGCATTTATTTCCTCCTCAGAAGACATTTTTTCATGCTCTAAAGCATGCCTTGCCATAATTTCCTGGAAGCCAGCCACATCCAACAGGTTAAACCTTTAAAGATTGTCCCATCTGCAGGATTGTTTAAAGAACAGGAATAACTCAAGTATGATGTGGGTCCGAATTCAGAGTTTAAAAGACTAAGGATATGTAAAAATAGTGCTTAAGAGCAGTGGAGAAATGTTTCTGTGCCTCCTTAATCTCTAGATACACCATGGTATAGAAGCTGATTCCATAGATACCATATCCTGGTGATTTGTACGTGCCACAATTGAACAGATATTTCAGGTCTTCATGGGAAGAAAATACAGATTTGAGGAATACTTTGTAAAAGGCAATAAAACTACAGCTATTGGACCACAGCAAACCCTGATCCAGAGGGAGAGGGATCAGTGTAGCCCACCTCACAAATCAGGGAGTGCAGAATTATTAAAATATCCTTGTGGCTTCTTTTAGTGTGTTTGTAGACGCTTTTCATGCCAGGTCTAGGTTATTATTTACAGCAACACAGGGGATCCACCGCCATGATAGAACAGGGTTGTGTGGACGTGGGATCCAGTACTCTGTCATCTTTCATGCCTGCACCTTATTTTCTTTCTAGGCAAAAAGCATCACTTCTTGTTGACCATTGCTATCAGTGCTCCCCTTTTTCCTCCTGCACTTACTGCCCTTCAGGCCTTGTCCCTTCATTTCAGTTCAACACTGATTTTGTAAAGCAGTTTTCTTGGAAGGTTTTCAGTCTGCCATAATTTCCAAATCACAAAAATATGGTGATACAAATCTTTCCATCACCAGTGTGGGTTAAAAGTATTCTACTGTTCCTGTAAAAGAGGAAGACAGAGAAGCAAGCTCCCAATTTTGGTGCAGGAGTTACGTAGCCCCTGCTCATTCCCTCAAAAAATTTGACCACTTCAGTATTAATTTTATCTAAACATCAATCTAATTAGAAAATCATACACTCCTGAGATCTCTCAAGGCTTATTTTTCATTAGCTGTTGCTCATAACTTGATTGGATGGAAATAAATGAGCCAGATTTTCACTAAACCATCTCTTGGATAATAATGATGGGATGCCATGACACATAGTGTTTTGGTAAATTTATTTCCAAAATTTAGAGCTATGTAATGAGAAAGAAACCATTGACATAAAAAATATCTTCTTTTAAGGAGGTCCTGGGAAACACTCTGGACACAGACAGATTCACAGATGGAGTGTCACAGTCTAACATATATTTATTTCAGTAAGACAGTTAACTTTTGGGAATAAAATGCAACAACCATTTGAAATAGCATTTGCTAAATTCCAGTAATCTTATTGCTTTCTATCTGAAAACAGGTTAATCACATCCATACATTTCACCCAACCATTACCTATCTCTGTTACAGGAGAGAAGCAGTAATCACTGCTAATTGCAGGTTTAACTTCTGCCATATATCTTCCTCATTTAATGTCAGACTCCAAGTCCCCTTCATTCATACAATTGTATATGTACAAACACAAGCTGCAAATAAGTAATACTCATCTCACAAAAACAAACAGAACCCATATTTTTTTTCTTGCTCAAATACTGCAAACACACACAGTAACATTAAAACACATACATCATTACATTTTATTAGATAAGAAGCACCTCAGCATTTAGCACTTGAATCATCTCCAGCCTTAAATGTTTCAAAATAAAAAAAAATTCTTTATGCATTTCATGTGTTTGTCAGATAACTCAGAAAATGTGTAAAGAGAAAAATAGAATCCTTTAAAAGTTGTGTAATAATGTATAATCCATTTATGTTTGTAAAGCAAAATAAAATCAATCAGCCTCATATTTCAGAGGACACTTCCCCATATATTTTCATATGGTCTTTAATAGCAACTCAAACCTATTTCTTATCCTACTGAGTACTGCTGAGGCAGCTGCAGAAAGACAGTGAAAGGCTGTTTGTAGAAAAAGTAGATTATTTTTCTTTCTCTGGGTAAGTTAACATTTTAATTCTTTTACTCCTCCAAGTTATTTTTGGCTGAGCTAATAGAACCAACCATTGTGACAAAGTCTGGTCCCACAGCCCTCTATTGTTGTAAATGATAGCTCCAGCTTTCATTTTCTGTGCAAGGAGGACTTAAACAAAAATTCCCCCAGAAAGCCTCATCCCCACTCAGCTCTGCCCATTGTTGTCCAGATGTTGAATTTTCTACGCACCTCAAAGCCATTCTTTGCATCTTTAATAACTAGAAAATTTTAATCACCATAAAATAATGAATGCAGAGTACTGATTTCTCATCATCCACTGATTAATCACATGCATATGTCTCTCCAGCTCATAGCTGCACTTCTGGGGTCTAGGGAGAAACATACCTCTAAGCTCATTGAAAATGAGAAAAAAGTCATTGGAGGGGACATACCATAATCACAGTAAATCAAAATAGATTATATGCAGTTTGCTACCAGAACATTAGTCATCAGAAGTAAATTGCTGTATTTTGGGTGACAGACGAGTCTGTAATTTTTTGGACTAATAATTGTGAAGATCACAGCAACATTCCTTGTGTCTGACAAAACCTGCTCAGGCCAGCCCCCCGCAGATGCTCAGGGAGAGGCACACAGCCATGTCCACCTCCATCAGCTTCAGCACTAACGAGGCTGCAAAGTGCTTCTCTGGGAGAACATTTGTGACTTCATGTGTGGAGACTCGTGTGTGCTGATGAACTGGAAATGTTTAAATCAGGGTTTCTAAAACAGGCAGATTGGTGTGCTCCTTCCAGACAAGCATAGTTAGTAGTGATGGATATCTTTAATGCTGCCAAGATCCAGCTGGGACAGGTTCTGAAAAGTGCAGAGGGAAGACAGATTATGTTTTCTTCTACTGAAATTGTGTCTCTCACCTACAATGCCACAAATCCCAGACCTCTGGCATTTCAAACTGTAACTGATTTTAAGGTGGACTATGCTTTGAAAGGTTTAAGAGAACTAAAGAGCACTACAGAGTTCCTGTTCTTAACTTAGTACCCCACTAGTGCTGAGGACCAGAGACATAAACAAAACATTACAGAATTTACATAAAATCTTGAAGGTGTAAATTTAGTTTTCCTAATTCTCTGTAAAGGATATTTTATATCAAGAGGTTTTTATTTGAGTAAAATAAATATATTGCTGCATTTATTTAATATATTGCTGGCTAAATTTGTGTGCAAAATAAAAGAAGTTTGCTCTGAGCAAGTGGAACCTGTAGTTGACAAGAGTACTACTGCCATAAGGAATCACTAGATCACACATTTAAAAAAAGAAGTAATCTCTGAGGTATGTTTTGACCTTTCCTCTTACTATGTAAAGGTGTTTTTACATTTTAACTTTAAAAATTATTGAGTCTCTTTTTTTTTTCTTTTTTTCTTCTTTTCCCCTTTAGGACTAAGTCAGTTCTGTGCTGCACACAACAGGAATGGAGTGTATCACTACCCCTGATGTGACAGGAGTGATAGACCACAACATGCAATTGCAATACCAACAAGAGTAAAAGCAGGAGGGGAAAACAGCAAAATAGGAGAAGCCCACAGTAAGAAAATATATATTTTTAGGTGTCTGTAATATTATAAGAACTCTCTTGGAATAGAGAGATGTGAAATGTAGGTAAAATAATTACTTTATTCTTTCTTCAGCACTCAACCCAATGCCTTTGTTTAAGTGATTTCCATAACCTCAGCTTTAGCAGTATAATTATTCAACTAAAAGATTAGCAGGAGCAAAAATGATAATACTAAAATGATAAAATTTTCCTTTAACCAGTAGAATACCTGTATAAACCAGTGAATTATCTAATTTTTGGAGGAGATAATTTAGGAAGTATTTCATTTACATCAAAGTGGATCCCAAAGGCTCAAAATCTTAGCACCGAAGTGCAGAGACCTAAGTGAAAGAAGCAAAGATGCTTTGCTGTTAAACACTCATCGTGTCATGAACCATACATAAATCTTACTCTCCCTAGAAAAAGATTTGCACATCAATTACTACTTGAAGTAAGTAAAATAATTTCATAGTGGTGTCAATACACCCCAATGCAAACAATGTGTACATTTATTGGATGTATATTCTGTGTTACACTTCTGCAAAGTGTTTAAGCTAAAATACTGTGAATACTGTAGTGTGGCAGAACAACTGCCAACAAAGCCAACAATTCATTAGTCTTTGCCACCACTGTGTGAAAATCTTAGGTTTTGGAATATAGAAATCAGCCATTTGGATTAAACTGGCTCAATCTTTTCCATAATCTGCTTTTACAAAAAGCAGGACCCGATAATTGCAGTGAACTAGATATGAACCACAGTAACATGCAAGCTCTGCCTGTCACACTGTATCTACTATCTCAGCTAAAAGAAGTACATTGCTATGCTGTAAGGCTTTCATTGATTGAAATAAATTGGTATAATTGCTTAAATACAATAATGACCTTTTGACTTTACACTTGTAATGCTCATTTTCCCTCTGAAGGGTTGCAAAGTACTTCATAAACACAATAAGAGAAAAAATGAAACTTCAGTCTAACCTGCTAATGAAAGGTGCAGGAAAAACAGGGAGGTTTGGTATCTGGCCAAACACTCCACATCAACACTCAGACAGTGCCACGAACAGAACACCAAGCCCCCAGATTTAAATTTTCAGTTTTACCATTTCACTACTTTCTGAGAAGCCTTCCTTACACATGCCTTTCACTGCATCACAGCTCTGCTGGGTATAAAGTCAATATGATTCATTCTGCTTTAAGCAGTTTGTGGTCTTGCTAATGTGATTATATTCAGGTCATTGAGCGATACCTTCACGGAAAGTGAAACTCCCATAACATACTGCAGCAATATCTTGTGGAATTGCTGTCAGATACATGTTGGAGGATAAATTTTCAACTCTTACTCATATGAGGCCACATGTTTAGCTGGGTCATACTGGTGGTTTGGATCAAATGGCAGTCTGTTACACATATACACACACACACAGAGTTTCTTCCAATGCAAATAAGTTATCAAGTATGCTTTGCTCCACAGAATTAAAAAAAAATCCTGGGTGAAGAAATATGTCACAATAGGGATTCCCTGTGGAGAATCAGACATCAGTGAGTTACCAGCCTGACAGTGCACAAGTTTTTATAAAGCCATAGCAGCAGATAATTACACAAATTGTTCTTTGCTGAAAGTTTAAAGATTTTAGCAGTGACATTCCTGTAATCATGTTTCCATAAATACTCAAGTACTTTACTGAACTCAGAGCCAAAATAAAAAGTAAAAATTTGTCCAAATGTTGAAAAATCAGTGATTTTCATTTAAGCTTTTTAAATTAAATGCAGAAGCTTTTTAATCAAAGTATGATTTTCTTGTACATTTACAAAGACTGCTGTCAGCTAGGGAGACAGCATAGTCTTTATAGAACTTTATATCCTCTCAACAGCAATCTCTTGTAAATGGTCAAAACCTTTCTGTTTACATATGTATCAGCAGGTGGTTTCTTTAAGGTTTTTTCACATGGTACAAAAACAGAAACACACACCCTGTGATGCAGAGTGTGAAACATCAAATGACACTACATTGGTCTGGAATATTGAATACCATTATACTGTCTCAGAAGTGCATATTTTGCTGCTGTTAAATAGAACAAGAAAATAATTTAATTTCTTTTTACCTCTACTACTGTTTTCATAGTTTCTCTGGGTTTGGGGATCAGTCACTGGTCTGACCAGCTATCACAAGCTGCAGAAAGCAATTTTTTATTTTGGCTGGTACAAATAATTGTTATCAAACTAGTTTATTTCTGCAGATATTCAACCCTCTCTTAGCCAAATTCTAAAGGACCAAAGGAAAGTTCATTTTTCTACACACAAAGTTACCATACTACAACTAGTTTGTTTTCATGAGGAACATAGGTCTTAAATTGTCAGATCTATTTGACTACATTTTAACTTTTTTTTAACATGTAATGTGAGAATTTGTACTCTATTTGCACAGAATCATTGTTGGGTTGGGATTTTTTTGCAAATTAATAACAAAACTTTTCCTTGTTCATCAGGTTTCTTGAGTATGCTTCTGCCTTAATGACTAAATTTAATACTTTGAAGTGAGGGGTATTTAGTTGTTAATATTCTCTCCTAATGTTTACAGATTATTTTTTATTTTGCTGCCAGTCAGGATTGAATAAGAAGAAGAAGCAATGTTTTCAATTCAGCCTGAGGTAGACCTCTAAGAATAATTACTGGCTTTTATGACATTAATATGTTCTTTTTATAAAAAAAAAAATATTAAAAAAACCCCACAACACCAAAACTAGAACACGCCTTAACCCAGTATTATAAGAAGTCAAAACTTTTCCTATGTATGTAAGCCAAGTGTTTGCTCCTGACATTAATTATTACAAATGTTAACTATCCCCAGTTCTAACATTCAGGGGAACTACACATCACAGTCAGCAACTTCATCCCAAAAGCTCTTAGTGACAAGGCTTTGGGAATGACAAGTTTGAGGGACTGTAATGGCTTCTGGCCTGGGAAATCAAGGTGCTAGGGAAGCTGTTCTGCAACTATTTCAACCTATCACTGTTTATTTCAACTGAAACAGGTACAAATTAGAAATGTTTGTTTAAATTAGCTGATTTGTCACCTCAATTCCCTTCCTCCTTATTTCCATAAAAGCTGTTCACAAACTCAGAGAAATAGTTCACATTTAAGCCCACTAAGAAACCTTGTAAAATATGCTTAGCAACAAAACTCTGTTTGGACCTGAAAGGACTCCAAATGAGAGCTCAGCTGCAGTGCAGTCTTCATCCTAATGCTATTTATCCTAGCATTACTGAACCTGTCTTATACCTCTGTAAGAAAATATTGTACTTTTCAGATATGATACCTTGTAGAGCACAAAATTCATTTTTAAATATAAGTGAAAAAACTCCAAGAAAATATAGAAGAAGTTGGAGTTGAATTAATTCTGTTTCTGGGAAAGAATTTCTACCCAGAAGCATTACTTTACATATAATTATTTGATAGGTAATGACAAATGACCCAATGATTAGAAAGTTGTCATCGCCATACATTTGCCAGCAATAGGAAACATCTGTATCCCTACATGGAAATAAGTGCCACAAAACCCGATTTCAAAACCAAATGTGCAAACCATGTAAACCTCATTGCATAAATTCTTGTTGCACTTCTGGAATAATCATACATTTATGTTTTAAAAGATAGGGAGGTAATACAACTCAAGAGCTACCATCCAAAAAAAAAATTACTGTACAATAGAGTGTGAGAACTTTAACAAGCAATGATAAGTCACTTATAGAAGGTTCTCTAAATAATATCACCCACAAGTGTACTGAAAAAAGTGGCAATAATACATGAAAGACAGGAATGTACTTTGTAATTTCAGAACAACTTTATATGTCAGACTGCCAGATAAATATTTATAACACACTCCAACTTAGCTGAACTTATATGACTTCAATCAAGGGAAACTGCTTCCAGACACGAAGGTCGTGAAGCATGTTATCAACTTTCCAGAGCCTGCCTTCAAAATCACATTGAAAGTGGAGAGCCACATGGCTGTCTAGTGTTATACAGACTTAGAAACACTGATAGGAAGTTTATGAAATCCTCCCCAGGGAAAAAAAAGAAAGAAGCAGGATTGTGCTGCTATCATATAATTTAATAAAAACAAGGGAAGGTTGTTCTTTATGTGTGATTCTTATAACCATGCCTGGGAACACCGACCTGTGACATGGGAGGCTATGTAGACTGCAGAGGCTTTGAATGTGGATGGTAAAAATCACCCTGACAAGTGAGAACAAATGCAGAGAGGGTCTGTGCAGCAGGCCTCTAGCCAGATCTGCAGTGTCAAGTTGTCTTCTTTTAAAAGAAATGTTCCTACTGCTGCACAAGAGTGGAAAGGGAAAACACACCATTTAGAAAAGGCTGGATGAAAGCAGAGATCAACCAGTTGTCGCTTACAGCCACAGTCAGAACCAGATACAAAGAACTATAATTATTTGAGATTAAAATCTTTCAAATGTTAATGAAGAAAAAGTGAAGAATGAACAGGTTTTGTAAGAAATGTTGCGTTCATTTTGGCATAATAATTATTCTCTTATTAATAGATTAAGTTAACACATTTTATGAAATTGTCATGCAAAGGATCTTTTACCTTGCTAAAAAGAAGACAGAAGAAGAAAACTATTCCAGGCATCACAGAGCCTTGCAATTTAGGCATTAGGCCATGTACAATAAATTCTTCAAATTGCTGTTAAAAGTAGTGTTTTGGTGTTAATTACTATTTTGGAGAATCACTGGAAATGTTGAGAATTCAAAAAATTCCAAATTGGAAATCATTCCTCTAATTAAAATGTCTGGTTTATTTTTACTTGCTTTCTGTTCCCTGAGCCTTAGGCATAACAAAAATACTGGTGATAAAAACTAGAAATTACTTCTGCTTCGTTTGTTTGGACTTCAGGGTTTTTGTTAAAGAAAAGCTAAAATAGAACATGCAGTACTGATTTTCTAACCTTTCTTCATCATGAGTTTATGCTCATCTGGAAAAAGCAGAAAGGAAACAAGTAGCCTTTTAATTATATTCCTTGTGACATTAGTGGATTTATTACTTCTTTCACACCCAGTATTAGCTATTACTAATCCTACTTTGAGCTACAGGTTACTGTTGGTTACTTCTGTTACTACTGGATAGCAATGTTTCTACTGTAATAAAGACTATAAAACACAGTAAAAAAAATGTAACAATATGCACAGGAAACAAAAATTATCATGGACACCACTGGATGTATAAATACATACACAAAGCAGTGAGTTTAGGAGTATTACTACCAAATGATCTGAAATTTGCTCATTGTGTCCTATAACGACAATATGATCTATTACTACCAACACAGTGAATATGTCAGTTCTCAGCACCTGAGCTGATGTACAAGTGATGGAAGAGGCCAGAAAAGGTGGAACTATAGAGTATTCCCTCACTTACTACTCTCTGTCATGAAATGCTTTAAAGTAAACGTGGAGAGCAGTGTATGTTGTTCAGAGCAGCCTCATGAAACCTTTGCCAGTGCCCAGCCTTTTGTTCTGGGAAACAGAAGTTGACTGTAATTTAAATCCCCAGCAGAGACTCATATGGAGTTCTGGAATACTGGTGGTGATGCATAGCAAAAGAAGTAGGTAGAATCACATCCTTGACCTAATGTAAGAATGGGCAAATTGTACTAATTCGCCCACCCATCTAAGTTCTTTTTTGACATTTCTGGTTGGCTCTTAAATAACTTAAATTGGTTGATTTAACTTACAAGATTCCAAACAGGACTGTAGTACTGTACAGAAGTACTTTTAACTCACAGCACAAAGTAAAGGTGCTTTCCTTTTTCCAAAACCAGTCATGGGAATGCAAAACAAACTCATGTGTAGCCCTAATCTCCCATAAAACAATTCAGTGGTTTTCTCTACTACTTAAGTAGAAGCCCATCACCAAAGCTAAATACATTTGCAATATCATTAACCAGTCATATAAGCAGTTCAGTTTGAGTTTGCTGTGGTCGCATGTATTACTCTGGTGTTATGTACAACAGCCACACAGATTTGGCTATTTTTTTTACATTTAAACTTCTTTGTCCCACAATCTGTTTTATTTTAGCACAAACTGTCAGAAGAACAAGACACTCTGAAACCCCATTGCTGTCTCTTGTGGGTGAGATAATCGATGTTACAGGCCTGTTGCTCTTATCTTTGGGGAGTGTTTAACAGCATGATGGGAGTTCCATTTTGATTTGTGACTGTTTCATCTGGGTGGCCCAAACAGCCCATGAAAGGTGTGAACAGACAGCTGCTGCAATTATAAAGCAAATAGTTTGTTCTGAGTCTTAGGTTTTAATTTTTGAGGCAAGTAGAATCTTGGGATTATAGAAAGTCAGATCTTGGGATCAAACTGGTGCCTGCACATCACACATCTGATACTATTTGTTTAAAGGGGGATTCAGTCATCCAAAACCTAGTCTGTCCGGAATACTTCATCCAAGGAATAATACCAAAAAGGATGCACTGGAAGATGCACTTCCTGTTGTAGTATAAACAACACAGCTTTTGTAGAATCATGGGGATATTCTGATGATAATTCACAAATAAAAACAAACAACAAAAAAAGACATTTTCAGTTGTTTGGTCTCTCTCAAATCTCTTTTAAAAAGATTTTCCTTTCAAGTATGGCATCTGCCACTCTTGCTTGCTATGTGATGTGAACAATGAAAAGAATAAAATAGCAGCTCACACAAGAGCCTTAGGTTTCTGAAATATTTCAGGCACAGTGTTATATTTAAATGTGTTCAGATATATTGAAGAAATGGGCAAGAAAGCTACTGTTAAAAAGCTTCTCTAGACCTGGGAAAGTATAATCTCTACTGGTAATTCCAAAAAATATATGCAACCTTGACATCATGTATTGTTTTCTATTGAAAAGAGAAACACATTAACAGATTGTCCCTGGTTTTGGTTGTTAGGGCCATTGTTCAATTAAGTGGATTTCAGCTGAAGGTTTAAGTCACAAGATAGTTAGGAAAGTTGATGACCTACAGGAATATGTAGAGTATGCACGGTGCTGAAAGGCAAGAGAGTGAAGTTTGACTCTATTAAGATGGATGTGGAGTGATTGATAACATGTGTGAGAATGTAGATAGGACTGCTGAACACGGAAGCAGAGGAGACAGGGAGTGTATTTTTACTCATTTCTAAAAATTCTGTTCTAAAGGCAGGAGAGACATGTGCAGGTTATTTGTACTCTCCTCTAGTTTGCTGTGGCAAATATGATTTTTTAAAAATCTATGTTACCACAACTAAACCTAGAACACCTCAAAGACTGCAACAGGAAGAAATGTTGGCTGAATCCACCACGAGGTCTTCTTAATTTTTAAGTGAATCTTGTTCCTCTTGCACAGAACCACCAAAAAAAAAAAAAAAAGCTGTCATCATCCATTACAGATACGTTGAAACATAAAAGCTCATGAATGATCTTATGTCTTTTTACAGAACTGTCTTTTCATTTTCTCTGCAGAAGATCTACCTTGCGAACTGAGAAAATAAGCTGAGAGGACTGACATAAGCACACAAATAAAGAGACTCTCTGCCTTCTAAAGCAAATTCTTAGAAATAATTCTGCACCTACTCCTTAAGTGTGAGTTAAGGCATTTTAAAATGTTGTGTCTTAGTCTTCCACTCATTAATGAGGCATTCTATGTATGTTTATCTTAAAAACAGTGGATTTCATTTATTGCAATCAGTAGACTCTCAATCACTAAACAATGACAATCCATTTAACTCTTCTTTTAGCCTCAAGTAATTATTAAAGACTAATAGACAAAACATAACCTGCACAATTCAAATCAGTCAAACATTCTCAAACTTCTAGTTGTTATAAGAATCCATTTTTGAACCTAATATTTCAATGTGCTCCTAAAAACTTTCGTGTGAGTTGCTTTCTCTGTTCTTAAGAATCATAAAATAGTTTGGGTTGGAAGGGACCTTAAAGATCACTTAGCTACAAATCCCCTGTCATGGGCAGTGACATCTTGCATTAGACCAGGTTCTCCAAGCTCCATCCAATCTGTCTTTGAACACTTCCAGGGATGGGGCATCCACAACTTCTCTGAGCAGCCTATCCCTGTACCTCACCGTGGTCACAGTAAAGAATTTCTCCTATTATCCAAACTAAATCTACCCCCTTTCAGTTTATAGTCAGTGCCCCTTTGTCCAATCACTGTTCTTCAGTATCATTATTTTGTCAGTAAAACATCTTCCCCTTTGAGCTTTTCCAAAATTCTCCATTTTATCTTGAAGTAGCAGCCTGGTATCCAGCATGGCCTTAAACAGTTGTGACTCTAATGTATTTCAGCACACAGAAATGTACCCCATTCCTTTTCCCTCTGTGCTGTGAAAGCAGGCCCACAAGCTGCCTGCACTTACTATAAGAGGTAAAAAAGATGCAGGAAGATCCCTCTGCATCTTATGGAGAGCTCCAGAGTGGATCTTGATATTCAAAAGGCAAGAGAAGGCACTGATCTAAAGACAATCTTCCCTCCTTAAATACCGTAATCTTCCACTCTTGTCTCTAAACAAATTTACTATTTTTTACTACTGTTAACATTTTCCTCCAAGTCATAAACTCATCAATAAAATAAATAGATTAATAAATAGATTTCAGCAACTTTTTCATTTCACACCATGAGAAAGCTTTCTGGAAAATGTTCTAGAACTATTTGCTCCTACCTTTTTCAGATTATTTGCCAAGAAATTTTCAGCATTTCACACAGTATTTTCTGTTTTATATCTACCGCTTCACTGAGAATGTACTTTATTCTGCTTTCCACTTATTAGAAGCTTTTCTCTGAAAGTTGATGAAATTATCTGTTTAAAGTTGAACAAATGCAAAGAAGGACAGAAGAAGCCATGAGCTTAGCTGTGAGCTGTCTTTATGTGTCAAAATTCGGACACAGTATGCAACTAATTTGACATTGAATAACCTGAGTTTTGGAGTCACTTTGAATGTAAGCATCCAGACATTTTCTGTATTATCTTTGAGGAGTGTAGATGTAATTTTAGCAGTAAGGAGCTCCAGATTCTTCCACTTGATTTATTGTCAGACTAAACTTCTTTGGGTTTTTTTTTCATTGGAGGTTTAAAGTACTTATCTATCATGGCCCCTGCTTTGCGGTGGATGTTTTTGGTAATGCAGGAGAGGGTGGCTTGTTATGCTCACACTTGGCACTTCACTGCTGCTGCTCTTCATCTGCCTCTGCTCACTGCAGAGCCTGCACGAGCTCTTCCTTTTCCAGCTGCCTCCAGCCAATGGAAGCAAGTACTACACACTTCATGCCAGGGCCCAGCAGAATGTGCATTATTCCATGGTTGTTTCTAGCCCACTGTGAATGCATTCACCATCTCTGAGATGTTTATTATTTGCACTGTTTACCTCTTCCCCTTAATATCATCATTTAACGATGAAGCTATGCCATGTTTACATGTGCAAAATATCACCTTCTTACACTTGAACAGGCCTTTAATTTGTTGTCTTCATCTTAACACATGCGAGCAGATTTATGAAAGCACGTCTTGTTTGGTCCTCATGAACGCTCTCCCAGCTGAACATTCTTTTTTGCTTTTTCATGTTTGGCTTAAGTCACATCATATTATGTTAAAAACTTTTGGCTCCATTTCGTAACATTGAAGCAGAAAAGCTCATAATAAGTTGATTTATGATCTGTACAAAGATCTTACAGAACTTACGAGCCCTGTTCCTCATTACAGTGTGCATCTATATGAGAATATAGGCATGGATACGCATATGTGTGAGTGTGTAAACTCATATTTACATATGTACATATGTGTACATTTTGTTACTGCAATGTGTCAAGTGTTCATGATCTGAATGCTTCCAGCTATGGCAGATCATTAGCCAAAATCATTGATAGCAAATATATCACTAGCACAATCAATAGAAGAACACATCACAGAAATTGCCTCTCACTTCTGCTAATATAGAGATGTTCCTTAGTAAAGCTTGTGTGCAGGACTACCATTCTGAGAGAGAGCAGGAGAGAGAAAGTGGGGAGGGGAGAAGAAAGTTAAACTGAGCGGTATTTAATCCAAGCAAGTTTCTACACATCTTTACCGATTCTAACTCAAAGATTTCACTAATCTTTTTAGAGGATAAAACAGTTGGCACATTTTTGTCAGGGTGAAATAAACACTGTTATTTTAAGCAAAGTATATATACATGTTTTTAAAACCTCTTGGCATGTTGAAGAGTAAGACACCAGGGAAATAGAAGTGTCTGTTTTTTGTAAAATTCCACTGGTTCCTACAAAGATCCCCTCTGACCACAAAGGTTTACAAGGGAAAAGAAAGTATAATGAATTCTCTCATAATTGCTTATGTCTCATAGACCGGAATTTTTTTTCAATATGCCCTGATTGTTACTATAAGGTACACTTCTTTATTTTTGTGTCTAGCAACAGGACTTACTTCACAAAAAAATCCCAGAAACTTGGCTAAAAATAAGTAGGAATCATTAGTACTCAGATGTTTTACTTTTCCCCTTATGAAGTGACCAAGTTGATTAGTTGAGTCACCTTAATGTTGCTTAATGTTTGTCTGAAATTTTTGCTGCACTGTGGTTAAAAAACATTGAAAAACTGGATGATAACTATGGTTCTTACATTGTTTTTCTGATGTACATTTCTTCATACCTTTTACTTAAGCTATTTCAGTCTTTGTCCTTGCATTTCCACATCTTTTTCATCTTCAATTTTACTACTCTCCAAAATCTTTTAGCAGGTGACTGACTCTATGCTCAGTTTTATGTGTGAGAATGCAAAAAGTTCAAAGTGTTTTGGTACCTGCTCATTTCTGAGAACAAGCAGAGAATGGTCAGCTGACTGCCCCAAAATACATTTTAAATTATATGAATGAGACAAACTTGATATACTTCAACAGTTACCACAAATATACCTTAGTGATGGCTTTGGTCTCCAAATCTAAATATTGTTTATACTGTAATTTTCAGAACAAAATATAGAAAGATAAAACATTCTTGGGTTAGTCAAAACACCTTGAGGCTCTAAGATTTTGAGCCCAAATTTCAGAATGGACTGTTCATTTAGAAGTGCCATTGTGATTTGGACTTAATCAGCATCTAGTTGTTTATCAAATCTTTTCCCTTTCTGAATTAGGCTTTTCCATATGCTTATTTTTAGCAGACATAGGTCTATAAGCCCTGGAGCTGTAGGTGACTGCAGTGCCAAACCTGTTAGCAGATCTTCTGTATTTGTTGCAACTCTAAGGAAGTATCAGCAATCTGAAATGTAGAACCTGATAATGTGGACCAGGCAGAGCTTACTTTCATTGCCAAAGCCGGGGCTAAATTTACAACCCTGGCAGTCAGCTAACCAGGGGTCCAGTGCTCCCCTATCCCCTAAGAAAGTTTTTTGTGGCCATTGAAGTGGGAAACAGTGAGTGTGCAAATTTAGTCTACCATCTTTCATATAGATACACACACAACCTATTTATGCATCTGTCAGAGCACAATCACCCGTGACAAATGGATGAGTGCATGTCCACTAGGTAAGTTGAAAACATGTAAACCCAGAAAAAATATTTTAAAATGTTGTTATACTTTAAATATTACTTATCCCATTGCTCTGGATCTTCACATTCCTTTCACAGATAATGAGTAGGTTTTTTTCTTAAAGCTTAGTGAGTATTTGTGTCAAGGAACTATGACCTGGCCTGATGATGAGGACAACTGTACAAACCAATCTAAAACACCAGCAAAATTGGGTCTGTCAGAGATAAGTCTGCTGAGTATTAAATTTGAATGAGACTATACTCTGGCAAGATAAATGCTCTAATAACAGCCTTGGCACAGCCACATACTCCCATCTTAATTTAACTTGTCAGGCTCATCATGAACTGAACTGTGTGCATTTTATGTCAAGATAGTGTATAGCATATAGAAAACAAGACCAATTCCACACAAGAAGATAAAAAAAAAATGGAGTAAAGCACCAGCTCAGTCTCAGCATCATTTGGATTGATCTGCAGCCTACACATTTTGCCACCCACTGCTTGCAATGACAGGCAATAAAAAAATCCAACTTATGATGACAGAAAAAAGCAGGTAGGATTTTCCTCAAACAATCACATTCACTTAGGGTTAATGCTAAAGCAACAAAAAGGGAGAATGAAATACTATTAAAATGTGGATTTTCTGTAAAATTCTTTGTGACTTCTGTGAGCTATGTCTCCACAGAGATTACTTTAGTGGGTATATGCCATTAGGTTTTATTCACTACTCTTTTTCTGAAAGTAAAGTCACAATACTAACTTCTAGGAGCTTTTAAACCACAAAAAGCAGTACTTATGTGCCATAACATTGACATTCATTTAATACACATGGTAGTGTGACATCTACAATCTGTCATTGTAGTCCACAGAGAAAAATAAGCACATCTAGTACATTTCATCTTGAGATAGGTGTGTCCAAAACACATTTCCCTGTCAGCCTACTCTTTAAGGTTTTCATTCCTCCAATGCCTCTGAGAAGAACAGAAGTGCATTCACCAGTAGAGCACAAATGTGCTGGAGGCACTGTTCACCAAGGTATTTAGACAACTGCTCTTAATTAGGTACCTAATTTCTTGTGAAATTTGCAGACAGACTGTGTTTGCCTAAGGTTAAGCTGTAAACCATAATCTCCTTGTAATACCTGGCTTCGGCAGTTTGCATGTGGTCACAGAGGAAATTTTTGACAGAGCAGGGAAGTGACTTTTGCAAATTTATATCAACACTAAAGCTACCAGGTCATCTGTCCTTTACATTATCTCTGAGCTTTGTCTAGCTAGTGCTCCTTCCTTAATGTTTATTTGGCTAGTCCTTATGTCTCCATGTCTCAGTGGACCCACAGCTTATGAGAAAATGCCTTATATATTATCTTTAACAAAATCACTCTTACCACAAACAAGTTATTTGAAAAGCAGCATGGATATCCCCAAAGAGGATTAGCAGACTCTCCTTCCAGCAGGCTGACAGGTTCTCCTTTGTTTCCTAGTCTTTTCTTCCCTGGCACCATAATCCTCTTTTCTGAATTCAGACAATCTGTAAGTATCAACACTCATCAGCATGATGGGATGTCAACTCCACAGCTAAAAACCCTGAGACAAGAGTCATTCAAGTAAATTTCAAAGTGGCAAAATTCACAAATTGGGAAAAAAAAGAAGAAGGAAAAAAGTTGATTCAATTTTTACAGAGATACAACTGTTAAATACATTGATTGTTCCCAAACATCACACTCCTATATTATTGCCAGCCTGTTATATGCTCTGAGGAAAGAACAGGGAATTGAGGACTAATCTCAGCCCTCAGCTCTCACCCTGTTCCAAGACTGATATAAATGGTCCATCAGATGAGACAGCTTTGGTTTAGAAGCTGAATAGATCTGATAGTTTAACAAACAAATATGTTCCTGAAACAGCCTGTCTGTGTATGATTTGGCATGACAGATAAAACTTCCTGCATTTACCCATTCTCACCAGTAACACCATACATCTTTCCATGGGTTAGCCTTCCCTTCATGGCAGTCCAACCACTTGATGTCCTACAGAACTGAAGGGATATGGGGGTTCAGGTCCAACAGATCCCAAAAATTCAGGGGAAGAGAAGGCTCAGTCATTCTTCCTGGTGCTCACACTGGGATTCATAAAGCTAGTAGCCCACAGGAGAGTCAAAGGATCTATTAAACTGTCTCATATTCCTCTGGACAAGTGAAGCTTTAGTTTCTCAGGAAGAAATAGTTAACAAGATCCAGAGACTCTGTGTCAAACACAAAGTGTACAGACTTCAGGCATGTCTACACAGCAAAGGTGAGAAAGGTTTGAACTTTTTTGAAGCAGAAGCACTTATTTGAAGTCCAAGTATTGGTTTGGTGATTATTTGTACATATATTTCCTATCCTAGATATTCAGAGACAGAGATTACCTGTATTTCTAAAATATGCTGAACAGCTGATTAACCTTTAAACCTGGATGGATGCCTTCCCCGTTCTACAAGAATAACTCCTTGAAATTAGTTTTAATGACATTATAAAAGCATGGAGTGGTTTATAATTAACTGCTAATAGGTATCTACATGATTTGGAAAGTTTTAATAGATTCGATTAAATTACTTAAACATTTCTATTTCTCTAAATACGAGTTATGAAATTAGCATGGTACTTGGTTTTATGATTAATTTTAAAAGCCCTTTTATTAATATAAATAGTCATTTGGTTGAAAGTTATGTATACATTAGCAAGTGTAAAAGGTGAATGCTTGCACATCTTTTTCCTTAGGAAATGAATGTGGTTTCCTCAGCAAATGTTTATAATGAATGGAAAAGTTCCTGTCTGGAAAGAATTTTACAGAAACTGTTATTGACAGAGTTAATCCCTCAGATTTTTATCTTCATTTGACCTGCTGCTTGTGTGCTAAAGATGAAGGGATGAGGCATGGCTGTTTATTGTCCTGCCTTCTGGCAGGTTGCTGCTTTACTATGTGCAAACGAATAATTTTTTAACCACAAGTGACAAATAGACTGTTCCAAATACTACAGGTTCGGGTTAAAATTGATTATCATGAATAAAATTGCTGACTTTCATCTGCATTTCATCTGCCCATGGGAGGAGGAACTGTGGTGCCACCTGGAACTAGAGAGATGAAAAAATTAGGTGCCACATTAGAAGAAAACCTCATGGCACAAAGCCCAAGTAACATGAGGGATGGGTGAGTTTGAAAGAATCATTGGATGTTCTTTTATGAAGAGCTGCATGTCTACAAAAATAAGGCAAGAAGCCCCCAGTGAGAGTGGGAGAAAAAGGTATCAGACACCTATGTAATGATATCATGGTCCTGAGAAAGCTTGCTGGGATCTGCTTCCTGATCTTGTGAGGTTAGCAAAACATTGATTCCCTGTTCTTGGAATCCTGCTGCGTCCAAAACAGAAACAGTATCATCAAAGTTATAAAAAACACTAAGTATTTTCTCCTCCTAAGTGGCTGAGTCAACATCATGATACTGTGAGCCAGGAATTCAGGCAGAGCTCGAGAAGGGTCTTTAAGGAGCCATCAACACAGCCAACATGGCCAACATGACCTCTAGCTCAGGAAGCTTCCAGCGCTGATTGCCTGAACACATTCACCTTATCCTTTAGCCCTTATTCCTTAGCCCATGTAAACAACTATTAATAGGCACCTATTGAAAATAAGAAAATGGGAAAGACGATCTTCAAGGTTTTTTCCTGGAAGTTCCTCAGTTATATCCATTTTCTCAGTTTATTAAAAAAAAAAAAAAAGATAGCATCACAAGAAACTCAGCAGTATATTGGAAGAGGCACAGTTTGAAGTTGTGGTTAATGACTTCATTTCATATCACATGATGAAGTATTCAACATTTTTTTGAGCAATACAAAGGATTACAAAGGCAACAGTGTCACACAGACTTTATTTCATGAAATGGAAGTCATACACAAATTGGAGTTAAGTTGGATTTTGGCCTATTAAACGATAAATAAGGTCTTCATTATTACTTCTTTAGTTTCATTTTTTTAAATTCCTTTGAATCATAGCAAATAGCAAAATGAACTGTGAAATATGCACACATAGAACTCCCCGTATTTGTTTCTGTGTTGCCAAGTAAGCTCTACAATGAGAGTCTCAAGGCATTGCTACATTTTAACTGTGCTATATTGCACTTATGTATTTAATTTGTCTTTTTTTTTTTAATATACCACCATAGCTCCTAAAAACAGGATCAAATTATACCAGGTGCTTTTATATAGATGAGCAATAAAAGAAGATTCCCAATTCCTAAATTTGGAATGGATATGCTTGGATACATACCAGATCTTCAGTCACTTGCTGAAGAATAACTAGGTTTGGAGACTGGACTGTGACAGGGTAGGACTTTTGAAGAATTGATTGAAAAAAAATGAGGCAGAAGCAAGGCTAAAATAATGAGTGAGTATTTAGAATTAATCATGTTTCACTACATTGTCTTTAGGTAGAACTATGGAGTCTGTGTGGTCTTGGCTAGCTTAGAGGGGTTTACCAAAGGGTTACTGTTAGAGTGAGCATATGAAGGAGAGATTTTTAAACCTGTATGTCAAGTGAAGAGAAATAAGTCTGTTAAATAAGATAATATAATAAAATATTTTATGTGGATGAACTAAGATGTCTATCTGCAAGCTGCTTTGGAACTGTTTTATATTAACAACGTAAATGTATTTTGTACTACAGGGCTAAATATAAACCAGGCATCACACAAGCTGTTATGCAAGCACCCCCATTCAGCTTTGCCAGCGAATGTCAGCGCTGACCCCACAACACCCCACTCTGAGAGCCTCTCTTACACAGAGAATGCCAATTGTACAGAACTGTGGGAGCACTTATACTGTAGAGAAGAGGCTAAAATGAGACTCACCAAACTTATTTTCACTTGAGATCAAAGGCAGAATGTGAGTTCTGCTCTGTAGACATCAAAGACCAGTGCAGTGCCCACTGTGCCACTTCAACCTGAAATTATGTCCTTATTATGTACAGTGGGAAGTTTACAGCTTTTATCTCAAAGTGCAATGCAAGAAATTCAGCTAGATAAAAATAACTAATAATAATAGTGTAGTACTAATAGTAATTATCATCAGCATCATCTGGACTTGATCAGTAATAGCCCTGCTAATAAAAAGAAATTTTTTTTTTCTTCCAAATTTCATGTTGCATAGACTAGGAAAATAATTGAGTAGAAAGACTTTAATTCACAGACAATTAAATCAATGTAATTGTCTTTCTAATAGAATTTTATCACACTCTGACTTAAGCATCTCATGATTTTACTAAGTTCCATATACATACCTCAGAGTTGACTTCTAGTTAAACCTATTTTTACTAAATTGAAGATTATAAGCCACTGCAGCTCTGTTTCCACACCCTTTGGAATCATCAGAAAGGCTCCCACAGTTTCAGGCAAGTGGGGAAACAGAAGATCCTTCCATTGATGTGCTTAAGTTTGTCTGTTATTCAACATCCACAGTTTCCTGTCAGTGGGATGCCAGCATGAAGACTTCACCAGTGCCACCAAGGCACACAAGTTAGACCTGCAGGGTGCTGTTCTCCAGAGAAGAGATGATTCAGACAGGTTGGTTTTTAAGTTGGAGGAATGACAATAACACGCATGGAGCCAGATGAAGCACATGCACAAGTCAGGCACTTGCCCAACTCTGTACACAATTTTGATAATACACAGTTGATGTTACTTTGTTATGCATCAGTGAGAGAAGAGCGCAGAATGTACATTTTTACCTAGTCCAATGGCATTTAGCCTTTTTTTCATTTTGTTTGGGACACCACATGAAAAATTTTCAGTAGAGGTGTGTAGACTTAACTAGAGAATCATGCCACTGTGAATTTGTTCAGCAAACACCTCAGAAGCAACGAGGCCCATAGAAGCCCAATGACCTGAAAACAAGTAAAGTTAAGCAACGCACTGATCTAATAAATTTTTCAGTTCCGAGCACATCCCTTGAAATATAACCAGAGATCCTGGGGTTATCATGAGCAGTCAGTCATGCATGCAGAATAGATATGCCACATTGGACTCTTTTCTGCTGATGGACTCCTATACCATGAAAATGAGTCCTTGGTGAGGGACTGTCTGAGATTTTTGAATACCGTGGTGAGGGGGCACCACTGATACTCTGGTAGGTAGTAAATGTAGGCTGTTATCTGTATGTAGACTGTGACCAGCTAAAGTTACAGAAGGTCTGCCTAGACTAGACAGCAGGCACACAAGGGCTACGGATTCCTAAAGCTGTACCAAGGATCTGGACAGAGCAAAATCTTTCCAATAACTAACCTGAGTTTTCTGCTGCAGAAACAAGGGTGCATGGGGCAGACAACTGTACAGTACACACCTGGGTACCGCAAGCTTGGTAAATGAAATTGTTCCAGTACCCTGAGGCTTAGGTTCAGTGATATATGATTGCCTCTCTCATCTGCAAGAGCTTTTCACTTGCTAACTGTACAAGAAAATGTTGTGAAACGTCGGGCAAAATATAACTTTATCAACCCATGGTCTCGAGCCAATACACAAACTGAAATCTTTAATTCTGGAAAAGCTACAAAACAGAAGGCATAGTAAGCACAAACAAATGTACTTAAAAACTTTATTTTGATCACTGTAATGTGTGCTACAACATGCCAACTTCTCTTCTGACATTGTAAACTGATGGTACAAGGGATTACTTTATGGCTTACTTCCACTCTTGTTGCCTTGTGATCACCTGGCTGGTTGGTATGGATTTCTTTACACTGACCACTCACCCCTTTCTCTGCAGCCAGGTTTGACCCAAGGTTGTTAATCAATGCTGTTAGCTCAGCTTTTATTGGAAAAGTGGATGCACAATACACTGTGATAAACAGTTGTAGTTAATAAAAGATATAGGACAAAATAAACATAAAAACTGAATTGATTCCATAGTAGTCCAGCCTCCCAAACTGAGAGCAAGGCACATTTTCAAGTAGCAAGCAATAAGTTAGTGACCACATTATGCCCACCCACATTGTATCTGGACCTTGAACATATATAAATACTAAGAAAAAAATATCTGAGCATTTTAGTATATGACTGTATAAATATAGAGGGAAACACTATCTTTAATATATCCTGAACTACTAGAATTTCAGAGAGAAGTTATCCAACCCTGGTTTTTTGGCATTGGTATGTTTCTATTATTGTATTTTATTAAATTTTTATATTGTAATATTCCTCGAAAACTAAATATTTATAAGAAGGTGCCAGTGAATTGACTACACACAGATTTTCATTAAAATTTTTTGTGTTTTTTCTGTCCTATAAAAATAAATAAGGTTTTCTTCAACTTGCCAAAATGTGATCATTCTGAATAAGAGCACAATGCATCATCCATCCAAGTCTGTCTTTAACAGTACCCTTTGTCTCTCTGACATAAGGTTACAGTCATTGCTTTTTGAAAATTTCCACTCTTAAATTCTTATACTAAAAATGTACTGAAAATACTTTGTTTCTTTCAAAACACGTCTTAGAGAATATTGAAACTTAATTTCAAAATAGATTTTTCATAACCACAGGGTTGCAAATGCTAAGCCTGAAGACAGAGGTTTTTCAGGTAAGGGCAATCAGAACCATGCAGCTTGAGAAGCCGCAGGCTCCAGCTTGGATCGCAGACTGGCTGAGCACTGTTACCATCAGTCACAGTTCTCAGGGGACAGCTCGAGTAGTCCTCATGGGCATTCAAGGCAAGATGGAGCAACTGGGGAAAAGGACAGCCTGTCAGATCCCTGTTAACACTGGGGTTTGGGTTAGGAGTAAGGAGAAGGAACTGATTGTGCAAACGGTTGTTACGTAGCTTGGTGCCTTTTTACGCCACAGTGGATGGCAATTGAAAGCAGTGACCACTAAGATATATAGCTCAGAAACTGAGCAAAAAAAGGTTTGTATGTGTAGAAACAAGACCTGCTTCCACAGCTGACTGCAGGCAAGGCAGGCTGAAGTAAGTTGTGCTAATGTCAGCTGGACACAGCAGCTAGTAATTTCCCCTCAGAAAACTGGTGACATTAATACACAATATAGACAAGAGTGCCAGAACCTCAGCTAGAATAAACAAAGTGGCACAACAGATTAGCTGTGGTCAGACTAGCTTTGCTGGTTTGCAGCAATTCAAAATCCATGATGCTTCGTACCTCCATGCCAAAAAGCTCTAGAATAGCTCATTTTAAATACAGTTTTAAAGTGGGTGGAAAAATTCTTGGTGGTCATAATGACTGCACCTTCAACAAATGAAAGCAAAAAGTTATTTTAATCTCTCATGCTAATCCCTCACTAAGTTTTGCTTTCTTTCTAAGTAATATTGTTTTAACACTTGTGCCAATGGAAGCCTTGCCAAATTTTCACAAAATGTTGATAGGTTTTGCCAATATTATATTAAGAAGGACATCTAAGAAATGCAAACATTTAGTAGACTTTTATGAAAACTGATGTCTGTCCAGTATCTCATACCACTGGATAAAAAAAGAAAACAAACCAAGAACTAGACCTCTGGAGTATATTTAGAATTCATATGACAAAGAGACTTACTTTTTGTCCTGTGAAATAATGAATACAAATTATCATTATTTGCTCTCAGTCACCCAAATGTGCTCACATAATCTCTTCATGATGTCCTTATCATGAAGCCCTAGCAGTTTACAAGACAGTACTAAAGAGACATGAACACACAGTAAATAAGTAAAGGAAGAAAAAAGGAGGGTGATGATACTGAGTTCTATGAGACTAGCCAGGTCAGTAAACATATCCAGTGAGTTCATCACTTTTTCCTTCCCGTTACTGTCTTGTTTGTTGCATGACTGTGTACTACTTTAAAACTGTTATGTTCTTAAATGTTTTTCCAGAGAAACAGGCTTTTACACATAAACAGTTACAATGTTCTCAGAAATATGCTGAGAGAGGCAAGGCAAGTCAGCAGAACTAAAACGTAGGGCAATTCTGATGCAGAGTGAATACCAGAATTTCAATTTCCCCATGAACAAAAAAAGGGGCTTGGTCTGCAAGCCAAGCTGAATCGCAGGGCTTTGGAGATACAGATCCCAAGAAACTGCAAAGGCTCAACCTCCAAAATAAGGCAAAGGAATGGAAGAGCTTCATCCAACTCTTGCCCGTGTTCTATCAGCTTCTTGCTCAGGACAGTTCACTTGGGTATAATGACTTGGTTTTTATGAAGAAGCCAATTCTGATGAAAATTATTCATGCTTTGAAAAAAAAGGATAAAAAACCAGGGTTAAAATGTGAAGTTTAAGATTTAATACCTCCTCCAAGACTTTTATGATCATTGACAGCCACAAATGCCTCTAAGTGGAGAGTTAGCATCTAATGTTTAGAGCAAATGGCATAAAAAAATCCTTGACTTAAAAAAATGTAGCAGAGTTGATGAGGGGAGACACTGGCAGAAAAGACATGAGTTGAGAAGCTCAGCTTTACTGAATAGATCATAAGGATTGCAACATGTTCCCTGCAATGGAAGACAGGCAGTTTGTCTTTTGTTGCTGGGAAAAAAGGAAGCTCTATAATATGAAGGTGTGGAATGTGTTAGGGAATAAGTTCTGCATATCAACAGCACCTTGAATGGACATAAATCAGATATTTCAAGGCTGTGAGAGTTAAAACTCAAGATTTGTTTTCGCATGGATGAAAACAAAAGAATCTTCACAGAAATGGAACCTGAACCTCTAGAAAGAAGGTTGAAGTTAACACAATCCCCATCTTACAGGCATCAGACCAAGGAAGGACGGTGAAGACATCATGCAAATATAACAAAGAAAACAACGGGGAATGGTTAAGAATTGTTTTGGGCATTCTGAGCTTGCTCTGGTATTGAGTAGCACTGAGAATGCTGGAAAAGAATTTGAATTTGAGTGAAGGACTAAATCTGTGAGTCATTGGCATCATCTCATAGCTGGAGATGTGTTTACAAAGAAGATCCACAGGAGGGGAAAATAGAAGTAGGATTAAGGGATGAGTCCTATGAGAAGCTTGGGAGGAAGGCATGCAGGGTCCCAAGGGAAAGAATAGCAGCAAATGTTCTTGGCGCATATTGTTGTAACATGTTTGAAAATTCCAAGTTTTCCTTAAAGAAATGCAGTGAAACACAGCTGACTATAAATAAGCTGTAATATAGTGGTAAAAAGAGGATTTCCAGGATCTAAAGGATGGCTCTTAAATAAATTTGCTGCAGTGTTTGGATCAGACTATGAGCAACAAGGCAACCACTGCTGTCAGGAACTCATGATATTTAATGTTACATAGGTTCTTTTACCTTGGGCTCTTGTTTCATGTCTTCTGGTATAGCAATGTCTCTAAATTATGTTCTTACTTCTTCCACTAAATTTAATCTAGCATAATAACACTTTCCAGTAAGTTTAGACTCAGGTTGCACAAGTCCCTTAAACCAAGTACGTTATTTTAAGAACTTTACATAAGAAAGAAATACAGAATTTTCACTCAGGTCTGTAGAGGTAAACATAGTATTATAAGTCCTGGTCAGTAAACGTTTACTAAAATCTAGAACAGGTTTATAAATTACACTGGTTTATTCTTTTTTAACTTTAAAATATTTCAGTAAGATATTTTGCTTTCCATGGTGGCATTTTCCCATCCCTTTTACACAGTTCTTCCACCTATTTGAAAAAATTTATTTTGCAAATGACAGACTATGCCGAGCATGGTCATGACATATTGAGACCACATAGTCAGGTGATGTAGAATTAAATTTCAGTTTGCTCTGAAAAATATAACAAATTTGGCATATTCACAATTTGGCATATATTTTACACCCCATTAATTATTAGCAACCTTTAAAATGCTATATTTCCAGCATCTTAAGCTGTAGGAACAGTTCGAATAGTCATTCTCAGGTTGCCCTCTGCTGTTTAAGGTTAAAAAGACAAGGCATATTTTACAGAGCTGTAAAAATCTGTTAGGTGAAGGGAGGTAGATCTGGGACTAGAACAGGAAAAAAATTAAACTTGCACAGAGGATTTGTATCTTTATATAAAGTCCATAAATTTTAAAAGGAATACACACCCTCTGAAGAGCTCATGAAGGAGAAAATGTAGAAAGTTATGGAATTAACTTTATTTCTGTGATTGCAAAATTTTTACTTCTCCTGGAGAATCATCAGTTATAGGAAAAAATCTTGCAGTTGTAACACAATTTCCCATCAAAGCCAATGCCACAAATCTAATTCTTAGAAGTTTGAACACTCAGATGATGTTCCTGGCTTGAAGTGTTTGACCTGAGAATGTGGCAAGAAACACTGACTTCTCTTCTTTTACATCTGCTTTATTGGTGTACTATAATTTGCTATAATATGTATCAGTTTGTAAAATCCAGGGGCTGTGCTACCAAAATAATTGAACTAAAGTGAACCCACGTGTTTCTTGCGCCTCAGTAAAGTTCAGTGATTTATTCAGAGAGATTTTATACTTGCCCAAAGAATCAACTGATCTTTAACATTGCAACCAAGGGGAAATCAAATTTATTTGGTCCAGGACAAGGAAGAGAGGCTGGATGTGCTCTGTTCAACTGGTACAGAAGGGTAGGGAGGTCTATTGGTAGGTAGTGGCTGTCAGATGTGGGAAAGACCCATTTACTGGCCCAGTACAGTGACTGTGGACATTCAGAACATGCTACAGGTGTCTTCCTTCTAGGCAGAAGAAGGTCCCAAATGAAGGAGATTTTGTATTTGATAATACTCACAGGAGAATGCAATGCTGGTTTTTTCAAGTGCTTTATCTGAACATGCTGATTTGCTGATTACATTGTTTGTTTCTCTCCTCAGTGAAAATATAAACCTGTCAACATTTTTTTTTTATTTGGTGAGAAAGTAACAAGAGAAGGCTTAGTGTTCATTGGCAAGGGAGCACTAGTGTGAAAAAAAATTTGGATATTTTGGGTGATTCGGGTCTGCTGGATGAAACAACTGCAGGAAATATGTTTCTTTAAAAGAGTTTAATTATATTTGGGCTGCTAGAAAAAAAATCAAATTATTGCCACATGGCATCTCTACAAAAAACAGGGGGGCAGGAGGAGGCTTGAATGCCTCTCTTGTGCATTTTCTTCATCAGTCTCATTTAGGTTTCTTACACAGTTCTTTTCCTTGTATTTGTTCTGCATGCCCTTTGGATATCTTTATTACTTCAAATTATAGCTACATCTTGTGACCTTAACTTGAGTTTAGCATAGTTTTTCTTTAAGATTGTGTATGTTTAAGGTCACTACCAATTAACTTTGATATAACATTGAATTCACATCATAAATTCAAGAGAATGTGGTATTAAGAAAGCTCTCATTGCTTCTAAAAAAACATTCTGAACTGACCCAGATGTGCAAGAGCAATACTCACTGGCTACATAGAACAGGTTCTGGGGTCCTTTGATCTTAGCCTCCCCCTTTCTTTTCTAAACATCTTCAAAAGGCTGCCTTTCTGAAATAAGTTCACCCATCCTTATTTGCTGTCAGACTGAACAGGAAGGGCACATGGAAGCTCCTCTTATTTTATTGTGTGATTTATTTAAAAAGCAAAGGCAAAAGGTCTGACGTGTAACACTGGGATCCAGGACCCTTCAACACACAGCTCAGTTCTGTATCATGGCAAACTCGGAGGAGTAATTAGCTACAGATATATACAACAATTATTTAAGCAAGTCACAGTGCAAAAGGCAATGTTTTTTTCGTTTACACACTGGTAGTCTAACACAATAAAATTCCAACATGGTTAGATCTTGGCTGAATTGTCCCTGTCACCTACAAAAACATGAAATACAGACAGGTCTTGGAATATAGAGAAGTTCTTGTGCATTGGAAGTGGCGCTCTCCTCAGGTTTTATTCAGGCTATTGGAAAATCTGAGGGGAAAAGTGCAAGTACTTGACTTCTTTAGTATTATTCATAGACTGATGGATTTAGACCTCTTGAGCAACATCGCAAATATTCCTTAAGTCTAACAACAAAATTAGAAAACAATTAGAAAATTTGAACAAAACAATTAGAAACAAATTAGAAAACAATTTAGACAATTTCCCCAAAACTGACAGAGTAGAAATCAGTAGCAAAATTACATATGATGTAGAGCCTGACCCTTCACAACCACACTACGTACTTCTTTGTAACATTTCAAAGTGGATATGGTCATAGTCTTACTCTGTAAGGCAGTTCAGAGACTCTTTCATGAATAATTTAAAGAACATTTATTTCTGCCACACCAGCATCCTTGAAATGTTAGTCATTACTTCAACAGATGCTCTGTATTTTCGATTATTTTACAAATGAGAAGACAGCCACTTTTCCATCTTCCAAGATGAGGACAAAGGCAACCAGCTTCTAAGTGTGCCTTAGAGATATTAAACAACAGATTAAAGCCATTTAACAATGTTACTCTTCTGACTCTCAGGAAATAAAAGAGACACCGTGGTTTATGGAAATTTATGCTTCATAGAAGAGAAAACCCATTGATTTATGAAGTTTCAAAATATTGGGACTTCTGAAATGGAACCTTCACACTTAAACACAGACTAAAATTCATGTCCTTTCCAACTGTCCAAGAGTTGTGAGTCCCATCTGGAGTCCTGTGTCTGGTGGGAGGTTCCTCAGCACAAGAAGGACACTATAACTCAGGAGCAAGTCCAGTGAGGGCACTGAGCCAACAGGCCAGAGAGCAGGGCCCATGAGCAGGGACTGAGAAACTCAGCCTGCTCAGCCTTAGAAGAAGGTTAAGGGAAGACTTTACTCCTGTCTACAAGTTCCTGAGTAGAGGATAGGACTACTACGAAGACAAACTCTTGCAAATGCACAGTGAAAATGAGTCAAGAGACACAGGTTAGGAACATAGAAAGATCTGCTCAGATACTAGAAAACTTGTTTTCTATTACATGTTGGAAAAGGTCATCCAGAGAGGTTGTAGCATCTCCATCTTGGACTTGTTCTAAATACAGCCCTGAATAATCTGAATAGAAATGCTTTAAGCAAGGGATCAGACTGGATGTTCTCTGGAGGTCCCTAACACCATAAATTGTGTGATTCAGTGGGTGATGTTCTTCACCCACTATTGTTTGCCATTATCTGAGAACCTGGGTACACTTCTGTGGATTTGAATCCTAGCAGGTTGGAAAAGTATATTGATTTTAAGAATCCCACATTCTGGCAAGAGGTCCAACTGCTTTAGCGTTACATACCAGCCAGGAAACACAACTTCTACTGTTCTACAATTCATAAAGGATTAGTTTGTTCTGATGTCCAGTCTCAGGAGACACCTTTGCTTTATGGTAACTAAACAGGTAAAATACCTGTCCACAGCTTTTATAAAAGTCTATGCAAGTTCTAAAAATCAACGGTTACTCTAAACTCGAGATATCTTGACTATCCTTTAGAACTTCTAAATTCTCCAGTGCCTTACATGAGGGTGTAGGTTGGTTCTGGATTTCATTTACCATTCTTGGGATTGTCCTGCACAGAGCCTGGATTTGGACTAGATGACCCTTTTGTATCCCTTCCAACTCAGGATATTCTGTGAATGAATTAACCTTCTTTGCTTGAAAGCTGGTATTATAGACCAAACGTACAACTCCTCACATTATTTATTTACTAGAAATTCTCTTGACAGTTTTTTTCATGCAAAAGAACACTCTCTCAGACAACATCTGAGAACGGTTTGAGAATAGCATAGGGTATAGGGAAAAGATCATTTAGCTATTTGATATAAATTGAGCCATGACACATTCCCTTATGTCCTTTTTGAATTGACTCTTAGACTCTCAGTTTCTTCCATGGACATAATTTGCCATCATACAAACTACTCACCCATACAAAAATGAGGAAAACCTGACTGAGTACCTTTTGAGCTCCACCAATACTTTATCCATGGTCTTAGAAGGTCTAAGGTCTTAGAAGAAACCAGTCAACCACTCCAAGGATACTAGAACAGTGGAAAATGGCATGGCACACTAGTTACACCATATGAACATTAGAAAGGTGCCAGTGCAGTGCCCACTGCAGACAACAGAAAGGTTCATACGGACATTGCCAGACACACTGAATTAATTTTACAAAAAAACTGAAAGGTACAAACTAAACATATAAATGGAAGTAAAGAAATAAAATGCAGGAATACAGAAAAGAGTGACAGTACTGAAACCATGCAGCTAGCTAGGGAGGTTGTCAGGCACAGGAGTAGAAATTCCTCAACAAAATTTTAGTTAAGAGCCAAAGAATGTGTATTTATTTCACTCATGATGAAAAGTTCAAGGCATCTACACAAAAATAAGATGAGTGCCGAAAGATGAACTGACACAGGCTGTGCATTTCATCTGAGGAGTGTGGATGCTGTTCTTACAGAAGGAGGGAATCATTCAGAGCACAAAGTTATTACAGGCAGAACAATCACTGCTGTAATGAAATTATGTACAACTGGTCAGAAGCAAACAAAAGCTGTTTCTTTCGGGAGGATAATTAAAGGCTTTTTCTGTTTTAGAGCTGGTAATAAAATTGTCTATATTGAGAAACAGCTGAGAATCCCCCGGCACATTATTGCTGCATATTTTATCAGTTCCTTCCCTCTGAAAGAGAGGAATGCTACAAATAGATACAAGTAGTCCCCATTGCACAAGTGTATTTTCAACATGACTTAATAGTCAACATTGTCTTCCCCACTGTGTATAGCTGGTGACAATCTTTGTGTATTTACAAACTGTATTAGTTGAGATCACTAGTGGACTGAAGTGTTTGAATTGGAGGCATAGGAAATTCCAGGAATTCAAGATAAAAGTAAGCACTGTTATACACTAAATGTTCATTTATAAACTGCTAGATGGTCTCAGCAGTCTATCTGGCCCTCCAAACCAGAGAGAACTATGGGATATTTGGACACAGAGACTAGAAAAATCAAGGTTTTGATGGGAACAGGAAAGAGTTCTACTTGTCAACAAGAACTTTGGCTTTCATTTAGCAGAGAAAAATATAAGTGTATCTGGAAAAGTTCTAAGGATTTAAAAGTACTTAAGAAGCTATAAGGAATTATAATTATTAAAGAACCCTCTAAACTAAAACTACCAGGACTTAAAGAAGACCTAGTTCTTACAGGCAAATTGTACTGGTTTCTTGAAATGGGATGTTAAAAGACAACTTTAGCACTATCATTTTTATTGTAAGAAAAATTCCTTTTGCTTTAAGTTCAGATTATTCTTAAACTCTAAATTAAACTCATTTCTCACTGAGGTAGGCTTTAGTGCCACAGCCTCCCACTAAATTTTTAAATTTACACTAGTTCTGTTTTTATGTAGTATTTCCACAAAGCATGACTTATTTCACAATTTCCACTCGGTTCTGTCTCCCAGCAACATCTATTTACAAACATTCACTAAAGATTTTGATATCAAAACTACAGATATACAGGGTAAAAAGGCAATCTAAAAAGGAATATTCAACCAGCATCTTTTTTCTGGCATATTTGAACACTGAACTACAAAAAACAGGTGTCTTGTCATCTTGAAGAGTATTCAAGTCCTTCACTGTTGATACTGGGGATGGATCAAGGGCAAAAGACTTCCAATGTTCTGTTCACCAATTCTATGAAATCTTATACTATGTCAGATCTTTAATGGTACTTTTCATTTCATATTTTCTATCTCATTCACATACTATGGAGGAATATAAGAAAGACTTTGGATAGATACACAGAAAAAATAAAAAAGACAATATTCCAATGCAGTTTGTCTATCTACCTATTTTATGAACCATCTGAGAGCTTGTCTAGATTTCATCTCTAACCACTAAATTTAAACCCAGTGAGGGACAGCCACAAACTCAGCCTATATTGAATACAATACACAGGAGCCTATGCATTAAAGGCCTTTTGTGCATAGGGTGTTAATCCAAGCCTAATTTATTTTTTTTTCCTTCATAATAAAATAAAGCCCATTTAGCTGAAAGAGTCATAACAGCAACCCACTTCAGGGAAGTATACTCCTGTAATTAGTTGCAGGAAAATCTGGTACTTAAAGATACCAGATAATTGGCAAGATAAAGAAGTTCATGTGAAGGGAATCTCTCTTTCTTTGCTACTAACTGAACAGAGTTGCCCATTCTGCTGAGAGACAATAAAGTTATTTTGAAATGTTATATTATTGTAATAAGAAATACATGGAAAACAAGCATCAGAAATGTTTTATTTCCTGTTCAAGAACAAGTTTTGAGACTAAGAGAAGAACACACATGTTAAATTGACCTAGGCAAAGACCATCTCAAAAGTATTCAGTAAGTGCATAGGTACTGAAACACAAATAATGAAATCAGCAAAAATTAAAACTCAAATCTCATGTGCTCTACTACCTTAATAACAAAAAAAAATCTCTTTTTTTAACAAATGAAAGCTGGGGCTCTGAAATCATCTCATACTAAGCAAAAAGAAGCTGAATTTTTTTTTTTAATTGAATTTTTAAAAAATTACAAAGAACCAAAATCTAGGCAGTATACACTCATTAAGTACTTAAGCAGCTATTTGCAAAGCATGTTTAAATCTTTGGAGGAACTACTGGAAAAAAATGCAAACTATTACTATTAGAAGATGTTAAAACAGATGTTCCCCAACAACTTGTCACAAAAATCTAAAATATTTTATAAAGTTCATTTATTTTTTTAAACAATCTTTGAAGTACAGAACAACATTTTTTAAGAGCTGTGATTTATAGGCATACTGTTTTATTTGGATTGTTTTGTAAATCATGTGGGGCTTTTTTCTGTTCTTGTAATGTGACAGCTTAACTCCTCTCTTATGTCAAAACAAACTGCAAAAAAAAACCATAAACAAAGAAAACTCTCATTGGACTTGTAAATCACAAAGAATATGTTGGCATGATGCACATCAGAAAAAAACTGTAGGTGATTTCACACTTGCTTCCTTCCAAAGACTGGTGACTGGAATTATATTCCTTCATTGGAAGCAAGGATCTTACACCTAATTTACACAAAACTTATATTAAACACTTCAATGTGATTATGCTGGACATATCCAACTGAATGTGATATGTGTACAATATATTGTGAATTCATCACAACCTGGTGCTGTGCTGGCCACAGGCATTTCCTGGGCAGTTAACCAGCTTTTCAGAGGTTTATAAAGTTTGGGGAGCCAGTCCTCCTGGCATGTCTGAGTCCAGAGGCAGTAGGAGAAGTTTTCTGAATCAACCACTGGTATCTTGCTGCACCATCCTCTCTGGACATGTCTACAGTTCCTGAAACAAAGTCCTTCCTCCTGACTCTTTCCCCTGTTGGTGAACACCAATGTGGAATAGCCATTAGCACTAGAACTAGATGAGTTTTTCTTTCATCGATTTCCTGATGCCAACAAGAAACATTATTTGTCTCATACAGGAACTGAAGGGAAAGTGCTTCCAAAAAGTAATTTATTGTTAATTTTTTAAATAAATGCCTTGGGTTTCCTTTTATTTTTCCATCCAAAATGACTTAACCCATTGAAAAACCCCATGATTCTTTTTTTCGAAAATACTGAGTCTTCAAGTTAAACTTTTGTATCACTTTACAGTTGAACTTAGTGTGTCTCAAAATTGTCATATATTGCCCCCAAACATGTCGTAAACATGACATTTATTCACAGAGCTCTAGCTAACAAGGAGTTGAACAGATGCAATGACTTAAATATATCAATTATGCTAATTACCAGTATTACTAAAACCTGTGGTAAACTAGTGACTTTTCCATCCCCAGTTCCCTTAATTTCTAAAAGACCAAATATCTATTTTCATCAGTAACATAAAACAGCTTTGCCATATCTTGACAGAATTACTTGAGAGTTTTCTTATCCTTTGATGAGTCCTCTTTACAATACTTTCTTTAAAATGTCTGACTCTTCAACTGAGCAGGTCCCTGTAAGAGTGGAGCAGCAAGTTAGGCCGAAAAATTGCCAAAGTATTTTGCATTTGCACTGTTTTGTCAGCAAAACTCCTGGGTCCTGACAAGTGGTGTAAATCAAAATCTTGGTCTGCTGTTCTGCAAACAGAAGAAAGAGAACAATGCTTTTAATGAACTACTGGTAAGTCAGTTGAGGTCACAATATTAATTAACAAAATAGTTAAGACCTGTGAGTGACTAATTCAATGACCAGGAATACAGAAAACCCTGAAAAAATCTTTATTTGCAAAAATATTCATATAGCTGTACAAACCTAATTTATTTAGGCAGGTACTTATGAAACTATTAATTATTCAAAAGTTGGAAAGTTGTGAGAGGAAAAAAGCCTCCAAGTGCATTTCATGCTCATGCACTTCTATGAATTCAGAATACACTAACCTGGAAAACCCAGAGGGGTGACTACATTCATGTGTATCTGCCTCTCTGTGAAAGTTCACTGACATTATGGAGGAACAGAGGAAGACCCAGAATGTGTTTAGATGCTGTATTGTTCAGCATCCAGTGTAAGTTTTAAGGGTGCACCAATACAGGCATAAAAAGGGTTGGCTTTACTCTTTCAAGTACCTGCTATAAAGTACTTGGGGATCCCAAGACAACTGCTGACAGATTATACCCTGAAAATTGAGATGCTGAAACAATGAAACCATTTCGGTGATTTTGTGACTAATTATAAAATTGTTGCTGTGTTTTGCTTCTTTAATTCTTCATTTATTTTTACTATTGTTACATAAACGATATTTAAAGAATATACATGGATGAAAAGCACTAACAGAGATCTTCCCCTGTGTCAATGTAAAATGTATTCTAAATTGCATTCCTTTTCTTTTGGGGACTAGTTACCTTCTAAGATACACTTTTCTAAAATTTCTGTGTTTCAAATTAATATTTGCATGTTCCAGTTTATTCTGTACATCTGGGATCTCTTTAAACAGTCATTTTTTTATGAGACCATGTGGAGAAATGATGGTCTTGTTCACACAACATTGCACTAAAAAGAATGCATATGTTTGCTTCATGAAAGGAATTAAAAGAGCCTAGGGATGTTGGAATTGACTGCATGGTCTGGTTACTGGAGGCTTAACAATTCTTGCTATTCACAGCTGCCAGTGTTGCATGTAAGTGTTATATTCCCCATTGTTTCCCAACTCTTTGTACTTTTTGTCAGATTAATACTGGTTAAAGGATTTTGTAAGACATACAGCTGGTAATAACTGTCTATGATTAAAGAAGTTTTAAAAGGTACTGGATGTTCTAATCCTTTTAATTCTTCATTTGCATAACAATTTGTTTTCATATTTTCCCTAGGAAATTTAAAAATGTAACGTAAGAAAAGGAGAAAGTTTCATTTCCTCTTTAAAAATTTCCATTCACTTCAACAGTAAATCTGAGCCTGGAAGTACTAGCTGCTGCTTAGGGAATGAGGGAACTGCCCAAACAACTCCATCAAATGTAGCTTTAAAACATGGTCCAATCTGGAAGAATTGTTGCTGTTTCCTAATCCTGAACATCAGTATTACCATTTTATTTCCAAGAACCCAACACGAAAGGGGACGATAGAGGGACCTGCACATGAAGGAGAGACCAGAGCATAACAGAAACTTCAGCATTTTTTCTCACAGCAAGAGTTTGAGGATAAAAGGGAAACAACAGAAATTTCAGCCAGCTTTCATCAGTCAACTTCCTCCTCTTGATTTTTAAATCTCATCCTGGGATGGATGGATGGATGGATGGATGGATGGATGGATGGATGGATGGATGGATGGATTAATAGCTAGATTTTTTTTTTTTAATTCCAACAGAAATCTGTAATAGAAATATCAAAAATCTATTTAAGCTCTAACTCCATGGCAAGTTGAGAGATGGCAACAGCTTTATTTAATTTCCTCTCTTGCCTGGTATGAAATTCTGACAATGAGTTTGAATTCTAGGATAACAAGTTTTGGAACTATGGACTCCTTTCTAGTGTTCCATATTATGCTTGAGAAGAACAATGGTTTTTATTTTTAAAAAAATTAACTTTTACTCATGTAATGGGGAAGATCATTGCATTTTCTCATCAGATTCATGTTTCAAATACTATAACTGCCAATGTTTGTGGAGTCTGAACCACGTGACTTTTCCCCTTTGGGTATTAAGTCATTCACAAAACTCAGCAAAGAAACCCTTTGTTGCAAAATAATAGCATATTTTTATATTTTCTCCTAAAACTAACAAGAAGAAGTAGGAGGAAAAAATTGTGTAACTGCTCCTTTAACCACCGTGCAGAGAGTCAAATGCTTTCCATTTAACATATGATATTCCCAGCTTTTTCCACTGCTAAACAAATTACCTAAGAAAAAAAGATTTCCTATGAGTAATATCTCATTAAAATGAGATGTCCTTGAAAAGTTCTGCTGGCTTTTACAAAGGAGAAAAAAATTTAAAAAAAAAAAAAAGAATAAGCAAATTACCAGAGCTGAAGAAAGTCCCATATCAAAAAAGCCAGACTCCAGCAGACCAGCAAGAGATTTGAGTTCTGAAAGTCATCACACCAACAAGGAGTCACAAAAATCCTCACGTGGAGCAGAGTACACAGCTGGAAATGGATCTTACATCACTCGTGCAACAGCTTGATTAAATCAACAGCATTTGCACTGAAGCCAGAACACTAGAAGTGTCACTTTAAGCTTTTGTTCATTTGGTGTCCACTCTAACATCACCAATTCTCCAGTTATATTATAAGTACAATATTGTTTATGTAAGAATCAGTTTCTCTAACAAGTATTCTGATGTAGATTCAAAGAACAGACTGAGCTGGAAGGGACCCACAAGAATCATCAAATCCAACTCTTAAATGAATGGCTCATGCAGGGAACAAACCACAGCCTTGGTGTTATTAGCACCATGCTCTAAACAACTGAGCTAATCTCAGGATGTGAGTAGAGGAGCACTTAATACCATGAAGGGATATTGAAGAGCATATTTTGTGTTCTTTTCATTTACTCCTATAACACAAAAACTAGAGCCAGCTGCCAGATTAGTTGAAATTAAAAGGATGCATATCACTTTTAGGTTACAAATGAAACCAGATTAATTTTTAAAGAAAGAAAGAAGCAGTAAGTTATTTCTTGAAGGCTTTATGAAAGATTTATTGCAAATGCACAAACCAAAATCATTTAATGCAACCACAGCTGGGATGCAGTATATATTGTTTCATCTCTCATACAGCTAATTTTGGCAGATAGTAATTATCCACCCCAAACCTACACGTCTTTGATTATCTCTTTGTCTCTAAAACTGATATGATTGCCAGTAATAAAACTCAAACGAAAACATTTTAAATATACTTAATTATTATTATTAGGCATAACACAGTTTTCTTTACCTTGTGTTTAAAATACAACTCTGTTATTCTTACAAATTATTCTGATTTTTTTTTTTTCTTATCTTGATTTTTCTCTTAAGAAAAGCTCAGCTTGGTAACGTTTTGTGAGATCAGATACAATTTTAACATGAGAACAATAATATGCAAAGCTGATTGAAGGCAATGAAGACAAAATTAAATAAAACAAGTGCAGATTGATTCAGCTGCCTTTGGCTGGGATGCTGCCACCTCTGCATGTAGCTGCTTCATCGAGAAAATATTTGCCAGTATTATGTGGCAATAGCAGCAGAGTACACATCAGCACTAGCTGTATTCTAGAAACGAGGTAATTTTTTCAAAGCACCTATCTTCAAGCTGTCAATGAGGCTGTGCCTGCAGAAGTGCCTTCCTTCCCTGGCCTTGTGAAGGCTCTCAGCCATCTGTACTCTAGAGTTTTCTCGTGTTGCTGTTGCAGTGACCTTAAATAATCCTACTCTCAGCACACAACTTGTCTTTCTCCTGGTGCCTTCCAGCAGTGTGTTCTTTGGTCCCCAGCAGGGGTTTGTCCAAGTGGCAGTAGGACAGCACGCCTGCCGTGGGAGAGCCCTCGCAGCAGGGCTGCTCCCTGCAGCAGGAAAAGGCTTTCCTGCAGCAGGAAAACGTTTCCTTGCAGCAGGAAAAGGCTTCCCTGCCCGCGGTACCTGCCCAGGGCACAGTGCCTTCTCCTGAGATATTGACTGGGCTGTAGTGTTCCCTGGAGGTCCTTCCTTCCTGGGAAGTTTCAGAGATCTGTCTGTGCAAAGGAGGGTGAAACACAATCCCCAAGGGTCTACAAACCTGTCAATGATTTTATGACCAGTTTACAAGAGAGAGCTGACTCACTTCCCAAACAGTTAGGATCATACCATAATTCTGGTGAGTAACAGGACCTTCGGATTTTTGATTCCTTTCTCCGATGACCTGGGACAAAAGTTTAGCCTTTAGTACAAAGAGTCTGCAGGACACTTAACTTTCTCTCTCATCTCCATGAGTTACAGTCAGATTGTATTTCCCACAGCTATCCCATGAACTTTGTCGTCTGTATTCCCAACAGTGCCACAGGAAAAGAAGACCCTGTCTGATTCCTGCAATGCATTTCTTCCTCAGTGCTCTGAGACCCTCACCTGTCACTAACTAATGGAAAGCTATTGCTTCAGAGTCCAGCCTATCCTTAATTTGTCCAGCCACATTTCCAGATGATCTAGGAAGCATTGCTCATATCAAACTATATGAAATAATAAAAAAGGTGAAGAAATGATCATAGCTGTACTTTCTAATGGGGAGGTGGGTTAAGGGCTCTTTTCTGACTTAGTCCAGTTCCTTGAGATGATGCTAGCCAGTATATCTACAGATTTTTGCTTGATGTGAGATGTGAGCAAAATATGCAGAAAACAGACTTTCCATCTTTCAGAATGCTTCCTCTTGTGAAGAAAAGAGGGATAACAAAGGTCCTTTGATTTTACATTTTGGTTCTATCCATTGGCCAATTGTTTCTCTCTGGAAATATTGCTATCCATGAACTCTATAGCTATAAGGATTTCCAGATTCGAACAGTATCCTCTCACTGGGCCATATCTAAGCTTATCCCTGAAGAAGACAGTGTATTTTGAATATTTGATTTATCCTGGCTTGAGTCATAACATTCAAGTTTGTCCTTCTTCTCTTGATGCTTGCCAAAGCTTTTCTCTTGCTCAGAACCAGGTTTTCTGTTTCTTCCCTCATTGTTACTGGCCTGCTGCTTCTCATCTCTTTTGCTCTTTCACGCTTTTGTAGCAAATTTCTATAACTCTGGAAAACTTCTTGGTTTTCTGTGACTCTCTTAACAATTTCCTTGGCAAGCTGCTCTGAGACTCCCGATCTCCCTGGGTTCTGGCTTTTGATTATTTCTGGCATGGGATGGGAAGAATGACATTCTCTCCTCAGGTTTGCCTAACATTTTTGAAAGGGAAAATCAAAGGAAGGTCTTTAAACAAAGCTTTTTTTGTTGTCTGAAGCTAGACCTTTTTTCCCCTGTCGACTTTCATATGTCCTTGACATTGAAAAAGAGAGAGGAAAGAAAGGGTTTTAACTTTCTTCTGGCTCTTTTCTTTTTCTTCAAGTACATTTCTACGTGAAAATTCCATTTTTCCTGTTACCTACTGGTGTATCCTTAATGGCACAATTATTGTTAACTGCTTAGAGCAGCCGATGTCCCTGCTCTGGTCTAAGCTCAGAAGACAAGTTTTTCTGACATATATGATATGTGTCATCTGTGTACTTACCCTGTGTTACCAGAATGAAAAAAGTTGTGGCAAAAGTTAAGAGGACAGAAAGTGGGGGAAAAGCATCAGCTTCAGCTTTCTGTAGACAATTCTCAGTGTCAGGCTGCCAAAAATACACTCAGGACTTTAAGGAGAAAGGCAATTTTTTTTTAATTTACATACATGCTTAGGTTCCGACTTCTGAAAGGGAATTGAGATTTAAGTAAAAGGGATGTAAAATTATATAAAAGGCTTTTCCTTCATCCATCATTTACCATGAATATAATTTTTTTCTTAATTAAAGAAGTATAGAAGTCTCATTAGCTAGTACTAAGGTAGTTGGATTGTAGATGAATCAAAGGTCCTAAAATAGACAAATCTGACCAATATTATTTTGATACCATACATGTATGCAGTAACCAACATGAGATACATCTACATTCTGTTCCAAGTACTTTTGTTTCCACAGGAGAAAGATCAAGTTAGAGAGCAGGATTACACAATGTAATATAGTATGATCACAACCCCTGACTTCAGGAGAGCAGACTTTGGCCTCTTCAGGGATCTGCTTGGAGAAATATCATGTGATACTGTCCTGGAGAGAAGAGCAGCCTCTCCAGGGGAGCTGGTTGAGTTTTGAGGATCATCTCTTCCAAGCTCAAGGATGGATCATCCTCCGGTGCAGGAAATCAAGCAAAGGCAGTTTGCAGGAGTCCAGCATGGATGAAGAAGAGCATCCTGACAAAATTCAAGTATAAAAGAAAATTATAGAGGAGGTGGAAGCAAGAACAGGTGAAACAGGAGGAATACAAAAACAGTCTGAGCATGCAGAGATAGGCAAGACAAACACTTCTAGAGGTAAATGTAGTACACTATGTAAAGAGCGGGGAGAAAAGCTTCTACCAGGTTATCAGCAGCAAAATGAAGATGTGCTTAGGAGAAATACAGACCCACTTCTGAATGGAATAGGGGTCCTGGTGACAAAGGGCATGGGATCAAGGTTCCTAATGCCTTATTTGCCTTGGACTATGCTGGTAAGCCCAGCCTTCAGGAATCCAGGCCCCTGAGGCATATGGGAAAGTCTGGAGCAAGGAAAACTTACCCACAGGGGAGGACCAGGTTAGGCAACATTTGATCAAATGGCATTTGATCAAATGCAAGTCCATGGGACATGATGGGATGCACCAATAGATGAAATTTGGGGAGATTCCTGAGGACCAGAAGAAAGTACATGTCACCCCTGGAAGAAAGTAAATGTCACTCCTCTCTTAAAGAACAGTGAGAAGGTGTATCTGGGGATTTATAGCTTATTCAGACTTAACTCAATTACTGAGAAGGTGATGGAGCAAATAAACCCCATAACTGCTGCCAAACATTTTAAGGACATAAAGGGAAGAAGTTAACATGGGTTTATGAAGTGAAAATCATGCTTGACCAGCCTGACACCTTTCCACAACGAGTGGTTCTGTGGATAAGAGGATGGCAATGGATGTTGTTTGTCATGACTTTAGTTAGGGTGGTAAACTTGTTGAACACGAACAGTAACGTGCCTTTGCACTAACAGATGTCAACAGCACTGTGTTCTCCCTCAGGAAAAGAATCAACAACAGATTGACACAGTTGATCGTGCCCCTCTACCCAGCACTCATGAGGCACATCCTGAGCACTGGCACTCCCTGCAAAGGAACAAATGAACATACAGGTGTGAGTCCAGTGAAAGGACATTTATAGGAATACAAATACGTGATTTTTAGGGTTGTCCTGGGTAGGCCAGGAGTTGGACTTGATATTCTTTTGGGTCCCTTCCAGCTCAGGATATTCTATGATCCTATGACTAAGGGACTGAAGTATCTGTTGCACAAGGAGAGGCTGAGAGAGCTTGTGCTGTTTAGCCTGTAGAAGAGAAGACTCAGAAGGATCTTGTAAATATAAGTAAATATCCAATGAGAGAGAATAAAAATGACGTAGCCAGAATCTTGAGTGGTGTGCAGTGAAAGGATAAGAGGCACTGGGGAAAAAACAGAAATAAAGAAATTCCATTTAGACTTAGAAAAAGGGTAGGTTTTTGGGTTTTATTTTATTGTAAATGTGCTTTAACACTTTTAAGAACCTGTTCCAATAGAGACATTGTAGATTCTTAATGTTTGGCAATAATCAAAACCTGGCTGGACAAAGTTTTGAGGACTATGGTCTAGCTGACCATGCTTTGAGCAAGTGGTTGTATTAGAGGATCCCCAGAGACCTCTTCCAACCTCAAACATTCCTTGGTTCTGTGATTCTGTTTATAAGTCTATGTCCCTGCTTTTGCAAATGAAAATTTTGAATCTTTCAGTCCAATTTAATCTTGGAAATTTAAAAGATTTCTAATACTCTCACAAAACCAAAAATTCATGGCCAGCTGAGAGTAACAAGTGAAAAAAAAACGGTATAACTGTAAAGTAAATGTTCTCACTAGCACTTCTAACTGGGATATTGTGCTTTTCTTCTTTAAATGCATATCTTGCAAATGTGAGATCCTGGTTACCCTGGAAGCAGTGGAAGCAAAATTTCTTTAAGAACGTCTGATGGCAACTTATGTTAAAGCCTCATAGCTGAACTATGAAATAGCACTTAAAGAAAGGAAACTATGCTATAGTTAATTTATATTTGATTTTTGCAAACATACTGATTTTAGCTGCAGGGCTTTCTTTCCAACAGCGTACACCAGGCAATAAAATATTAAGTGGCTGTCGGAGTTTGGATCTT